>VXAZ01001846.1:470397-589919 GCA_013399875.1 Gymnorhina tibicen | reverse complement strand
GGCGATGGCCCCCGCGGGGGGAGCTTAGGGCCGGGCGGCGGCGCGCAGGGAGCGGGGCGCCATGGGCAGCGGCAGGGTGCGGGTGCCCGAGGCGCTGGCGGGCCGCGGCGGGGAGCGGCCGCTGCCCACCTTCGACGTGCCTTACTTCAAGTACATCGACGAGGAGGACGAGGAGGATGAGTGGAGCAGCCGCTCGCAGTCCTCCACCGAGGATGACTCCGGGGACTCTCTGCTTTCCGACAGATACGTGGTGGTGTCGGGGACGCCGGAGAAGATTTTGGAGCATCTCCTCAGCGACCTGCACCTGGAGGCCGCCCAGGACAAAGAGACGGGTAAGGAGCGAGCCTGGCGGGGAGGCGGCGGTGGCCGGGAATGGGGGAGAGGTGCCGGTCCCGGTGCCGGCAGAGCGGGGCGGCGCGGGGATCGCTCCCGGGCACCCCTGGCCGAAAGCCGCTGCCAGCCGGGCGTGCAGCCGGGGCGGTGCGGGGACGAACCCCCGAGTGTGGCGCGGCAGCCGGGAGGTGTCGGAGCGGCACCGGCCCCGGAGCAGGAGCGCCGGCGGTACCGGAGCCTCTCGGTAGCAACTTGAACCGGTTTACCTCGGCTTTGGCTGCCGCCGGGGTAGCGCAGGCTGCGGCGGGCTTTGTACAGCACCGTCTCTCTGCAGGCAGGGCTGCCATCCCTCGTAGCCTGCAGCTGTTCCTGTGTCCATCCGGATGCTTGCAGTGCACCTCACCTCCTGGCCAGCTACTCTTTTTGCCACCACCGCAGTACTTTGGCACGTCTGTTTCATAAAAATGGCTTATAAATTTCCTCATAGCCCAGGGCACAGCATATCGCCCAGTGCTCCACTTGTGTGTTTTCAACCAGAGATATTTTATTCCAGCCTAGAGCAATTTTATATGAATCGGGCTACTTGACATGCAGTTTAATTTTCAGCTGGATCTCTTGGCTATATGCACAGCTTGCTGTAACCAAGAGCTCATGAAATAGTTTATCAGAAGTGCCTGTAACCTGCAATTCATAGGTAGTTTTAATGGAAGCGGCCAGGCTGGTGAGACTTTCGGAGGTTCTGAATACTGAAGAGGAGGGTAGGTGGCTGCCAATGTCACTGTGCATTTGGTCATCCCCAATAGGGTTAAAATGCATACTCCTGATGCCTGTATATATCTTTCTCTACAAATGAGATTACTGAGAATAAACACACTTTAATCCTTTTAAATGTCTGAGAATACAAATAACATCTGTGATTCCCAGAGGAATGTCTCAGAACAAGACATTAGTTCAATGTGGGACAATAGGCATATTCCTAATGCTGATGTGCCAATGCCCCAAAGAAACACATAGAGTGTCTGCCAGTGATATTACTACAGTGCTCCTAGTGCTGCTTTTGTCTGCCTAGACATTAATATTTAGTGCAGAGAGAGGCTGTGGTTGTTTTCCTTCCACAGAGGCACTAGGCTAGTTATGGGTGTAATTTACTTGAACCAGCTCTTAGGCAGTGTAGTGAGGATCCTTCCCTGGCCTTTTAAGGTCAAATATTGGATCCAGAATAAGTTTTCCCATTAATGTTTATCGCACACAGATTGGGGAACATCAGTTGCCAGTCTTTATAATCTGCTTCATCTTATTTTATAAGCTTACAGTCTTGCTGGAAAACAATGATATTTTCTGTAGTGATATGTATTATATTTTGGTGTTTGTAAATGCAGAGCACTCCTTATGTAAAGCATTAGATGCTGTATACATTCTCCCATGTATTACCTTTTTTTTTTCCCTCTCTTTTCTCTCTCTCTCCCTCACATCACAGAGAGGCTGTTCCTAAGCCTGATCTTATTGTTGTACAGAGGGGCTGGCAAACTGTCCTCAAAGCAAATGTTAAACCACTACTTGCTTGGTGGTTAGCAGATGGTAAAGTATTTAAAGGTTGATTAGCTTCCCCTCACCTCTGCCTTATCCTAACTCCTTTAGAAAGAAACAATTACGCTCTGCCCTGTAGCCAGGGTTAACTGGATCCCAGAGACAGAACAAAGTAGCTGTGCCTTCGGTTTTTTGCCATCACAAAGATGTGTGCTAAACCTTGCCCAGCAGCCCTCCACTCCCTCAAGGGTAGTTCCTCAGATACCATGTTCTTCTGACTTTATTAATCTGGTAATACAGAACTTCTTCAAAATGAAAGACTTTAGGAGTTGTTTCCCAGTGGTTTATGAGGGGGATGCCCCATAATGGTTTTTACCAGCTTGTTTTGCAGCCTCAGTTGCCTTTGGCATGAGGAAGTATGGGATGTTGACTCTGCATATGTACAGCTTTGTGTGTGTACCTGAAGGCATCCTTCTGCCGTTTGGGTGTTTGGATTTGCTGGGTTTTGTATTTTTTTCTAGTTCCAATCTGGCCCATCTCAGAGAACGACCAAGTTGCAGAGCCCTGCAGGCTTGTGTTTTAGCAAGCATAGCTTTGCAGAACATAAAAGGACAATGTTGTTGTACCCAGCTGCTGCTCCTGCTGTCTGTTTGCCAGTTCCAGGATGACTTCCGTGGCCTCTTGCTTTCCCTGCAGCCCCCAATGCAGTTTCCTTATTTGTGTCTGTAAAGAACATGAGAAAGGGCTGTTCTGACATTCACTGGTGCACAGGGGGCTGCTGTTCTGTTTGACCCTTTGCACTGCTTCCCAAGGAGGGATGCTCTGCATGTTTTCATTCCCACCCTTTGTATACCAAATCATAATTCCAGCCCTCTATGGTTGTTAACAAAAAAATCCTCTATCCTGGGGCTGGTGTGGTCTTGGAACACCGCCTTTGATAAACAGCGACGTGGCTGAATGATGCGCCATGGATTACTCCCAGCCATCCTCCATTTTCTAGCCCAATCCAGCAGACACCGCTTGCACCTGAGAGCATAAAGCAAGTTTTGGGGCTGGTCTGGAAAACATTTTACTGGAGTCCAGCCCAGTCTCCAAGGCTTCCTTCAGCTGCTGCTAAACCTGCAGCAAGACACCTTAAGCACTCAGCTTAATAAACTCTGCTATAATAAACAGGTGGGGACCCAACCTGAAGAGTTATCCCAGTGCCTATGACATAACAGAGCACTGTTTTAGCAACTGAGGACACCAGAAGAGGACACTGCAATCTGCAAGGCTAGACTAGTCTATTCTGGTTACTTCCATAGGCAGGATGTCTGGAAAGCCTGAGGTTTGCAACACTCTTTAGGCTTACCGTACTTAGTAATTGTTTAATAACTGAGGGATTTTTGTGATGACTATATCAAGGAGTATATGCGAGTTCTTGGGACATCACTTTAAATTTGGGCTTGCCACTGACAAAGGCTTGCCAGCCTTCCATCTCAGAGGGAGGAAGTTTTCATCTCACTGAGTTACTGTAACCTGTAAGGTACCAACCCCCAAGAAGACTGTTTTTGTTTCCTGCCATGAGATGGATGGAAATTTTAAATTTCTGTAACAAACAACTTTTCTAGTCATCTCTAAGATAGTTGGAATCACTGGCGAGTGTCTGCTGAGTGTGTATTTTAGAGTGCAGTTTGAGGTTTTAAGAACTGAATAGAGTGATACACTTCAAATATGTCAATATCTAGGTGGAAGGTGCAAGACACACCCCCTGGGTTAATCCTAATCAAGGGTGGAGATTTGAACCCTTGATGTAATTTGAAGTAATCTCCAAGAGGCCAAATTTTAGCGTCTCAGGATCTCTAATCCCTTCCCATTGACTACACCATTTATTTCAGAATCGTTGGTCTTTTATGCAAAATCTTTATTTCTTGGATGTTAGCAGCATTTCCTTCTCTACATATTATCCTGATGTAATCTTTGGAGTGTCCTCCAACTGGTCTCTGTTCAAACGTATTGTCTTGCCTTGTGGTGGTTGCTTCAATGTTTGGCAGCCTCTGGAATGATGTAGCAATCATCACATCCACTGCTGCTATTCCAGGCCTGCCTGGATCACTCAGACCATTTCCCTCAGTCCACTGGGTCACCTCTCTCAGGCAGCTTAAGCAGACATTACTGAAGTAGAACATAATCTGCCCCGTTGCGTCTGCTGGCACCACATGTCTTTTACCTCCCTACTAAGGGATTCATTTTAGGGAACGAATAGAGAAGAGATTCATTTGTGAAGGTCTTTGAGAGCAAGAGGCAGAGGGAAAGGATGATCTGGAGAAAGGAAATAAACAAGGAATGGTACGACTGGAGCAACATGGTGGTGTCAGTATTAACTGATATATCTTTGTAGTGGACTGGGTGAAAGGGTGACAAGGAGGAGGCATGACAGTTTTGTTAGGCTATTGCAGAAGTTGGGATGGCAAATGATGGAGGGCCTGGAGAAAGATTAAAGGGACAGAAAAAGAGGACAAATCCTCATGACATAGCTAAAAGAGAGGTAGAAAAGTGTAAGTATGGTCTGGATTTCTTTGGAGTAGGAAAAGAAAGGAGTAATGACCTTTGTACCATACTATGTCACCTTATCTGGGACTGTGCATGGTCCTTGGATTAGTGGGACCTCTCCCCTGCCATACAGAAGCAGTTTTACCTTTAGGATCATAACATACTACCTAGGAGGGGCCTTCAGACCATGTCTGTTTGTCCTAGAAGTGCTGTGAAGTAAGAGTTACTTTTGTTTAACACATCCTGTTTCTACACTGCACCAATGACACTGCTGAGATATTGGGCAGTGGCACCCTCTGTGGAATGTACATGACCTTGGAGGAGAATGGTACTACCTTGCATGAACTGACTGTAGTCAGCTGCTAAATGAAGCTGTGAAAAAGGAATACAGCTCTGCCTTTTCTAGATTGTCTTTTGTTTAATATTCCAAGAAAAAAAGGTCTGGTTGCTTTTTGATATTTTTTGTTTCTTAGTTGGGAAGGATGTCATTAAGTATTTTGCTCACTATGCTTTTCACTGATGATTAAAAGGTGTTGAAAAATGGGCTCCTGTGACTGCCACACAGTCAATGTATCTGATGCATGTGGACTGATGTCAACGAGAATAAATATTTGCCCAACACTTTGTGATTCTACCTTCCAGGTTTTAGGATGGAGAGAATAAATGCCTGCTAACCCTTCCTCTTTACAGTCCTCCATAATGAAATGTTATCAGTCATAATTTTGAGGGATTTTGTAAACTTTTCCCTGAAGTTTTAGGAAGATTTGGTAAAATAAGTGGGCTAAATGCATACTACTGCCATGCTTATAGGAGGAGAATAAGAGTTTAGCAGAGCACATCAGTGCAAGAATAACAGAAAAGATAAAAAACTATTAATATATGTCAGTGTTCAATATGAGAGAACCTGGGGAGGATCTTGCAGAGGACCATTGCTTTATGCAGTGTGAGTCTAAGCTATCTCTAAATTAGACTGTCAGTAGAAGTTGGTTTAGAATAAATCAATAAAATGAATAGTAACAAATCACCAGGATCAGATGTTACTCCCCGAAGACTTCTAAAGGAACTCTGATATGAAATTGCTAAACTCCTAACAGTGGTGTGTAATCTATCATATAAAGCAGCTTGAGTGGCAGAGGAAGGTGGAAAATGTGATGCCAATTAAAAGAAATGGTTCTATTTGGGGAACATCTAAGTAATAAGGTTGTCATTTTATCAATGCATTATTCCAGCATAAACTGTTGCTGTAGTTGAAAGAAGCAGCTTGGCCTTTCCCAGCCACTCCTGCCACTGGTGCCTCTGTGCTTCTACATCTGTCGTGTGATTCTGTAGCAGACCCAAGTAGGGAGCTGCTCCTAGTTGACACTAACCTAGGAAATACTAAATTATTAGTTTTAAGATGGATAAGTCTCTTGATCCACTTAATCTGTCAGTGACACAAAGTTTGCCCCCTTGACACAGGGAGAGGGTGGCAGGGAGTGAGAGGTGTGCAGGTGAGGACAGCAGGAAAGAAGGACTGGTGTATTTAGCAGCTGGACTTGCTTGCGGGAGTATGATTAGATGCAAAATTTCAGCATGAAGTTATGAATTTGTGTTGGGAAATTGAGTGGCAGTACAGTAGATGCAGAAAGAAGAAATGCATACAGAAACATACTGAGAAGAAGGAAATGTGGGGATTTTTTTTTTTGCAGACTGTTCAGATATTGTGTATCCTGTAGAGCTGTTAAAGGTTTGAAAGACAGTGAGGATATATATGATCTGGTGTGCCTGTGTCTTACATTCATATTTTCAAAATGCTTTTGATAAAGTCCCTTGCCAAAAGTCCTGAAAGAAGTTTAAAGATCGTTTTGATCAGGAAAGAGATGCTTTTCAGGACTGATGATTACTTAAAAGAGAGAAAATGAAAGGTAGGAGTAAATTGTCTGTGTTTAAAATGGAGGGAATTTGCCATTGAAGACTGGGTGCTGCTGAGTGTGGGATGAAATCTGAGGTAACAGCATGTGCTGGTATTATTAAATGGCTGAGGGTCTCCTGATAAATAAAGCCATAGTTTCACCTTTGGTGGCCATGCAAGATTATATTCTTGTACACCCTATTATCCCCACATCTGACTGCCTGTTTGAGCTGTTGTGCTAGATCAGGAAGCTGATCCAACTCAAAATTAGTCTCATGAAAGTAGTAAGAATGGGGCAGTGTAGAACTGGGAAAATAAGTTGGGAGCAGGTGCCTCGAACCAGCCCTATGGCTGAAGGAAGATGAAAGGAATAAAAATCTGTGTGACTGCAGGATAAAATTGCAGATGGGATCCAAGTTTGAAAAATGCAAAGTAATGTGTTTTTCTACCATGGAGAAGAGGAAACTCTTATTATACATATTCAGCAGGGTGCTGACTTGACTATTATTATGCAGAAAATAGGTCTATGGAGGTAGTATGGATAGTTCTTGGAAATTTTTGATCATCATTGGTCAAAAAGACAAGCAGTATTTGGGCTAATTAGGAAAGAAGCCAAGCAAGAGCTGTAGTTACACCATTGTATAACTGTGAAATATGGAATGTATAATGTGATACCTTCTTCTCCCCCAGCTCAGAAAGGTTGAAAATGAAGTAAAGGGCAGCAAGGGTGATTAGAATTATAGATTAAATACATCTAAGAATAAATAGTCTAGGTCTGGTCATAGTAGGAAGGCAACTTTGGTAAAGGAAGTATATGGTGATCTACAAGACTCTTAATGGTGTGGGGAAGGTGAGATGTAAAGATAGTTCATTGTTTCTCACAATGAGGAGAGTGTTATGTAGCACAGTGAAATTATTTGGTTTATAACTAATAAAGAGAAGTGATTTTCCAGCATAATGCACAGCTAAACTGTGAAATTTGTTGTTGTGAGTATTCTGTGGAAGCCAAAATTTGGAAGGGTTTAAAAACAAATTAGGCAAAATCCTGGCAAAAACTCCATCACTGTAGTGATGTCAATACAGCTTCCCATTTGGAAAGCCTACACTGCCCGTTGCTGGAAGATAGGAGAGTGTGTCTAAGAAAGATAACTCCGTATTTGTCTTTTTCTGAGGTTTTTTTCTTTCCTTGGGCATCCTCTGTCAAAGACCTGGTTCTTTTTATGGAGATCTTTGATCTGACCCAGCATATTACGTTCAGCATGTTGCAGTTTGGAAAGAATTAATCAGAATCTAAGATAATAATAAGATAGGTTGGACAACTGAGTGAGTTATCAGTTCAGCTGGCAGCAGAGTGGGAGTCGTTTTCTGCTGAGTGGCTTTGCAAATGGCATGGTGGAACCTGAAGCTGGGACAAGAGAAGCAGGAGCTCTGGGGATAGCATGAAGTTGGGTCCAAGGTTGCCGGCAGTGACCAGTGACACTGGCTTCTGCTCAAATGGGAAGGTCTGACATCCTCTAACTGTCCACCTGTACATTGCCACGCTGCCCCATCTCCTCTGCTATACTTGGCTTGACCTTGTGCCAAGTAGATTTAGGTACCTTAATAGGAATTTTTTTTTTTTTCTCCCTTCGACAGGATTATTTTCTGTCACAGTAGTGAGCTGAATCAGCTTGCAGAAGGAGCACCATGTCTGGGATTCACTACAGACAGACAGAGGGTCACATGCTGCGGTGCCGAAGATAATGGGAAATGCCAGTGAGGGGAATATGTCTGAAATGCTCTCTTGTGTCAGGAGCTCAGACAGTTTTTTCTGAGAAATGAGGACATGCAGCCTGAAAAGAATTTATTTGCACTTGGGCACTAAAACTTGTTTGGGCAAACTGTTGGAAAGGCAGAGTCTGGGAATGCTGCTCCTGAATTGTCTCACCATTATATCCAATGACTGGGAAACTAGAGTCAACATGGGGAATGATAAACATCCTTATTCATGATCAGTACTCTCTTTGTAGATACAGATGGTATTTTTTTCAGTTCATCACCACAAATACTTTTATGCTGTAGGTACACTTAGCAAGTTAGACGCTTTCAGGGAGAGAAAGTAACTGAGGTAGCCATCAGACAAACACATGGTTTCGGTGTGCACAGGAGCACCGAGGCACGCTGTGCACTGTGGGCACCTAAATACATTTTTTTGTACTCACTGCAAGAATAGCTGGTAGAGCCCCAAGTGTTTAATGTTCTGTGTTTGAGTCAAATTTGTAGAAGAAAAAGCTACCCATTCTATATGACAGCCAATTGGATCATAGTATTCTGAGTTTCTCAGTGTTTTCCCTGTAATTCTGTGATTCATTATTGCCAATTGTCTCCTTTTGCTATGTGAGAAAGTGATAAGGAGCTGTCATGAAAGCCTAGTGTAAAACCATTTATTATGAAGATGTGCATTGTAGACAGTGTCAGGGTTTTTGATGATCTTAGTTGTTCAAGCAGAAAAGAATTGGGAAGTGTAGGTCTATCAGGAGAACATTTTTAGGGGTAAAAATGATTTTCTTTTGACAGTGGAAAAGGCTTTTAAGTCAAAAAAGGCAGAAAATGTTCATTTGTTGTACTGCAAAATAGGCTTGGGTGATATAAGCATTTTGATGAGGTACCTGGAAGATAAGATGTTATGACACTGCGAATTTGATAAGTTTGCTGGAAATGTAACCCTAAAGACATTTAATCAGTTATTCGTAACATCTCTTTTCCCTCATAACATTGGAAGTCTAGGTGATATAACTATCAAATCAATGGAGTATTTCAGATATATGAAATTATATATGGTCATATATATAAAAATTAACAGATACGTTAAGTAGCTGAGATCATAAAGAGACATGATTGTATATTTGAAAAGCATTTCTATAGAACTTTTTCCAGAATGGTGCTTTTGATAAGTCCTAATTGTCTGGTGGTGCTAAGCCAAGAAGTGTATGGGAGGGATAAAAAAATCTTGGAAGATTTTATAAAAATACTTGTATTTTAGTGGTTAAAAGAATAGCAGAGGTTGCTTCTTAGTTTCTGCCTTAGTCTGAATCCTTTTCTAATCACTCAAGTGTGGCTGGTCAGTGTCAAATGTAGCAGAAATAACTCATGTTCCCAGGTCAGAAGGTTAGGGCTACGAGGGCTACGAAGTCGAAGGGGAAAACTGAGTCACTGCACAGGGGTCGTGCCAAAGAAATCTCTCTCATCAAGAGACCTGTCATCTTAGAGATACACCAACCACTTGGGTTGATTCCCTGTCTGGCTCAAATGCTACACAGGAAGTTAGGTCAGTTCCACAGCTGCAGGTCTGGAGGTGTAGCAGGTCGGGTCCCTTCTGTTGCACCTAATGTCATACTGCCTGTAGTGAGCCATATGAACACCAGAACAAGTCAACATCAGCTTAGCAAAAAAATCATAGCCAGGTTCTGAAATGAATCTAAACTGTGGTAACTCTTGCTGTCTTCTGTCTACCGCAGATCCATTCCCCTGCAGCAATTTGATCAAACCACCAAGAGTGAAATTCATGAAGGGACAGGACAACCTCTACTGTGGAGGAGACACAGCTTTCTAGATCCTCTCAGCCCCCAGATACAGCCCTGTCTTCATATTTTCCCATAACGTGGCTCACTGAAGCTGACTATAAAACATGTGTAGTTATCTAAAAAGTGCTGTTTCTAGTAGATGAAAAGTGGGGCCTGATTTGTAAGAGTAGCGTAAGAGGAATAGCAACAGATGGTGTGTGGGCTGGCGGGTCAGTTAGCTGTGAGAGTGGGAACTGGAACTGCAAAACTGAAATAATCAGTGTTGCTGCTTCTTATAAAGTGTCCACACATCCTGTTCCTTCAGCAGGAGCCACAGACCACCCTGTCCTTCAGGAACCCCAAACATGGGGCCCTTCACCACAGGTCTGCTATTTATTGTTCTCACCGATTAGTATTGTACTCATTTTCTTCCTTCTTAAAGCTTTTTACTATCAAACCCAAATCTGCAAGATGTTGAAAAACTGGACACTGTCATCCAGGTACTCTTCTTTTTGTGTTCCTCTTCGATCACACCGAGATTCCCCAGCTGCTGACCTAAGTAGGTGTGTTTCTACACTAATGACTCCTGTGTTGCTGTTAGCACTTAGTACGATGGTTGTTAAGTTGGAAGCTTGTTCTCAGGATTCAGCAGAGCATTCCTTTCTGAAAGCTCAGAGATGGTGCTCTGAAATTCGTTGGGTTTTGGGTTTTTTTAAAAATTTTTTTTTTTTTTTGGAAAAAAGCTTTTATGGAATGGGGGAATTTTTATGGAAGAATGCTGAAAACATAAAACTGTATCTTGACATGCTTGCTCTATCTCTGAGTCCAAGAATACAGTTCATGCACTGTCTTCAGAGTTTGAATTCCAGTGTTTTCAGTGCTCCAAGTTGCTATAATACAATGATTTTCTTGTGAGATTAACATTTTCTGAGGAATATAAAGAGTGCCTTCATTCCCCGCCCACAGGGTGGAAGGATGGATTCACTGCAGACCTGTGCTTTGAGGTTGTGTATTAAGAATCTGAAAGAAATCTGTTCTTCAAAGCGGCTTTTTTCCCTCTTGTGAACTAAATTTACTCTCATGCTGTTAATTCCTCCTTCCCCCACAATCCTTCTTAACATGCCCTGAGTTCAAACAGTTTCACAGTACTATGGAAGTAGCAGCCTTGGTCTTTTTGTGAGCAAGAGTGGGACTGGTTTTGGTTATAGCCAAACTACAGTTATTGTTACTTTACTAAGCTGCCTCTCATGCTCCCTGTTACTGCCATTAGGTGATGCTTGGTTGTGCAGTGTACTGGTGCAGTCCTTTTCTTTCCCACTTTACTGCTTTCTGTAAATCCCTGGGCTCAGAGGTCACCCGGGGAGATTAAGAACAAAAAGCCACAACCCAAGACCTATTTGTGAACCATTAATTGGTATAGATTTCTGCCTGTTTCCCAATGGGCTTTTTGTGGGCTCTTAAGACCTCCCTTAATAGCCGGGAACCCTGGGCTGCATTACAGCACGGAATGCCTCTGCTTGCTGTGTAGCTGAATAAACACAATTGCTTGAGAAAGTCTGTCTGGGGCATTGGCAAACTGGTGCCAGCACACTCTGGGTTACCAGGTGCAGCAGAGCCAGGCTCTGCCCTGCCCTAACAGTGGCTGCTGCCTTCTCTAGCATGTTCAAGGGAAAAAGAGAAAGAGCAGATGTGACAGCAGCTGCTAAAGGCCAAATTTGCTGTGTGCTGGAAGAGGTTGGCAGGGTGTTCTGCTGTGGTTTGTGATGTTTTGCTAGGTTTTTATTTTAGTGGGCGAGGGAGAAGATTGGCTGTTGGATGTAGGAGTAGATAGTTGTAGTAAGAATACTTTTGTGAGAGTGGAGGGGCCTGTCTAAGAAGGAGATAATGGAGCAGAATGCGCTGAGCATAAATTCAGAAGCCCTGTGCATTAATTCAGAAGCCCTGTGCATTAACTGCAATTGGTAAGGTCATAATGCAGGCTTTACATTGCTGTTACTTTTTTTAGAGGGAAAGGTTTGATCCAGTTTGGTATTACTTGGGGTGTATAACACCTTTTAGGAGAGTCTGTGTAGCTGGCACTGGAGACAGTCCTGCTTGTTTTTTTAAAGTCAATTTTGATCCTTTCAAAGATTGAAATAGGAGTAGAATTACAGCACTTTGACAGCCAAAGGTTTTTCATGACATGTCAGTTACCCTCATGGAGCATAGCTGGCACTGACAGAAAGAGCTTTCAGAATAGCATCAGTTCTGCAATAAAGTACATTACTTGTCCCATCTTTTAGACAAGGTGAAAAATACTGATGTGAGCTGTAGCTGTGGCAGCAGCTCACACCACTCTCTCCCAAGCCAGGCTGAGGTCATGAGATGACCTTGTCTTAGTTCAGAAAAGTTTGTGAGATCCTTCTAAAACCAAAATCATACTTCTCTCTCTGAAGTGAAAATGTGATGGCTACAAGGACACTGAGTGCAAAAACATTTCGGGGTGAGAGTTTGGCGAAAATAGATTAACATAAATAAAGTGGCAGCATTAATGCATCTAATTTTGATGGAAGTTAATAATGAAAAACTTTGGTTTTCTTGCGATGGCATTTGGCATGAACTGTGATTTTATTCCTTTGCTTGAACTTGAGTTTTGATGGAGATAAAAATTGCCAGAATGAGAGATGTAATCATGGAGAAATCACGGTGTCTGACTTGGGACTGCTAGAAGCTTTTATACCTCACATTTTATTGCTTTTCAGTTTCTTTCCTTTTTTCTTTTTTCTACACCCTGCATCCCCCTCCTGCCATTACCCCTCCTCCTCTCACTGCCCACAAGGCTCTGCCAATTCCACAAGCAGCCTTTCTTTAACCCTCTTCACATCCATTTCTTGGAATTTAGGCTGGTTGACCTCTCTCTAGGAACCACTGCAGCTGAAACCAGAAAGCCAGATCCTGGTTTTGTTCTTTCCCAGCCATGAATTCAGAGTCCCAGCATCAATACAATAATGAAACCCTTGTTGGATTTCATTCCCTGCCCCATAGGAGCCTTGTCCATGGGATTTTGTTTGTTGATACTGTTAGTAACATCATGGGGGATGCACAGCCACAAGCTGGAAGCAAACAAACAACAGTGAAAAACAACCACAAACAAATAGCATTTGTCAGATCCCATTGTCAAAGGGTTTTCATTCAAAGCCTTAAAGCAGCAGTGACCGTGTAGCATTGCCCCGAAATGTGAAAACCACCAAGAATGGGCACATGCAAACATTTTGCCTATTAAGGTGGCTACAGCTTCTCCTCTTACGGCCTGTAGAAGTTAACTGTCTGCATTGCTGTCTGTAGAGTTTAACTCTGTAACAGGCAGGTGGAAAATTTCCATCCTGGTACGTGCCATCAAGCAGTGGCAGGGAGGCTACAACAGGATGATGTAGCAATTCAGCACACACATGCACCCCACTTCCCAGCAGGCAGAATGCCTCCTCACTTCCACTTCAGCTGCGCGGGCTGAACAAAGAGGCTGCATGGGGGCAGCCAGGTGGTTCTTAGGATGGACAAGCAGGTGCAGACCTCCGGCCTGCTGGAGCCCAGCCTGTTGCGAGGAGGCTGCAGGACTTGCTGCAGGCTCCTCGCTGTCCTGTCCCCTGGATGTCTCTGGAGCAGGGCCAGGGAAGCAAAGGGACACTGTCTATTCCCTCCTTGCTCTCCTTGCAACTGCACTGCGGGGCTCCTAGGGCACAGCAGCTTGCAAATGCCTTGGAGACTCCGTCAGTGTTGGGGCTGCTGATGGGCACAGAGCCTTTCCCCAGGGCAGTGCGACACCCTGGGGAGCCACTGCCATCATGGGACCTCCGAGGTTTGCTGTGGGCAGGAGCCCCAAAGCACGCACGAGGAGATTTTGGGATGTGCTCAGCTGGGAAACCTGGGCATGTTGGACAAGCGAAGTCTAAACCTGTAGACAAGGGAAGGTCTCTGCCAGCTGAAACTGGGCTTCTCCCATTGCAAAGAAGGCATTTTCCTGAGGTGTGTGTAGTATCACTGGCTTGAGGGAAATTTTGCTGCTGACTCCAGCATGATGGCCCATCTCTCCAGGCAAATATGTCATGGGCTGCTTGTGCAGTTTATGTAAATATTATGTAAAACCTGTAAACAGGTTTTTTCTTTGATGTGTGAGTACAGATCATGTTGTTATTAATGAGTATCTAATCTCCCTTCTGGGCTGAGGGTTTTGACATGCAAATGGGCCGTAGGACATTTGATATAACATCATAGTTTAATGGATAGGAAATTTGTTCAGGGAGTCAAGGTTAGTAAGATGTAATTTGGGAAGTTACAACTATGTTCTTGATTACAAAGAATGATAAATATTTGATAACAGTTTTCTAAAAGCATCTGGAAAACATGAAAATGCCATCAGCTTTGCAAGAAACTGCTGTACTTGGTTTTCCTGACAAATGGAGAGGATTCAGATCCTTGTGGAGCATATGGTCATGTAGGTCTGGGATGAGGGAGTTTACAGCAAAGGGTAGGAGCAGTTGCCCAAAGTGCTGCTATTTGTTGTGTTAGGAAGAAAGCCAGCTCCTCTTCTGAACCCCTGTTACTTAGGGGAGTCCTGGGTATGCATCAGGGCAGAGAAACTAGGAAAGTCTGTTGTTAGACCATATACAAACTCCGTTGAGGTGAATGTCAGAATTTTGTGTCCCCTGCTGCAGAGAATGTCAGCTCTATATGATCAATGGAACAAAAAATATCAAATGGGAAGTGAATGCACCACTTCCCCTCCTAATCTCTGAATCCAGAGATTCATAGCATTTTGCTTGACTATTCATGATCTATTTACTTTTTAAAATTCAGACATGGGCATGTGTGTGATGATTTATTCCTCCTTGTAATTGGATACAGTGATTAAATGAGCTTGCATATTATAGTTCATTGTCCTTCTGGGATGTGGGCTACTGTTTCTTCAGAACAGCAGCTCCTAATGGAATTAATTCCAGCTCCTGTATGTTTATTGTAATCGGTGATGTGTTTCTAAAAACTGATATGGAAAATCGCTTTTAAATATATGTTCCTGTATATGAAGTATTCATCTAGCTGAAGGGGTGGTATGTAATCCTCAGAGTCTTCCTTTAAGATGCTTTGCTACCTTCTCTGACAGGCTCTTTAGGAACAATAAATGCATGCTCACTATTTTGTGACCTGAAAGAAGCTATAGGAAGTGTTACACCTAGCAGAAGTGTTTACCAGGCTGCAGCCATGGGAAAGTGATTGCAGTCTGAGACTGTCATCACATAATTGATGATTTCCCATGGGCTAACTGGTGGTGATATGGAAAGCATACGGCTTCTTAGTAAGAAAAAGTAATTTTTTATAATTGCCTTTAATGACTAATTGAATAAGCAAATCAGTTTAATAAAAAAAAAAGAGATTATGCTGTTAGCCTATTTAATTTGAAGAGGATTTGAAAAACTGAAAGGCAAAGTCAGTTTGCAATGGGATCACCATCTGACTCAGATTTGATGGTGTTAGCCAAAAGCATTGGTGTTGTCTGCATGGGACAGTGGGTTTGTGTACTCAGCCTTGGCAGGTACCTCCCCCCTCTCCTGAGCCCATATCTGCCTCCTTTTCTCTATACGCTGGGAAAATAAAGCACGTTTTATGAAAACCGTGCTGGCACTTATGGCCTGAAAGAGCTATAGAAATGAAAGATGGCAGCGAGCACTAGTCACAGCCAGGTGCTGTGGTGGTGAAACATGGTCATGGAGCAGATGATCCAAGAGGCACCGTTTAATACAGGGGCTTATCTGTTACCGCAGTTTGTGATTTTTACCTTTTCCCTTAACACTGCATCAGATTTGTGTATACTTGTGCAGAAAGGTGGGGCTTACCAGTCAGCCAAGGAGATTCCTCTGTGCCCTGTGAAGTCCAGGAGACAGCTGGCTGTCTTGATGAAGGGCTGAAAATCAAACACTTTCCGTGAAATACTTAACACTGCATCAGATTTGTGTATACTTGTGCAGAAAGGTGGGGCTTACCAGTCAGCCAAGGAGATTCCTCTGTGCCCTGTGAAGTCCAGGAGACAGCTGGCTGTCTTGATGAAGGGCTGAAAATCAAACACTTTCCGTGAAATACAGAATGCATCTCTTGCATTAGATGCTTTCCAGTGTGTGCATGAAAAACACAGCATGTCATAAGACTTGGAGAAGAAAGATAGAAAGGAAGAAAGCTGGAGTGTACCAGTCCAAAGTTATGCCTGTCTGAGAGCTGTGTTTTGCATCTGGGTTTTTTTTTGTGACTGAATCAATAAATAGCACTAAAAATCCAAAATAATGGCAAAAGTGAATATAAACCTTTAGAAAATTACCCCACTGTGCTTTCATCTATAATTGTTTAGTATTTCCACTTTATTTAACTGAAATAAGCAGTGCCATCAAATAAAAACTCCTGAGTAATTACGGTACAGCTGAACCAAGGATCTAATGCTGAACTCCCCAATGAGTGTAAATAGTTTGAAAATTATCAATATAAAGGCCTTCTGTCTTAATAGTGTGGCATTGAGATGCCAAATTGCACACAAACGCAGTTCAGCTGCCACATATGCAGGTGCCCATGCAGGTGTTCTAATACTTACAAGCAGGTGAACTCTGGATAATATCTTCCTTGTGTCTTACTCCTGTATGATCTTTAAACAGCACAAGCAAGAACCTTTGTGATTCCTTTCATTCAGCTGTCAGCACAGGGTTGTACTGACAAACACAATTGTTTGAAGTTTTTAGATGTTCTTAATACATATTCAGACTATGTGCAAGGCATTTTTTTTATTGCTGTCTTCCATTAAGTTGTAATAATAATAAGGAGAAAAGCTGTCTTTAATTACATGTTAACCTGTCACTGGAGTGATTTGGGTGTCTCAGTGTAGCAGGTACAATTTCAGGTCATAATTTAAGGACCTATATCTTATAAATAAGTCTACAATTACTGTTACAATGTATTTTAACATCACCATCATGAAACTCATCAGATTTTTTTGCAACCCATTCACCACATAAGGAGGCAAAATGCAGCTGCGTTGTGAGTGTTCTGGTGCTCATTGTTCTGGTTTTATACTGTAAAGCTTCACTGCCCTGGGGAGTGGGGAGGAAGACAGGTGTGGAAATGTAAGATGCAAGTATGGCTCTGCTTGGTTTTTGGGTTCTCTTGGATGTCGTGTTCCTCGTGCCACCCCCCTCTGCCGCCTTGTAGGTGTGTTGTTAGACATTGCGTAAGTTATTTCAGAGGGATCTGAGAATTGTCTGCCCGTCAGCCTGAAGTATTGTACACCCTGGGCAAAATGCTGGAAGTGGCATCCTCCAGCACAGCTGTGACACTACAGTATGCCAGTGTCTGTCTGGGTCTCCTCTGGGGCTTGCCAGATATATTCCTTCCTCCCCTTTGCCTCCTCCCCAGCAGAGCCTGTAACACATCATGGCCGTGCAGCACCCTGGCTGGGCCTTTCGCCTCCATATGTCAGAAGATGTTAAGTGAGCCTCTGCTTTTGAGGTTACATGACAGCGGGCCGCAGCTGTGTATGCAAGACCCTAACCTGGTGTGTGCGACCCAATACACCAAAAATATCCCACCACTTGACCTTTCATGTGCTGGAAGAAATGTGTGGTCTGTTCATTAGTCTAGTGTGTGCTATTCCCATCTTGTACAGAGATTTGGACCAAATTAAACAGTTCTTGCTCAGATGAAAATGCCATCGTTCCCTTTATAGGCAATTCTGTCAAATCTACAGAAGCCAGGAGCGTTTTGCCAGTGGAGGCTTTGTCGTGCTAGGCTTCCCTGAAGAGATGCTGTGATGTTTACTGCATGTGCACCAGTGCCACATGTTGGGGAGCTTGCACTGCTTAGCATATTTATGATAATTTGGCTCCCAGGGGCAAACAAGGTACTCCTTATATCTCCTTCCTTGGGCTGAAGCACAAAGAAATTTCCCCTTGCTCCTTTGTAGGGGGGAAGATAATAGATCAAAGCTTCTTGCTAAACACTTTTAAAAATACACAGTGCGGATCCGTACATTTCTGTTCCCCTAAGGGACCTGTCTCTCTGGTTGTATGGAAAGCAGTTAGCAGCAGGTGATGGGATAACGCTGCACACTGAAGTCTAGACATTGTACCTGGCCTGCAGAGCTTTAGGTGGGGCACTGCCACGTGTAGTTTGACCTGTCCTTTATCCATGTCATGTACCAGCATGGAATGTATTCTGGTCCCTATACTGTAGTTGTCATAATCTGCTGGACTGGATGTTGTCCAAATACGGTGGATTTTGAAGTAAAGCCTTTTGGGGCTAATAGTCTCAACTTGAAAATAATGCCAATTAAGAGTTTTTAAATATATATACCCAAATAGATATGTTATTTTTGGGTTGTAAACAAAAAATTTGGGCTCATGTTCTCAGAAATGTCACTGAGAAGCAGACTGTTTCAAAGCATCTCGATGATCTAGAGGTTAGGAACTCAGAATCATTTTTTGAAGATGTGATGATTTTTATGCTTATATATAATATTAGATTTGAAGATTACTGTTTCCTAGGAGAAGATTTTCCAATTCAGCAGTGCCAAAGACATGCTGAGCCTGAAACTTGGTTATTCTTCAATGCCATATGAGTGTTGGACAGCAAAGATGAAAAGAATAAAGATTAAGTGCACCTTCCTCTGTGTTAACTTTCTGAAGGCTGAATGTCTGATTTTCAAGTTCCGTTTATACTGGAATGTGTGCTGGTCTGGTGGACCAGGCAAAAGTCTTGAGCAGCCTTAAGGCACCTTAGAGCACCCATTTGGTAGGACCAGGCTTCCAGTGGCAGAGGGGAGAGAGGGTACAGCCCCTTTCAGTGCACTGCTCTCAGTTGCTGGAGGATGGCTGTGTGCTGTGCTGCCACCAGACAACAAGAAGTCCTGTCCTGCTGGCACCACTGAGGCAGTGACAGCTGTCGGTGGCACGTGGAACCTGTGTCATTGAGGGGACCGAGCTGGAGACATTGCATCTCCTTGGTTGCCTGGGGAGGCGGGTGGTGGCACTGATGCAGAGAAGTTCCCGTGCAAGACGGAAGCAGAAAAGCAGAACCTTGCCTTGTACTTGCTCATACAACTTTCACTGAGCCACACCAGTGCCTGGGGTGCCAGGCAACGTGCAAGCTGGAGGTGCTAACCCAGGAGGGCACATTACAGCAGGCTGTGCTCAGGCAGCTGGTCTGCAGGCAGAAGGATGAAAGGGAACCATTAAATCTTTTATCCTCTGTCCTGCTGCTCCAGGCAATCTGGGCCTGGCTGGCTTATTTTAATCAATCGATGGAAAGAGAGGATGGGTTTTTCTTCTCAAGTACTTTGGGAGATGCCTGATGGGAACAAGGAGTGTCTGCCTTCTGCTTGTGTGAGGATTTCACATTTCACATGAGCATTAAAATACCTCCGTATACTGTCAAGTTTCACTGCATGGACAGCTTCAGTGTTTTAGTTGCAGCAGTCAAAGGCACTTTTTAAACAAAAAGTATCAATATCTTAGGGTGACTGCTATAGGCAACATTTCTAATGCTTCGAAATGTATTAGGCGTAGAGGATTTGTCCAATAATTTCAAGTAACCCTGACCATTACAGCTGCACATTAATCACCAGGGCTCCCTCCTACCTGGGGGAAAAAAGAGAGCTTCAGATTTCTATGTGAGAAAATTAGTGTCTCATTAAAGCTGGACAAGTTTGACATTTGCTCTCTGCCTGTGGTTTCAGGGCTTTTTATCCCTCCAACAAAATAAGAAACTGCTCCAATACATGTGATAGCAGCAACTGGAATGCAACTTTAGGAGGCTCTTTGACCTTACCAGGCAGAATGTGTTTGATTCATTCTGCAGATGTTAAAATCCTGCCAGAAATTTCTGGGAGATGACCTTAGAAATGATTCCTAGTTCTGACTTCTGTGCTCTAATAAAAAATGTGGTTGTACAAGTTAAATATCTTGCCCTTATGTGTTTTAGTTTTCTAACCTAATGCCAGAAATAAATGTCTTGCTTTTTATTCCTTTGTGCATTGATTTCTTGGTGCCTTGGTGGTTAGGTGACATAACTGCTATAATTGTTTTAATACATTAGCAGCAAATTATATATTGATGTTCTTTTTTTTCATTGACCTTTCTTTCTCAACATCATTTTCATTTTTTTGCTTCATGCTGCGTCCATGGTGGCATAGCACTATTAGAGGATTCGATTTTGATTTAAGGGCTAATCCTGCCAGGTCCTGAGCACTGTTGCCATCACCTGAATGCAAGGAAGGTCTGGGACCTCTCAGCACCCTCTCAGACACGAGCAATATCTTACTAGATCAGATAGCAATTTGCATTTACTGTTTGTACTCAGAGACATCCTGACATTTTTAGTAAATTGCTGTGGAATTACAGATTACTGAGAAACTTCTGTCTTTGAAAAGAGTTTGCTGCCATCAAATCGTTTCTCCATTTCTGCAGAACAAGCAATTTTTTGATTACAGCTCAACTCTCAGGACCTGTGTTTGCATTGCTGAAAGGTTTCAGAGCATTGCATAGTATTATGTGAACTAAACCACACAAAAAATCTACATGTAGCATTGTCTGCCTTGAGGTGTGTTATAATTTTTCTCATTTTGCAGAAGGGAGGAAGAGGTGTGACAAGAATTTATCAAGGCTATGAGCTTTCAGCACCAAGAGGCTGAAAAAACTTGAAAATGCTTTGCTGTAGCCCTCATTTTGTTTAATTTGAACTAAGTGACTGAATATTTAAAATAGAAAAAAGTATTTATTCCCTATAGAATAGTAAGTAATCAGCATCCATTTTACTCAGACACAGGGCTCATCTGTCTGTTTGCCCAGCTGTAACCCCATCTCATAGGGCTGCTTTTCTTGATGATTTTGAGAGATGCAAGTCTTAACCATTTCTGATCAGTATGGTGTTGTTAACCCCATCAGTGAATATTTTCTTTCTAAAAAATTATTTCCAATATGTGCTATGAGGTCAGAAGGTGCACTAGTGTTATTGATCCCAGCTTTTCAGTCATAGACAGAAGGATAAAAATTCCAAAGGATTCAGCTGGTTTAGCTGTTGGCTTTTTTTTCCCCAAATATACTCTGGGGCATGAGCCTCACAAAATGTTAGAGATAAGTGTCTGGTCCTGCAAGGTAGGGATGATGCACTGAACGTAAATGAAAGCAGAGCTGCTGATGATTATTAAATTTGTAATTCTGGCTAATGCTGGTAAGTGTATTAACATAAGGGGATGTCAGGAGCTGACCATATGGTCATCTTACCATCTTTGCCATAGTCACAAATGGGAAATGGCATAGCTAAAGGGTTTTAGAATTTGTTCTGTCTTGTCTAAAATACATTTCTTTTTCTCTTCATCTTTGTCTTTCTCAAAAATATGCCCACTCCCCAAGCACCAAAGAGATTTCATTATCACACCAAAAAACCCTCAGAGTTTGCACTGATGTTTGAAAAATGCATGTGAAGCCCCCACTTGTATTTCGTGCTGCTGGAGTTCCTACACATTGACAACCAATGCATTATACTAAAGTTCTAACATGCTGAGGATGAGGAAGATATTATGACCTCTTTTTATTTGTTACATTTCTAAGTTGAGCAGGAAGGACACTTAGTGATTTCCTCTGCTTGGGAAGCAGAGAGTTCAGAGTGTTACATTTTTAATTCAGTGCATGAGTTTTCATTCTCTCAGTTTAATTCTCTCATACACACATAGTGACAACCACAACTGCTCTGTAGCATGACTAAGGCTTGCCGCTACAATGGCAAGAGTAGTTTTAACCTATGAGTTACTGAATTCCAGTGGCTTGTTCATTCAGGCAAATTTTTTTCTGCTTTTGTTGTTGTTGTTTGGTTTTTCCTTCAATCTCCATACAGGTTTGGCCTCCACCAGCAAATCCTTGGAGGAAGCTGAATCACTACTTTGCATAAAGTGGAAAAAGACTTGCATACCAGTGCTTTATCTATATTTTCTTATAATCCGATTTAGTGTGGAATACAAGCCTGAAAAACCCTTAAATCTTTCTGTAATTCTTGCACAGCCATTCACAATGGATTTGTACAGTGCAAAGTCAAAGAGATTTGGGTTCAGAATAGTGATAAGTTTAAAAAAAAGCAACCAAAAAAAACAAAAAGGCAGATCACTTGTTTTTCTTTGCAGTTTAACAAATTTCACTACCAGTACTCTCTCCCCAGCTAACAGTACATGACATATACAGTCTGCAGAGAAAGGAATATAGAGTCTCTGTGCATGGAGTCTATATGCTTATACTCCTTTGTATAGGGGAATTTACCTTTTGTAAGCCATGCAGTTATAAGAAAAAAGCTCCATGCGTTGGATGTTTTAAATCTTGTTGATGCCTTGTTTTGCATAGCTTTATTTTTTTCATAATATTTAAATAAGTATATAATGGAAAGGATAGAACGTGGAAAAATAAATGCTACAGAATGGAAAAAACAGAGTCTGAAAAGTTGCTCTGTAAAGTCTGATATGAAAAGGAGAATGGTTCTTGTCATCTCAGCAGTCAATTTGTCACCGAAAGTGGGAGGACTTGTTTGGCTTATTTTTTCTGCTTCTGTTTGTTTGTTTGTTCATTTTTGGATCTTTTGTTGGTAGCCATTGAGAAGAAACAAACCAAAATCTACTCAGGATGTAGTAGTGTGATCCGAAAACCAGGACAAACTGGAATTTGTCATCAAGTTATCTCTTCTTGTGGGTATATAGGGATTAATGACTCAGGCATTAGGAATAATTATATCTGGCTTAGCTGGACAGTGTGTCTAATATTAGCATTAGGGCAGTAGGTGTATTCTAAATGCAGCCTGAGCTATTGGACATGCTTGTAATGTAAATGTATATGCAGCATTGGTTTAGCTGTGGGGGTCTAAAGATGCTGGTTGGTGCACATGCATGTTAGTTAATAACATGTGGACATATAAATGGCTAGGTGGGTAGTTAGAGATGGGTAGCTAGCTGTAACACTTGAATGGTTCCCTCCTTTTCCTTCTTTACTCATTCTCTGAGATAGCTTTTTTAGTATTTGCTTTTTAGAGCTGTCCTCAAATATATCTAATTTAATCAAATGAATTTAACTTTTGTTCCATTTGACAAAGGCATTTCCTTTAGATTAAGTCTCTTTTCGTGTTTATGTTACAAGTTATTAATGTGAGGCTGCTCCGCTGATGCCTTGTACCACTGCAGTAATTTAAGAAAATGCTCCAGTTTGAGAAGAGGGTACAGATGTTTGGCATGGCAACACCAAGAAGTGTACTGCCTGTCCTGATTTGTTAAATGTCTGTCACAGATTATTTTTCTCTACAGATCTGTATTAATTTCTGCCCTAAGCCTTAGTAGTTGATACCCTGCCTAGAGAAGAGGGTGGAGAAAGGAGAAAAGAAATGATTGGAAAATCAGATTTGGCGTGCAAACCCATGTAGGAAACCCATTCTTTCCTCCTGGGATTTATAACTGTACCATCACCTTGAGTTGGTATTTGCAGAGTTGTCTTCTCAGAGAGAAAGGGCATCTTCTGTTAGAGAGGTAGGTGGGCACGTGGAAAGCAGCAGGGAATCCTGTCTGGTTTTTAAGTAGGTGGGAATATATGATGTGTTGTTCATCTAGATATTTTATCTCTTTCATTTATTTAAATATGTAATATTTACTGTGTCTGGGACCCTAGGACCCCCTTCCCCACCAAGTACACCATTGTTGCTATTGGCTGTCATCGCCCTCTACACGCAATACTGTTGCAACTTCTCATGGAGATGGTATTGCTGGGTCCTTCAGTAACCAGCTGAAATCGAATGTTCCCTGGGTGTTTCACGTGGGTGAGAGTGTCTCTATACTGCTCTTTCTATCCCTCAGCCACCCTGAATGTGTCTTGCAGAAGGACTTGTCCATCGCAGAAAAATGGGATGAGCAGTACTAACAGTTCCTGCTAGAGCTGTGTCTGTGCTTTATTTCACTTGGGGAAAGGAGAGGACTCATAGCCTGGGAGAAACTGTCTCACCAGAAGCTGGTGCAAATTGATTATTTAATAACAAACAAGCACAGTGCCTGCTTTTTTATTATTTTTATGCCTATGGAACTTACACACAATTGGTATGGTGAGATTACTGCCTAAGGCTGCCCCCAAAGAGCTGCAAGAACAGGAGGCCGTGGGGCTCATGCTGGTTCTGTTGCATGTCTTAATGAAGCTTTAAAATGCTTGAAATTGTCTTTGAAATGAAATATTCCATAGCTGCAGTATAGCTGCAGACTTTGTTTTAATTGCTTAGCCAAATAAAGGAAAATTGTGAGGAACAAAGAAAAGTTAGATGGATGGCTAGAAGAAAAAGATTAAATAAAAAATTCATGAAGAAGAGAAATTAAATATCATAGCATCACAGGCTTTTGCACCAATATTTTCCTTCCAATATATTTTCTTTTCCAACTATTACTGTGCATTTAATCCTCCCTGTTTGCTACAAATGCTAGAAAAAACTTTTTCTATGGGAATAATAGGGAAAATTGTCACAAATTTAAGCAGAAACTGGAACATGGAGTAAAATTTTAAAAGGGGTATGCATTTCACTGCCATTCTCAGTGGGGGTGTTGGTGAACTGTAAATTATTAATGATTTGTCTGGAATTGCCCTTTTTTAACTCTTAAATCAAATGTGACTAAACAGAAAAAAACCCAGAAAGACTTTTTTTCATAATTGTCAGCCCAACTTGTACACTTACAGCCCTTCCTTATTCAAATTTACTGCTCTTAGTGGCCATTAGTAACAGAATGAATAATATGCTGTGAATAAATCCTCTCATGGTTACCCTTTCTCCATTTGTAGATTAAGACCAGCAAATCATTTTTTGTGGTCACGTATTGATATCCAAAAGTGTCTTACAAGTGTGCAGTTGTTTGTTTTGAGCAAATTATTTTTGAAGTATCAGTACACCCTCAGGTTTTGTGTTCCTCCTATGACGTGAAAAACCACTCTGGAATGAGTTTAAATTACAGGGCATTTAGGAAGAAAATACAGAAGACAGTTACAGTGAACAATAGGACTTCAGGGAAATACCTACAAGCTAGTGCAGGTATTTTAAAATATGAATATTATTGTAAAGTCTTTAGGTGATGTCTGGTAATAGATATTTAATCTTGCAAAAGCACTTTCATTGCTTACTTGTTACAGTAATTTAACGGATGAGTGATGCTATTAATGGACCACATGTATAATCCAGACTCCTTTTGGTCAAAACATTCCTCTAGGGTTTAAATTTCTAAACATCTTCAGAGGCGATTTGAAGAAATTTAGCCTACACACAAGCTGTGGGAAACATAATTTATTATGTTTTCTTCTTAGCATTTCTTCTGCATTTAGGGGATAAAAGAAATCACTACGTATACATATGTGCAATTTTGAGTGGGCTGAGTGCTATACCTTGTTTTGATGGGGTTAGAAACCAGAGAGTGTGAATGGAAGGACATGGAGACAGAGGGAGATGAACACAGGGCTTAAAACTAATTGTAAGGTATCTGAACAAACGTACAGTTTCAGACTTTCCATCACTGTTTGGTTTGTTGTGTTTTGGTTTGTTCTTTTTGAGGGAGAATTGCATTAGTAGTGTCTGTAACATAGTTCTTGCAAGAAAATAAAACAAAAGAGTAAAAAACTGGCATTATAGTAAAACCAGCCTTTCTTTCCATCCCAACACTTTGGGATGCTGGGAGAATTGAAGATAGACATCTGGAAAACAGATTGTCAGGTAATAAAAATAAACCTATAAGTTGTTTTTAAAACACCAGTTACTATGATAAGTTCACACTATTTTGAACAATTGGAGAATTCATTGACAAGTATTGCAGTTTTTGCTTCAACTAGGACTTAATTTCTTTTCTGCACACATGGCTTTGTTTTGCTGAAACTCAGATATCACCTACACAGAGCAGGAAATTAGGGAAATAATCTGTTGTAAATGTCTCTTTGACTTTGTGAGGATCACTGCACAGTCACATAGTTCAATAAAGAACTAAAATGTGTTTGTTGACTCCAAGCTCAGCTGTTTCCAAATAAATGTTTGTGAAACCTCCAACTTTAATAGCCTCATTGTACCATCCAAAAGACGTGCAGGAGAATGAATAGATGACCTTTCAGATAGAGAACAAGCTGTTCACCATGTCTTTTCATTTACTGAGACAAAATACTCTTTTTATGCAGAGATAATACTTTCCACCGTTTTTAACAATGTTGGGTAGAATAAAGAATTTAATTGTTTTGCTTCTGAGTGCAAGGGGTTTAACCTATGTGTCCTTAGATCGGGACTCTTTCTAGATCAGCAGTGTTAAATGCATTGAGCTAGACTTATTTTAATTTTTTTAAAAGACACCGGAGGTATTTTGAATCCGATGCTCACAGGGTGGGATGTCATTAGCTGTCCATCCATGTTTATCCACGTGACATGTGTCTGTGAATGTTATATGGGTGAATCCTCATTGCCATCGTGCACCGCGGCTGTGGGATCGATAATTTACTGATAAGGTCCAAAGCAGCTGTAAGGGAAATTGGTCTAAATTATTGTGAAATTGCAGCCTTGCTGTGAAAAGCTGCTGGGATGCTCTCAGTTGCACACTCGTACCACAAGCACTAGAGCAGATCACAAATAGTGAGAAAATCAGGTACAGAAATCAGGGCTCAGCCTTATCTTTCTCCTGTGAGGTATGGTTTGGCCCTTAGTCTTTGCAGTTGCAAATCCACCACTTAAATCACAGCTTAGTATAACTGGTGCTAACTAGTACCAGCTAGTTATACTGGTAAAAATATTTTCAGTCTGCCATATAACTGGAATAATTTCTGTTATTGTTCAGCCTCTGCCCATGTTTCTGTTCTTATCTGAAAAAACCAGAGTTGTTCTCTTGTTAAAGGGAACACAGAGTATTTGCTGAAATTAAAAGAAATACAGTCAACAGGAATCCCTCAAAACTTGAGGAAATCTTACCATTTGGGGAAAACAAAACAAAACCAGAAAAAACAAAGAGAAACATTTTTATTTTGTGGTTTAAAACACAAATAAAATTGTCTGTTTGCATAAAAGAAAATATTTTGTTGTGTGAACCAAATACAGATTCACTCCTAGATCATGCATCATGTATGAGTAGTTAACTAAAATTGGAATCAAATTTGTTAAAGAATTTTATAATAATTTAATTTGGAAGGGAGCTGTGAAGCCCTCGGGTCCAGCCCAGGCTGGAAGCAGTTCAGTAAGACCAGGATGCCCAGAGCTTTGCACAGGCAAGCCCTGAGTATAGCGATGCTGGAGATTCTGCAGGTAACCTGTTGCAGTGGCTGGGCATCCTCACAGGAGGAAAAAAATAAGTACCTTGAGCTAGACAAATTTTCTTTATGTTGCCATATCATTTTGTAGCACACCTCCAGGAAAAGTCTGGCTTGGTCTTATCTCCATTCTGCCACTGGGTTTTTGAAGGCCACCATGAGATTACCGTGAGCCGTGTCATCCAAGAGCAAACCCAGTGCCTTCAGCCCAGTGATGTGTGCAGTAAAGGTTTGGAAAAATCCTAAAAATAGTGTGACACGAGAACGAGGAATAAAAAACTTACTCTGAGATCCAAACTGGTCTTCATTCTTACAACTTGAGGTGCTACAGCTGCAGTGTGTAGGGATGGTTTGTTAGTAAGTACCTTCAGCTTGATTTTGTAACAGATAGAAACCAGGTGGAGAAAAAAACCTTCATTAATACAATTGAACAAACCTTAGAGAAAACGTCTCAGCACTTACAGTGATGCCCACAAGACTAACCAACCAGCTAAAAATTTGAATATATTTATGTCATGGTTCTCAACTACTGTGCATAGATGTTAATCACAGTTCATGGCACTCCTAGTTTTCTCTCCTCTTACTAAAATCTGTTCTTCTGAATTTCCAGAACAAGCTACTGTGTGGAAAGGCTGCTTTGCGTGCAGCTGAGCAAACCAGGATTGCAGTGTTTGTCATAAAAGACTCCTTCTTACTGATTCCTGAACTATTATGAATTATTTTGTGCATACTTGTTGGTGCTTTGGGAGTTGAGGATGTGCTTGTTAAATAAAGGGACTGATCTCTGCAGTGGCAACACATTGTTAACTTCTTGAAACTTAAAGGTTTATGTATTCTGTATTCTTTGGACCTTTTTTTAAGGGTGGGGGTCCTGCTGCTGCCATGCACAGTAACAGGAGTAGATATTCTCTTCCTGCTCTTACTGATGTATTGTACCTTGGGATTTTTTTGTCTTCCTTTGCAGAAACTCTCCTGGATGACTTCCTTCTCACATACACAGTTTTCATGACGACCGATGACTTGTGCCAGGCACTTCTGAGGCAATATCCTTTTATTGAATGTTGTATTCACAGGGGTCACACATTTACTCGTAGTTTTATCTATTGTTGAGCCTTATATCAAAGTTACGTGCCGGGTTTTGAAACAGGTGCCAAACTCATAGCAACAATGCAATTTTATGTCAGTTTTTGTTTAAAGAGAAATAAACCTTTATAACTGTGACAAGATAGAATTTAAAGTGGGGCTAAAACCTCCACAGGTTATGTTAATTCATGGAATACCTACATGTGCATAATACATTTCAGAATACACAAGGAGAGAAAGTAAAGAATTTTGCAGTCTCTGCTCCTTTTATCATGTAGTACAGGATATAAGTCTTAACTCATTCTGAGATAAAAGAATTATTTTCATATATTTCTAATGACTTCCATAAGCTATGGAGCTATGGATCAATGTTTAAATAAACTTGTGGCTATAACATGAACCTGCCTTTTTTTTTTTTTTTTTAAAAATATTTTTCCCATCTTTAACTTTTGTGGTGAAAACATCATTTTTTTACCTTATAAAACAAAGAAGGGACAGGAACAATGTACAAAGTGGGTATCATCTGACATTTGGTGTTTCTGCCTTATGAATAGAGAACAATGGTATAAATCATCCTTCACTTTTTTTTCTTTAATTTTAGTAGTGTTAACTTCTGGAGATAATGTAATTTGTGCAGACAAAAAGAAACTGACTTCCTTTGCCTGTTTTTTTGTGTTATTGTTAATGATGCTTTGTCCTCCTTCCCACAGACATTCACGTTGGCATTGGTGTGCAGGACAAAGGTTCATTCTCAGTTCTGCAGAAAAGACATAACTCAACATTGCACAATTCCTTTTAATTGATTTTACTTTTATAGACTCACCTGTCTAATCTGTAAGGGAAAAAACTCCTATTGGCACAGAGGATGAATTGACATTCTTATTACTGAGAATTTCATTCTCAAAAGTTATGAAACTCCTAAAGCGCCAGACAGGATAAAACATTTAAAACTGAGCAATGCAGTGAAAAAAATCTTTCATTAGCAAATGGGATTATTGCAAAGTCTTTTCCAGCAGTTAATTTTAAAGTTTCTGTGAGACCTTATTGTATGTTCCTTAACCTACTCACTTATTGTGCTAAGAACCACCAAGGGAAGGAAGATGACTCTGATGTGTCCTGTAGGAAAAGAAAAGTCTTGCATTTGGTGTCTCAGTGGACTTCTCTCTACAAAGACTGGTTACATGAAGATGAGCATTTAAAACAATTTTTAAAGGTATTGAAACAATTTCTGTGATGCATTTCAGCACTGTTTAATTACATACTGTGTCTAAAAAGCCCCAACAGCAAAACCTATAAAATGTATTTTTTCATACCTAGATCTTCTCCATGAAATCTATAATATAAAATTATGTACATGTGTCTTCTTTAAATGCCTTAAATAGAGTCCTTTGAACAGAAATCCTGTATCGTCAATATCATCAACATTAGAAGCATTAACATACATTAACACACGTTAACATACAAAACCTACGGAACTCCCACGGTCTCTAGAAAATGGGAAAAGTTAGGCAGGTAAGAAATAAAACTACAAAGATGTGGAGGTTCCTTGGACACACCAGTCATGTCTGTCAGAACAGGATCTGCAGTTGGTCCATCTCCAGAGGATCAGGGATGTAGAGAGTTTTGGGATGTCTGTAAGAGATGCTACTTTGACTGAGGAGTGAAATCCTATTCCAGAACGTTTGCTGGGTGCACATGGAGAGCAACATAGTTTTACATATTTTTAATAAACAAAATTTTTGTTCCTTACTTGTTATCAAAGTTCTTCTGATATTTCTGTATGAGTTCCAAAAGTTTATAATTCCCTTGTAAATTTGCAAATAGTGCTGTTGTTGCTAACTTAAGATCTATTTGGTTACTGATTTTTTTTCAGTATATTTTTTTCTCTGCTGGTTGAAAGATGAGAGTATTTTAGGAGACTTTGCAGTATCTTCCACTTTTCCTGATGAGACTCTTTGTCTGCAACTGGATATCTTCTTAGGGGTCTGTTATCTCTGCTGTCACTTGCTCAAGACAAAGGCACGAAACATTGAATGAAATGTGGAGAAGGTCTTGAGCTTCCTTTTTTTTTAGTTTTGTTTTGTTTTTTAAATAGGACACACTGCATATGGAAGCAGAGACCCTAGGATTTTTGCTGTTTGGTACTAGATGTGTGTTGGTGTTCTGGAAAGGGGGCCTCATTTCAGGCATCAGTTACGCCACACTGAGTTGCTCCTGTCTGGATGCAGAACCTTCTGGCCATGGTGGTGTGTGACTCTGCACTGTCTCACAATTCCTCTTCTGGAAGCTTGTGTGCAATATTAAACAGCAGTAATGTTAATGATGGCTGCAGTTATATGTGAAAAACCAACATACAGGGTCGTAGGCTAAAATCAGTCATGCAGAACTCTGTGAATTTGGGGACTAAAGCAAACCTGGTGACTCAGCTCAGACATATGATTCTTGTCTTCTTAGAAGGGAAAGAGAAGGCTCTACATGCAGATTCAGAAAAAGTGTAGAGAAACTATTTCCTAGAATTTCAATCCTGACAATGTCTTCCCCCAAAATTAGAAGTAAGGTTTATTTATGTATTAGCTTACAACTAGGGAGAGTTGTGGGAGTTTGTGGGAGACATCAACTCAGTTTAAAATGCATGCAAATGTGAGGAAAGGTAAAGTAGAATATTTGCCATTTTAAAAGTCTTAATCTAATGAACCTATTTGTTGTCATTTTGGATAAGTGATGATGATGTGGTGTGTTGTCATGCTTCAGAATCTGATCTAACCCCGATTTCATGTGATAGCCACAAGTGGTGTTTTAAATTTTCCTGTTTGTAAACAAAATAGAACAAACATTTTGCCCTCTCACTTGATACACAGTACTAAGAGTGTTTCTCCAAAGGCATGCTGAATATTGACCAATCTGGAAATTTAAACAGGAACGTTCTCTCTTTACAGGTTTTGCATAACTATAATGATAAAACTTATTTTAGTAGGATAGTGCCTGAATTGACTTAGACCACTGATGTGATGCCTTATATTTATGTTTGAGCTGTCAGATGTTTGCAGATACTGCTTTATTTTGTAGACGATATACAGAAATGTGTTAGATGATGTGTATGAGTATCCCGTTCTTGAGAAGGATCTGAAGGAATTTCAGAAGATACTTGGGATGCATCGCCGTCAGTAAGTATTGATTATATTTGTGATCAAGTCTTCTTTTATTCAGAGTGTAATTTATTTTTGTTGTCATCTTTCTGTAATTCAGTAAAGCGAGGAGTGATACAAGTGGCATATTCATTTTTACAAATCATCTTTAAACTAAAGCTAGATTATTCAATTTTCTCTGATGTTTGTTGGGCAGTGTTTGTGATTCGGCATTCACTCCCATCAATTTTCATTTGGGATTACTTACAAACAGAGCAATAGTTTGTGGAGAAGCTGGCAAAAATTCCCTCAGAAGCTGCAGTCTGTGACTTCAGATCGTACCTTCATTCTCTCCACAATACTGAGAACCAAATCATTTGGAATAGTCATCTCAGAGTTACTATTTTACTAATAGTTATGGCATCTATAAAAGATATTTAATTGGCATGTTTTTCCAACAAATGGAGGTTGTTTCCGTGATTTGGCTGTTGGGGAAGTGGAAGGAGCTGTGCTCTTGAGGGTGACCCTGACTGCTGTGTTTGCCTACTCCAACAGCTCATGGGCTGGCAGCGTTGCTTTTCACTACATCAATTACGCAAGTCAAAGGAAAGTTCTCTGGCTGAGGCAGATGCCTTTAGTTTTTCCTGAAGAACCTCTGCAGCCTTTCTGCAGTGACCATTTAGTGTTAAAAACTTTCTGATGTTGTAAACTTTGTAATAGCTAAAACTTCCTTTTCCTAAGCTTTGGCTGGAAAGACTAATTGGGATTTTCCTTTTTGTTTCAGCACCGTAGATGAGTATTCACCTCATCGAAAGGTAATGCCAACCTCATTGCTGCTGATTGCTAGATAATTTACCATCTCACTTTTTTCCCCTCTGCCCACTTCCCTCTCTTTTCTTGGCTTCTTAACTGAAAGTGACTGGTGACCAAAAACATGACAGGACATATCAGTGAGGTTAGACCTGCAGTGCTGCTTAAGGAACTTTTTCTGTTTCCTTTGACTGCATCCTGGATATCAGCTGTGTGAGCTAACCTGCAGTGACTGTGGCAGTATTAGCATCTTAACAAGATGCTTTGAGATGTCAGAATTCAGGAGAGGCCTGGGAGTGTGTCCCCACTGAGCTGGAGGGATGTAGCAAGCTGGGCAAACCAGGCTGAACACAGGCATTGACACAGATGTCAAGTAAACAGAGGAAAAAGGTGGATTTGTTGTGACAGGGACAGACAAAAAGAGAGGAACTTGAATCTGTCTATTTAATTGGAGGGAGAAGTTGCAGCCAGAGAAAGTTGGTGTACAAACTGCTCAGAGGTGAATTGCTGTGCTCGTCAGTTTTACTGGGCTGAAGCTAAAGTGTGTGTAATAAGCTTAAAATGTTACTGCAAAAATGTGGAAGGCAGAACATGAGATTGTAGTGAAATTGCTAAATAGGCTGATTGGTACATAGGAAATGTATGTAAGAATCAGTGTATGAGAAATAGGCTCTGAACATGACTACAGAAAACCTTGAATTGTGCAGGCTGCTTAGCCTTGGCATGTCCTGCTTCCTCCAAAATCCCCACCTTGGCCATTATTTAGTAAGGCAACTCCCAGTTTACTGCTCCAAGAAAGGGTGGGGATGTACTTCCTATACAGAAACCTTTTGGCCAGACATGTGGGTTGAATGCTGTATTCTGTGAATTACTGCGTTGTAAACAGTGGGGATGCAAAAAATCATTGTTGTCTTTTTTCTTTGTCTCTCTTTCTTTTCCACTCCCTCATAGAATAAAACCTTTTTCCACCAGTTCAGTGTAAAGGAGAACTGGCTGCAGCAAAGAGGAACAATGAATGAAACAGAAGAAAGTGAGTATAAATGAAAGAGTGGAGGAAAAGCTCGAAAACTATAAAATTGTTTCTCAAGGACTTCAGTGTAAATATTCTTTAACTGACATATAGCTTTTGAATAGGGACACAAAAGAAGAAATACTTGGCTGTGCAAGTTTGCCTTCCTTCCTCCTGGCTTACAGGGGTCAACAGTGCCATGGTATCTCAAGGGGTTTTTGCCCTGTCTGGTTCATGCAGCACCCCTGTCACACTCCTGTGTGCTTCCCAGGTGTGCTGGCAGCCCCTCCACCAGGCATTACTTGTGCTCCATTTCATGCTCTCGGTCTCTTGACCTACATCTTGGTTGTGAAAGGTGAATGAATAAGCCTGTCACGTGAAATGCGCCGGGATCTGCTAACTCTGGGAATGTGCCTTAGTTCCTTCTCTGCTCGAAAACATCTCTGTGTAGAGCGCAAGCTGCCAGGTCACTTTAGTGTCAGCCATTTCGAAAGGCGGTTTCCCTCCGTTACCACCAATGCTGTAACGCAGTGAGGCTGTCACCCTCCTGTACTGCCTGCACGGGGAAGGAGGCAGAGAGGAGAACACTGTGTACACGAGCAGGGAACGGCAGAAGGGCCTCCCACCTGGCAGCCTCGCTCCTTGACAGTATATCTTCATTCCTTACTGGGAACAAAACTCCGGAAGTTCACTTGAAGTCAGTGTATTTTTAGTGCTCATTTGTGACAGGATAAAAACTGAGCTCGTTTGATGCCAAGTCGAAAGACTTGCACAGTACGTGCTGCTGATAGATAATCCTCTTTGTGTGCTTCAAATGTAGAGGGTTTTGAGGTTTATGTTTCCAAGGCTTCTTCTAAAAATGTTATTTCTGGATGAGAACCCCCACACTCATTCTCCTTTAAAAGTTGGACACAGCTTGTGGGTGACTGGAAAGGAAAGTGTACTGGCACGAGAGAGGGGACAGACTGTGTGACTGTGGTGGGACAGTCACCAGGACAGGACCCAGCAAGGCCAGTCCTGAGTCCTTTTGTCTCACTCCTTGAGAGCAGGAGCCATGGACTATGATGGGATTGAAGGAATGAAATAGCCAAAGTGAATTTAGGGAAAGGAGAGACAGATGCAGAGGGTGGACATCTAATCCTGTGTGGTGGAGTGCTGTCTGACTGATGGTGCTTGTGGAAGATGGGTCTGTCCGAGATGCACCATGCCACTTGACCAGAGGTGTTTTACCCTCTATTGCGATAATTACCAGGGCAGCTTGCAGCCCATGGCCACTTCTTCCCCCTGGCATACCCTCCTTCTCACAGAGGAGCAGCACAGGCTCCTGGAAGAGATTACATGGTCCATCCCAAGAGATGGGATACCACAGATAGAACATTGGAAAGGTGTGAGGGCGAGAATCACTAGGGTGGTTGTGCTTGAGCACCTGACCTGTGGGTTGATTTAGCTCAGTGTTAAAAGAAAGGATAGATCTACAGCCCATTTATAAATTGACATTGCTGTCATTGTCCCTTTGCAAATGACAGGGAGGACATTTCAAACAAATTCACTGTAAGCAAGGTGTATCACTCTGCATATGGAGTCCAAATATTCCTGTCAAATTTTTTAAAATTTATTTTTCTACCTAGTAATTTAAAGTGCAATTGGATGTCTCTTTCTGATGAGAGATTCTGCCGTAGAATGAGCATCTCATTTACTCTCTGTCAGCAGAGACAGGTTAAAAAGGAATTATAAAATCAAATGACTTTTTTTTCCCAATACTCAATGTTAAGTTCCTCCTTCGTTCTCATATTCGTTTTTTCTTTACTACAACAGGAAAAAACCTCCCTATTCTCAAGGATAGAGTTCTTAACTGCTTCTGGCATAGTCTTCACTAATGAAAGTGCCCCGAAGCCATGAAGATCTGTAGGACAAGCAAAGAGCTATTGCTGCATACATCTGTCAATAAAGATAATAAAAAAAATACAACGGTTCTGGAGAAGAAAAGTTGTCCTGTATTGGCATGGTAGCAGTCTATAATAGACAGGTTACCTGTCTATAATAAGAAGTGCTAGAGTAGAAGGAAATGGAAAGTTTAATTAAGCACTGAAGTGAGTGTGAAACCAAGAGCTGTGACGATTCTGATTAGCAGATGTAATTTCCAAAATATTTATGCAAGTTTGCAGCTCAGTTTCTTCCGCTTTAAGTGTGGCAGCTGTATTTCAAAGAACTAGCTAGGGCAAACTCTGCAAAAGATGTAAACCTAAAATTCTGGCAGGCAGAGAGAGCGTACATCCGTTTTTGTAGGAGAAAAAAGTAATCGCTGGGCTGACCACAGCATTCCCAGAGCTGAACCAACTCATGGACTTCCGTGGAATCAGTGAGCCCAGGGAATTCCCCCAAACCAGTCCCATTTTTATATGTGCTGCTTGTGATTCAGGAAATGAGTTGTCAGAACTGATTGTATGGCTGTTTGGGCAGTCTCTGCTGGTGCTAAAATACTCTGGCAATGCGAGTAGTTTCGATGTCTAGACAGATAAACTGTCAGGAGTGGTTGAAAACCTGGGAGCACTGTTCTTGCAATGCTTCCTGTTCCAGGTGGAAGTGGAGGTCCAAAATAATTTCTTCAGCAGATACGAAATATACTGAAAGGACAGTGATTTATCTGAACCTAAAATGAAGCGAGAAAAGATGGCAACAGCTGAGTTTGCAGAGAAGATAGGCAGTGAAGGAGGTTGTCTGTGACAAATCCTCAGAGTAGGAAGTCTTAAATAGATATTGCTGTGGGAGTCTATGTTTCCATTTGCTTGCCTCTCTCATTTCCCAGGGACAGGAGGTGGGGAGGGGAAAAATGGTGATGTTTATGCTTGGTTTCATGTCCTTTGTGTTAGGGTGGAGTGACTGCCCTTCCTGCAGCAGCCAGGCAGCTGAGGCATTGCTGTGGTGGGGTCTGCAGGTTTGTTCGTTCCTTGCACTGTTCAGGTATCTCTGCCTATAGCTGAGCGTGTCTTTCTTCCTTTGTGCAGTTTTCTGCCGTGTGTATATAACAGAGCACTCCTATGTCAGTGTGAAAGCTCAAGTGTCGACTTCAGCTCAGGAGATACTGAAGATTGTGGCAGAAAAGATCCAGTATCCGGAGGAGGAGTTGGCGCTGGTGACAGTCTCATTCTCTGGGGGTAAATAACTTCCCTTCATCTGATTACTTACCTTTTATTGCATCAGGTAAGGGAGGGCTGATGCAAGGATTTTCTGATGCAAGGATATGGCTGTTCCTCCATGGGCCCACAGCTGGATGACCAGGGGAACAATGAGGAGCTGCTTCCCAGAGACTCGTTTCCATGGCAACAGCTCTTTCTTGGGTACTGTGGGATGTAGCATCTTCTGGCTGGGAAGGGAGTGTAAAGAACTCTCTGTCTCCAGCAGTATTGCAAGGTTTTCTTTCCTTTCCACAGATGAATCTGCTACTTTGGAATTTAAATTAATTTTGAAAGCAGTGAGGCATAGTTTGCTTTAAAAATATAGAACGGAATAGCAAATACTCTATACATGGCTGTTTCCTCATTTATGGCAGGGGTGACAAAAATTCTTGAGGAGAAAGGAGGAAGATGTGTTTGCACAATTGAGATACTGAGAGCAATCTCAGCAATATTTTGTAAGCAGTCTTCCTTACATCTGATATCTTTTGCCTATTGTTTTAGTGTTAGTCATTAAACAGAAGGACTTACTGTCTTTTTAAAGAAAAACTAGAGTGATCGTGGAGTGATACTAGGGACCAGCCAAAGTCCCAAGATCTTCTTTGGTGTTTGGCAGGTCTCAAGCTCCTTGGTTAGACTGTTTTGATTGTTGTGGTGTTTTCTGGAAGCAATTTAACTAGGGGCATAGAAACGTGAAGTTGTGTCTACAAAATGACTAAGAGTGTAGAATATCTTGGCAGTATTCTCAGATAACATTAGTTGTTGTTGATCCCCTAAGACAAAGGATGAGTCTTCTAAGTTACAGCACTCATTGCTACTTCTTTGTCAGTCTAGTTAAATGAAATACACACAAATGCTGACTTGTTCTGTTTATATCTTTGACTCAGAACTGGAAGGTCACATTTTTTTCCCCCATGCTGAGCTCAATTAAATCAACATATTTTTGAGTGTGCTGGTGTGGGTGGCAGGGAGATGGTGCCCTACTGTGGTTATTGAGAGCCTGGGCATGGAGCAACCATCAGGAGCACTACACATGGGTGTCCTGGCCATCTAGGCTACATCATTTTCAGGCATACTCTTTTTATTCTTGTGTGTGCCCAAACTCACTTCAAGTGCATTTCACAGCACTGCAGAATCACTGTGCTGCTGGCTCTTTTCCAGGTCTTTCTCTCCCATTCAAGAGCAGGGCAAGTTTTGCTCTGATAGCCATATATCTGGTTCTAACTGCCTGCTTAGCTAAAGAAAACCAACCATTCATAAATAATGAAACATACTATATTGGTTCCCAGGAAAGCCACAAAATAGAAGTGATTGCCCCTTGGTTGTTCAATGAGAAACAGTAAATAAAATGCAGGTATAGTAGGAAAGCCATTTGTACATGACCTTTGTAACCCCTAAAATGTTATTTAGTTACATTTCCTGAGTTAATTGGAAATGCAGTTTCAGTATCTTTCTTCTTATGCATCCTGTACTGCAAGTAATAAACACCAACCTGCTATGCTTTTTTTTCTGCTTTGTGTTTTTGCTATTTGTGTGAGTTAGAACTCTTGTCTTCCATTCACTTGGAGGGCAGCAGTATGAGCATTAGAGAACCTGTTTTTATTGTACTCCAATAATGGATAAGCAAGCTCTTTGTTCAAAATTACCTTGAAAAACATAATGGTAGTTCAGCATAATGTTATCTGTGTATCAATGGATAAGTGAGCATGGATAAAAGGGAAAACTGACTGAAATTATGTCTGGCTCTTAGACTCCTCCTAGTCCTACTCCTCACAGCAATACAGAGTCCATGGTAGCTGTCAGTGTGCTTGTAGTAGTTTTGGGTCTCCTATGTATCAGGTCTCCAGAGGATTACTTGGAGCCCGCAGGAAGTCACCGTTTTCGCAGGGCAGTTTTTAAGCTGTGTTTGGGGTTTTACTTTATTTTTCCCCCCACCTTTCTCTAATTTATTCAAGAGTCCACAGAGTTGAACCAGTACTCTGGAGTGGAGGAAAAGAAAGTCCTTTCTCTTTGCTACCAGTGTCCTGCTCCTTTACTCAGATATTTCCTAAATTAATTACTCTAGGTCTAGAAGAATTACTGTAAATACTGTGTTATAAAGGACTCCTCAGCTCTGCTCTGTGGGGTGAATTTCACGGTGTTGGGATCCTTTAAACGTCTTTTCCTGTTGAATGGCTGTGGCTACTGATTCCATCTCCACCCCTGGTTTTGTCTCCAGTGACACACAACAGCTCAGTCTCTGGAGGCTGACACTCTGCTCTAACAAAAGTCACTACATTTATACTAGATTCACTGGGTTGAAATGAAATGTTCTATAAGACATAGGAGGCTAGACTAGATGATTTCAGCGTTTCTTTCTATGTTCTGTGTGAAGTGCAGTTTGAAAGCAGAAGCAGGAAGCTTTTGTGCTCTAGTCCATCAGAAATATCTTACCTTTATCTTGCCTGAACAGGGTGGAGATGGTGAGTCCCCACAGAGACTGAATTTGATGCTTAGTTACCTTCTAAGGAGTTGATGTGGCATCACAAATACAATTGTACCTTTATTTCTCATATACAGCTTTAACTCCTGTTCTGAAACTTCTGTGTTTTGTTTGCTCTTTTTACAGAAAAACATGAGCTACAACCAAATGACTTGGCTATCTCAAAATCTTTGGAGTCATCCAGTCGTATGTTTGTATACCGAAAAGATCTGACTGATTCTTTGGTAAGGATCAATATTGTATGTTTCCATTTTTCGTTTGTCTGACTCCAAATCAAAATCTTAGTATTCCTCTCATAGGACTTTTTCAATGCAGAATTTATTTTTTGCTTCCTTAGTAAAGCTTACTACTGAGCTGCTCTATTCCTAAAAAAGAAAATAAAATCTTTCATTAACAGCAGTTATTTGACTGAACAGTAATGGAGTTTGTTCATCAATTTTAAATAAACCAAAGCTTCTGTACAGCTTAAATCTTTCAATCTACATCAGCCTGGAAAAGCTGACCTGTGTTTGCACCAGAATGGATGGGATGAGGATTATTCAGGGCTCTTGTGACTGTTTCCATCCCCCCCTGCCTTGTGCCTCTGTAGCACTTAGAGTGGCTGGTATGTAATCATACAAAGCGGTGGACAAATTCCATGGAACTACTACATGTGGAAATAGATGTCGTGTGAGTTCCACCAGACCCATCAGTGCGGACCCCTGTGTTGTGGCAGCCACGTGGTCAGCTGGTGTATATCACTGGTGGTGTGTCCTCCTCCCTTCCCTCTGCCTGTCTGTCTCTCCATCCTCTCCTTGGGGCTGGGAAGGCGAGCGGATCGAGAGGCAGCAGATCTCTCTCATCCTTCCCTCTGTCTTCAGAAACCAGGATTACAAACTCCCTCCCTCCATGTTTTCCCAAAATCTCAGGGAGGCAGGCACAGGCAGGCACTTTGCTGTTTCAGTAGTTTTCTGCTAATTATGCAGATGTTTCCAGGAAAGAGCAGGGACTGCATCGCGACTGACTTCTACATGTTGTCAGTACCTGCAGGATCTGTGCATTCATCCTCAGGATGAGAAATGTCTATTTACATTTTGTTGGATCAACGTGCCCTGAAGAGCTGACATGCCACTATCATTGTAATCTGTCGTCCCCATTATCTCTGGCGTTCGAGCCACCTCTAAAAATGTGAATATTAAGGGAAGGTTTCCAGTGCAGACAGGTGACAGCCAACCTAGTTTCATTAGTTATGTAATAAAAATTGCAAAACTTGCTGTAACTGTCAGAAATATAGCACCAAAGTAATGGCTTAACTGGTAAGAATAATCTTTCATCTTGGCAGATGATTCATGTGCCAAGTTTCAGACTGATGAGGTTAAAAAAGCCAAGAGAAATGCAAAACTTTGAAAATCCAAGCTAATAATGGAAATGTCAAATGACCCTGAACACCAGAAGTACCACAGCACTCCACAGTAATATACTAAGTAACTTTTACGAATCAGAACCCACAGCCAATGATTACATTTGGGGTAGATTAATCATAAAATGTATGGATTTATGTTATTTGTAAAGGTGGACTGGAGGGCAAGTTATGTGTATTTATTCTAAATCCAATGTGTTTTCAGAATGATGCTTTTATATCAGGAAATTTACTGATGTCTTTATTTAGATTTTATTTTCTGATAGTTTCAGGGATTTTATTTTCATTATGCTGTTTGCTTGGCCAGTGTTTTATATTCACGGTTGGGAGACAGAGAGAGAAGGAGAGAGGGAGAAGGCCTCACTCTCCAAAGCAAATCATTGATCCTATTGACCCATTTTCCATTTCAGGCTATTTATTAAATAGGTTATAGCTCCTTCGTTTTGATTAGTGGGGAAAAAAGCCCTCAGAGTGCACTAGAGAAGATTACTTATTCAGCTCTGTTTGGTGACTTAGTCCAGTAACTGTTTCATTGCAGAACCTTTGGCATTTCTTGAGGAATTTTTTTTGCTCATGTCTATTTGTTTAGAACCCATTTTCCGAAAATGAGGAATTGCAGCAGAGATCTGTGAGGATTTTGGGAATTAACACCTGGGATCTTGCCTTAGAACTAACAAACTTTGACTGGAGCCTCTTCAATGCAATTCACGAGGTAAGAAGCACCACATCCACTTCCAGGTATATTGCTGTAATGCAGCATTGTGCCATTGTGATGCATTTTGGAGCATTGGTATTCCTGGGTGCTTGTCATGACAGCATGATTTGGCAGCTCTCAGCAGTGGTGACAGGTCCAAGAGTTATCTTGCAATCCTTGAGACTGAAAAGAATTGTCAAGGGTTTGTAACTTTGCTGTGTTCAGGCATCTCATACGTTCCCTGTATACCTGATGTGTTCTATTGAGATTTGCCTCAAGAGAGTAAAAGACCATGATTATTTTCTAAAAACCCTCTCTGTGAATATGTTACATGTGCAAAATGTCTTGTGCACTTGATAGTGTTTCAGTAAATACAAGATTCCACAAATAGCTGTCTTTCATATCACTTTGGCCACAAAAGGATTCACAGTTTCAGCAATTTAGATGGTCACATTACTGCTCATGTTAGGCTTCAGTGAGATGAAAAATACCGGACAGACTTTATTAAATGGGATAATGGTGCACTTCAAGGCCCGTTGGGTTGTTTCAATGACTTTGATAGCCTCTGGTTTGAGTTGCTGAGTAAAACACACAGTTAGCAGTAGAAAATCTCTCTTGAAAATACCATTCACTGAAAAGCATGTTGGCTTTCTGAGAAAATGAAATTCCCTTGCTTTTCATCAGATGCTTTCCTTTTCCTTCATTTTGGGTTCTTTTATTCAGTTTAGACACTTTAAATTTGAAACTGGCCAAGTTTGGGGGTTTTTTTGAATGGAAATCAAGACCCACACCTCTACTGATTAAAAATTGGCTAATATAGAGACAAGTTTGAATAGAAATTTTTCAGATTCTGAAGTGGTTTGGTATGGTTACTTTTTCATACTGGAACAGAAGTGATGAAATACAGAAATAGACTGTTTATATCTTATACCTGGCTAGAGCCAGAAGTGGAACTGCAGGAAGAAGTGATGAAATACAGAAATAGACTGTTTATATCTTATACCTGGCTAGAGCCAGAAGTGGAACTGCAGGAATTCTTCCAAGAAGAGCAAANCAGAAGTGATGAAATACAGAAATAGACTGTTTATATCTTATACCTGGCTAGAGCCAGAAGTGGAACTGCAGGAAGAAGTGATGAAATACAGAAATAGACTGTTTATATCTTATACCTGGCTAGAGCCAGAAGTGGAACTGCAGGAAGAAGTGATGAAATACAGAAATAGACTGTTTATATCTTATACCTGGCTAGAGCCAGAAGTGGAACTGCAGGAATTCTTCCAAGAAGAGCAAATCATGCAGGACTTCCAGTCCACCTGCCTTCTATAAGTCTCTACATTTTGCTAGGCCAGACCCCTGAATCATTTGTGATTGGCTCACGGATAATGAAAAAATAACCTTTTGTGACCAGACCTTGTTTCAAAAACATACTTCTAAATCATTTACAGTTCATTTATATTTAAATTGTTTTTATATCCGTAATGATGTTGTTGATGTCTTCCAGCAAGAGCTGATATACTTCACATTCAGCAGACAGGGCAGTGCTGAAAACACCGAGAATCTCAGTCTTCTGCTTCAAAGATGCAACGAGGTCCAGCTTTGGGTCGCCACCGAGATACTGCTCTGTAGCCAGCTCTGCAAACGTGTGCAGCTAGTGAAAAAGTTCATCAAGATTGCTGCCCAGTAAGTTACTAGTGTTGCAGCAGAGATCCTTGAATTCACGTGGTTTGTTTGGCTAGAAATAGGTGGGGAAGCAAGGAAAGAAAACTAATTTGTCACTCTGTGTTTTGATAGTGTAGTAAGCACACCTAAATAAAACAATCCATAGGTAACAATAGCAGGCCCTAGTCAAAGCTAGACATGGTGGAGTATGTGCTGCTCAAATCTCCCCTAGCAGTTTAGCTGCTGTGTCTGCAGTGTCAGCTGCAACATCCCTGTTGGTGCAGAGATAGCTCCTTCCTTAGCTGAGATAACCTGAGCACCACATGACAGAACTATTTCAGCAGTAAGACAGTCACACAAGACTAGATGGAAATCAAAGCACTCTGTTATAAACTTGAAAGTCCTGCCTCTAGAGAGGAACCTAAATCCAGTAAGCTGTTGCCCCTCATAATCCTCTCTGGAGTACTCTTACTTACTGGAGGGGTAGGTTTCTTCATGTATTAGATTTGACAGTCTACTCTTCCACTGTTACTAAACAGTACTGGCATTTTTTCTGTGCCTCGCAACAGAATACAGATATATACTATACACAGAGATTTCTTTTCTCTGTACTCACTCTTTGTCTTAGTAACCAAGGAAATGGAGCAATTTAAATATGTGCAATCATCCTCCTCACCGCTCTCTCCACTTGTTGGTCTTCTGCAATATTTGAATATGCATGTTCATGGAAAACGTATAATTTGTTCCCTTCATCGACTGGGCTGATTTAATTTGCAAGGCACTTACATACAAAGGACTGTTCTCTGCTGAAGCAGTGCCTTTAGAGAAATTAATTCTTCTAATCTAATCCAGTGTAACTCATAAATGTGATCTGATTTAGTTTGCAAGTTGTGTGGTATCCAGTAATATGTTCATTTTCTGCCATATCAGTGGCCGAAAAATGGTTGGTTCTATGTGCCTTGCTTGCATCACTGTAGCATTAATTTGCATCCCAGGAAGAGTTTTGTGTCTGTCCCACGTGAATAAGAATATATTTGTTACCAGACTAAAATGTTGCTCTATTTTTATTGATTCCATTCTGTTAAGTGAAAAGCCAAAGTTATGGAGACTAAATACAGTTGTCAGTAAACAGCAGACAGGCTCTCCCAGTGTGTTGCAGAAGCACCCATCGTTGGAGAATGTAGGTGGTGAAATAAGTGAGTGTGTCGTTTTCACAGGATTATTTTTTAATCATAAAAGCTGCTTTCTAAATGAACACACCACTGTATCTCATCAGTTCTGGAAGAGTTGGTGACAGAGGAGCAATTAGGGTGGAAGGATGGTGTGCTAAGCACAGGACTCTCATCATGAGACACAAGCCAAACAGCCCTCCTGTTTTGTAGGGAACTATGAACAGCTCTGGCTGCTGCCTGTTCTCTGCTCACAGATTCAGCCAGGAATCTTTGTCTGTGATTTTCCTCTGGTCAGGAAAGCACCAGGACTAAGATTTCATGTTCGTCATCTGTGTGCTTTGCTGTTGAGGAACACCTGAAAAAAATAAAAGCATTTTACACAAGCGTGTCAATACATAAAAGGGAGACAGAGTTTTTGAAAAAGAAATCCATACACTTCTGTTGATGATTAGTCTAAACGAGAAAACAAGGGGTTCAATAAAGAAAATTAATTAGCATGTTACTAGAAATTAACACCCTGGGGAGTTGAAGAAACAGGTCAATGTAAGGTTAGAATAAACAGATTATGACAACAGCCTTTTTGCTCCCCAAGCAAGCAGTGGCTGACTGTAGGAGACATTCCTTCTCTCTGCAGCACGCTGTGAGGAGTGGGCCCACCCAACAGACACTTCATGCAGGCTGCGTTGGACACCTTCCGTGTTTTGAAATGAGTTGCCTTTGGGAGTTGCCTGGCTTTCATGATAAAAAGAATCTAAGCAACAAAGTTAGGATTAACTTTAAGGCAGCTGAAGTGAAGTGAGAAATACAGTGTCTCAAGATAGTACACGGTGATAAGGGGAGGCTTTATAAAACTTGTAACAAGTTCTGGCCATTTTCCAGGCTAAGGCCTTGGCATGTACATTTCCCTGATGATAAATCCCAGTGAAGCCAGTGGATTCATTCATACATAAAATTATCTTGAAAGAGGATTCTCACTCTCACACACAAATGCACCCATATATTTGTACGATCTTCAAAAATCTGCAAGAGACAGGGCAATATTTTTGTTTGAAAAGGACTCAGGATTTCAGGATTTCAAGTTTCCTAATGGACCAGAAAATGGACTAGAAATAAGCGTGGTCTGATTGTATATGGTAAAATGTCAAAAAATAGAGGTATTGAGCAAATTCCATCAGGACCTGTACTGGAACCAGTACTAGCTGCAACTGGTTTATAGGCCTAGGTAAATTGAACACTAACCAGATTTTCAGACAATAAAAATGGTGAGGGATTGCAAATGCACTGGAGGATAGACAGGAAAAAAAAGAATTATCTAAGGAGTCTAGTGGCATGTGCAAACAACAGTAGGATAAGATTTAATTTAGATAGATGCCAAGTAATTCAGCTACAGAATGCTAATACTGAGCTGAAGAAATAAATGCATGATTGTAAAGAACAGCGCTGTGACAGAGGTCCTTGGGTGATAATAGATGACAAATTAAAAGAAAGGACAAAATGTGGTGCTGTTCCAAATAAAGAATTTGCTGTTTGTTTTATGCTTGCATAAGAATGTAGAAGAGTAATTATATTTTTTCTTCCCTCCCCACTGTCTCATTACATGAGAAAGGTGTGAAGGAAAGAAGAAAACACATGAGTTAAAATAAATTACAAAGAACTCAGTGAAGGATGATAACAATATGGAAATGCAGATTGCAGGCCACAACCACAAAGAGAAATTGAAGGATCCTATGTTGTACAATTTACAGAAAAGATGAAAAAGGGGATGAAAATATTTATTTTACAACAGAATAGAGGTCAAGGAATTATTCTGTATGGTAAAGGACAGCTGGGAGTAACTCGAACATTGAAAAGGGAAAATTACTTTTGACAGCAAAGGAGAAAAAATAACCTGCCAACAACAGGGTTGATGAGACAGTAGAACGTTTTCTAAAAAACTTCTTAGAGACCCCATCACCTAGACTGCAGGTGGTTATGAGAGGACATTTAATGAGTTCATTATGTGGAAGATGATTGTATGTTAGTGCTGAGGGTTGAAATGAGACTCAGTATCCTAGGATACCTATGCATTCCATTTATTTCTAATTTTGAGTACAAAAAAATCATATTTTTATTCCTCAGCTGTAAAGCCCAAAGAAATCTGAATTCATTCTTTGCAATTGTTATGGGTCTCAACACTGCATCTGTCAGCCGGCTGTCTCAGACCTGGGAGGTAAGACACATCTTTATATCTTTAAAATGCTGTCAAAACCATTTTGCACAAAGCTTGTATACTGGTGAATTACCTTTTCTTTCTAATTATTGTTTTTTCATGCTGAAATCAAACATGGAGGGAGTGTTGGTGGAGAAAATTCTTTGTGACCTGAAACCTTAGATACACAGCTATTAAAAAAAAAACACCTAAATGTGTCCTTCCAGAGTTTTAAATAAGAACAAAGCATTCTAGCATTTTAAGTAGATGTCAGAACAGAAAGTCTTACAAAGGTGGCTCCAAACAAGCAATACCTTATTATGGAATAATTTAATTAAAAAACCCAAACAACAAAGTAGAAATAAACCTTCTCTAGTTGTCTTTCACGAGGTTTTTTTTCAGCTGCTCATCTTGAACGACAAAGTTAGGAAATGAACCATGAATAAGGAGTATACTGGAGAACAGAGATGATTTGCTCAAGCTACTGGTTGCTACACAGAGCATGAGTGTGTTTAAAGGAGGGTCCCATTGGGATCTGTATTTATGTTGTGGATTTTTTGTTTCCATCCAAGTGGCATCCATATTGAGTCATAGTATCTATACTGAGTGATAGTATCTGCAAGTTTACCGTATCTGCCCATGAACCAAATACTGGGGAAGGAGTAATTGAGCGGGATGGGTTGAAGCCTTATCCCTCCTTCATGCCCTTGACACAGGTTGGCAGTACTCCAAAAATATCAATCTGTAATACAGAGTGACAGAGAATGGCTGTGATCTGCCTTGGAGATACTCTTGAGCACCAACAGCTGAGACCAAAGGGCCATTAGAGACTTACAAACCTGTCTGACACTGTCCGGAGCAGTCTCCCCCCTTAGCTGAAACCGTGCACAGGGAAACATCACTCGTATGTCTGCAGCTTTGACACACAGAGAAACAAGGACAGTGACTGTTTACAGGCACTAGGCAGGGAAGAGCTGACTTAAAGAAGAGATAAAGTAAAAGTTTTAGAGAAGAATACATACCTGAGGACGATGATACAGAAACCCCTTGCCTCTGCTATATCTAAAACACCTCTCTAGGGAACATTTGCCCTGGCCTCCTCCTAAGAGTTGCCATCATTCCATTTCTCTGGGCTTTGGTTGGAGAGTGGAAGAGACCAAGTATGGTCTCAGAGGCAATGATACGGATCTCTCCTGCACAGAGACACGCAGAACTCTGCTCTGTGCTGAGGCCTCTGGAGATCATGTGCTGCCGGTGGACTTCTCTCAGGAAGAGCAGAATATGTTGCTTGTCAGAACAAAGAGTGCATCTGCATGTGTACCACTGTAAATATGTCACGTTTCTGTGTGTAAAATATTTATCAAGTCACATCCTTTCTTTTTCTTATTTGTGAAACTTCATTGCACTGGAAGTTTCAAAAGCAGAAGGTTATTTGCATTAGTAATGCGACTTTTAGAAAGTAGAGCAATGTTTTTAAATTAATTATAGTTACTTACACATGTAAATGAAACAACCTAAATTTAAGCAGCCATTTAGACACTAAATCATATTGGCTCTGCACTTGGTTTCTTATACAAGTAGTATGCTCCCAAGCATATTCTACTTCTTTTTTTCTACAGTATCCAGTGTTTTAATGAACCTCACTTTCCCTGATTTAAGATAGAAAAAACATGCAATTGCAGTTCCATGTTCAGTCATTTTAGCATTTTAATCATACACATCCACTTAATCTAATTGTTCTAAATCTCTTTTCTCTTGGTAGTGTCACTGTGGCTGTCAGGATCTAAGGACAAAGACAAGACAGGATTTGTACTAAGAGGGGATCTCTTTTACTAGACTAACTACTGTGGTTGGAAAAAATAGACAGGCTTTAAGGTCCACACACCATTCTTCAAGTCTGAAATACCAGCATGAAAATTTAAATTGCAAAACAATTGCTTTGAGTGTAGTAATGTGAATCCATTAAAATATCTTAAAGACAAAGGAAGTGGATGCTTGTGGAGTAGAGCAGGTGTTGGCAGGAGGGGAAAGATAGCAGTTTGTGCCTGGGCTCCCTTAGAAAGTGTTTTATGCACCTCTCTGTGGGATTAGGGTCAGATACCAGAGACAGGTAATCAGTTTATTAAGGAAATGTCTCACTTTGGCACCAGATTGTGCCAGTGTGATCAGCACTGGCACGATGTATAAAACAGCACCGAGTGTGACACCTGTTAATTTCTAGAACCCGTGTTCGGGGAAGATTGATTACAACAAATGATTTAACCTGGATGTGATTAGTTTCTGAATTCTCAGCCTGTGTTACTGCTTCTAGCTTGATATGGATATTTAGGTAAATGCAGCAGACATGGAAGATGGGGAAGAAAGTAAAACCAGCTGCTAACAAGCAGTTTCCATAAAAGAAGGATGCGGGTCCCCAAGATGAGGCTGCGGGACCCAGTGCCTTGCCGGCATTACCCTGAACATGGTCTGTAATTAGGGCTCTGGGAGCTGAGGAGCAGAGGTTAACTGCATGTTGGTGCTTTCAGCAGGCACTTCACCCAGAGTAGTGTCACGGAAAAAAATGCCTCAGCGTTTTCCTGCCTAAATCAAATTCTCCTTTTTTTTTTTTTTTTTCTTTCCCTCTCTGTTTTCCACACTTCAGAAAATTCCTGGGAAGTTCAAGAAACTTTTCACTGAACTTGAAAGTTTGACGGTAAGTGTGGTGTTGACAGCAGAAGAACACTGCTTGCTTTACCTGCCTTCCTTCTTCCTAATTTATTTGGAGTCTGCCAGTTATTGTCTGGAGCTGGACTTGTCATGTCAGATCCATGACTTGCTGGAGGCCATGTGGCTCTCCAGAGCTCCGAGATGGTCTGCAAACATGAAAAGGAAAGAAGCTGTGTTCCTGACAGAGGGAGGAAGGGCAGAGAGAGGCAAATGTAGTATCGGTTCAAATTTGGGAGCTGTTCTTTTGCTCTGGCAGCTAATCAGCCTTTATCTGAAGCAATGTGCTGCAGATCAGGAGGAAAAGAGACCAGCTCAAGTTTTAAAAAACAAATGTCAAAATCCGAGGCTTGAGGGTCTTTGTCAGCATTATCAAAGCAGAATAAACAAATGTTTCCTCTGGCTGTCGTGGAAGTGGGTGCATGGTAAGATCACTGCCTGGCATGGGGAGCAGGAGATCCAGCCTTCACTGGCTGTCAGGCTTCTGTACTTGGAGTTGTTTATAAATGAATGTGTTTTAAAGATTCTGTGTGAGCTGGGGTACAAAAATGTTTGTTAACATTGGAAATTGAGATGACTTTCTGAATTGCCTACACAATGCCACTGAAACATACTAACTTATTTTCTTTGAAAGTCTCCAGTGTGCTCCATGGATCTTAAAGCAGTTTTTGTTGGGATTTTTTGTTGCTGTTTGGTGATGTTGGCTTTGCTTTTTCTAAAAAGAAATAAATTAGCAGTAGATTCTGGGATATATTTTGTGCTATATAGAAAGGGATTTTGCTAATAGAAATTTGTGGGGAAATTACAGAGCAGTCCAAGTGAATCTATTCTGCAGCTTCCTCTCAATTTAGCACCGCTTCATCTAGAGGAACATAATTGCTTTTGTTCCTTTCCCTGTTTGTTTCCTGTTCAGTTTGGCATGTCAGCTAGCTTAGAAAACCTTTAGCTACCTTGTATCCCAAAGAAACCTTTCATATCTAAATCATGTTCAGATCATAAGCCTGTAATGGATTTAGAATTGCTCTTTTTATAGCCTATTGATTTTTCTGTCTATTACTCAAATGGTTTTGTAGGATCCCTCGCTGAATCACAAAGCTTACAGAGATGCATTCAAGAAAATGAAATCTCCGAAAATCCCCTTCATGCCCTTACTTCTGAAAGGTAATGTTAAAGCTTGGCTGCTCTTCACAGTTGTTAATTAAAATAAGTGTAAGGTGATTTTTCCTTCAAGTGCTCTTAAGATGAGTATGTGACAGATTTAGTGGTATCTACAAGATAGCACTTGGTCTGGATAATAAACAGCTTCCTTTTAAGACAGGGGGAAGATGCCAATTTTCACACAGGTCTTAAAACTTCATACTGTCCTGTCAGGTGTGAATAGAGCTGTGTGCTTTTGCTTTGGCCACATCCTCTTCAGTGGAGAAGTGTGACCCTGCAAGGCCCTGAATCGGTGGCCATGGTCATACTGCTGCTCTGAGATGCCTGTTGGGAGATGCCTCCCTTCTTTGCTGGGATGAACCTCCCTGGTGCCACCCTGAAAGCAGAATCTGCCCTGTCTATCTGTCCTGAGAGGAGGGGATTTCCAGATCTCTTAGAGGTCTGAAAGAGATAAAATCTTACTATCTAAAATAATTTTTTAAAAAATCTCTTAAAGTACAACTACTTGCTAATGCAGTGAGCTGGGCAGATAATTAAGTGGCAAGTGTTTCAAATATTGCATTGTCTTGGAGTCATTAATTATTAATTGCCTGGTCTTTGAACATGGCAAATTCATTTGTTTATTCCTGTATTCTGAAAGTGTTCTCTTTAGGCTGTTTATTCCGACCTGCTGCTGCTGCTGTGAAATGTTTGAAGGCAGTTCTCCAGATCAGGAGACAGTTTGGGAGCCACCAGACACTTCCCCTCTTTGCACACATCAAAGGAGTTTGCATTAATTCAGATGGATACAATTATCAAGGCTTCAAAATCAATGTTTTTAAAGTGTTCTGGAGCATGTCTTGCCTGCAAACAAAGGCAGCAAACATAAGTCACTTGTAGCAATGATGTTTGCACAGCACTACAGTGTGGTGTATAAGAACATGCACCTAGACAGCATTCGTATCTTTAACTTGTATTGGAGATAGCAAGGAGACTTTGAAATTAATGCAGTGGTGTCCTTCAGTACAGTGGTCCATAAAGAGATGTTGCCAAGGTTGGTAATTCCGAAAGTATTTCACAGTGCAAAGGAATTTATTCCATATCAGGCATATTTCTATTAAGGTCATTTCCAAGACCAGTAAAATAGGCATGGGTAGCATAGAAATCATTAATAACTCAGCAAATTGCTGTATTTCATCACAATAGGAACAAAAGTAGTTTCAATTAAAAAAACGAAAATTCTTAAATTATGAAAAATAACTTCAGAGTGTCCTTTTAAAAGTTAATTAAATTTAAATGCAGAGCTCTCAGCACACAGGCACAGCTTTTGAAAATCAGGCAGATTTTTCAAATGTGTAATAAAATACTGTGATATACCCTTATAACCTAGTTCAGATGCAATTTTCTGCTCCACTGAATTTATCTAGACTCTTAGTTGTTGGCTGCAAAGCAAATTTCTGTTCCTTCTGCCCTCAGAGATATACACATTGCTGTCAATGACTTAAAAAGCTGTGTGGAAATTTCTGCTTCCAGTATAAGTTTTTCATTAGAAGTGATGGACAGGTTTTAACTGATATAATTGATACAGACACAAGTACTGCCTGTGTCCTGAAGTCGTGTCCTTTCTGTGTCCCTTTCCCTGGGTGCCCCAAAGCAGCCCAGCAGAGGAGGTGTAGAGGGTCCTGCTCCCTCCTTTCCCCCTGATTTTTAGGATGCATCCCAGGGTTAGGAGAGGTGCTGGAGGTATTGGCAGCATATGCTGTGCTTTCTTCATGTCCAGGCTGGCATCCTGCCTGCTGCAGCCCAGCCATCCTAAAGGCACAGGAGCTCTCCATCACCCCCACCCTGTAAGAGTCCCAGCCCCGGGTTTCCTCCAGCATTTGAAGCCGTTTAGCATTTCAATTCCAAGCAATTACAAAATGCCCCTCAGGCACAGAGTGAGCCTTTGAAACCCAAGGAAATAAATCAGGTTGGCTGTTTTGAGGGAGGGTGAAGATGGAGGCGGATGGGGGTGGGGGGGTGTGTGTAACAAAGCATCTCTGCAGGTTTCCAGTCCTAAAATCTCCCAAAACCATGGGGTCCACGTGAGTATCAGAGGGAGTCCTAGAGGTGAGCACAGGAGAAATGCTGAGGTGCACAGTTAGACTGGTGGGCAGGAGGCTGGCACCTCTGCTGAGAGGCAGACTTGTCCCATTTACTGTGTGCCATTCTCCCGCTGGCGTACACAGCTGTGACGTTTAAGGAGTAAAGGTGTTGGAGTGCCATCTCATTCCCTTAGCGTCTTCTCCTCATGGATCTCCTGGGCACCCTCACATCCGGGAGAGAGCTGATGGGGACATGGTTGTGGTGCTCCTGCCAGTATTTTCAGTAACCTGGAGGGTGCACTGTTGAAGTCTGAGCTTCCACTCCCACCGGAATCTATTCCTATGCTTGGTACTTCATGTCCAAGATAGGTTTCACTTCTGACCTAATACGCAAAATAACCTCAGAGAAAATGGCCTTGAGCTACTGTTTTAATTGTAATCTTAACTTGGCAACATTTATTTTGCCTGATATTCCCTCCCTCCCGTTCATTACACTGTGTTCAGTTCTCTTCCTGGAGCCAAATATAGACCTTTTCCTTTTCCTCTGACCTTTTTGTTGCCTTTGCAAACTCCCTCCAACAACACTACATAAAAGTGTTTTTCCCTAGCCATGGTGCTTATTTCAGGGCTTTGTACTTCACTTTGGTGTCTCGTGTTTAACCTCGCTGGCTGTCAACTGATGTAGCCCATGTCTTTGGGAGGACTTCAGAGTCATTGTGTCCCACAGAGGGAGATGAAGGGGTGTCAGAGCCAGCTCCAGCATCTGGTAGCTCTGCCCCTTTGGAGCTCTGGGCTCAGGGACAGACCTGTCCCAGCCTGGGCACAGCCACGGGCAGAATGTCTGGATCGGTGCTGCAGGGTGTGGAGAGCAGATAAGACGTGCAGGGCCACCCCTCTGGATGCCCTCCCCTACTCCCAGGCATCCTCTGTATATTATGCATCCCAGAAGTAGCACAGACCAGGTTTAATAAGAAATCCTTGCTCCCACTTGAAAATACTCTTCTTAACAGTCTGTAAATATTGTTGTTAGCTAATAATCTCTACACGCCATCATTAGGCCAGGCTTTTGTTTCACTGTTACAAGGTATTGTGTCAATCTTTCAAGGGATACTTTCCTTTTTTTTCCTTTTTGTTGCTGTTTAGTAATTTTATTTATTTGCATTAAAAAACAAAGTTGTGAATAGTAATTGTTTTTCTTTTTTTTCTTTCCAGATGTAACATTCATCCATGAAGGAAATAAAACGTTTCTGGATAACCTTGTTAATTTTGAAAAGCTGGTAAGCTAATTTTGTCCTTCCCGTTTTTCAAAACATTCGTGTTCGCTTCTTCACTTTGCCTTCCTTATCTTGTAAGACTAAAAGGTTTTCTTCTGGCTGAACCAGGAAGAAATAAATGGGGGTAAAAAAGAGCAAGCAGGATAAAACAGCCAAGTCTCTCTCCCCTGCCCTTTTCCTCTGCTCCTCTCTCTTCTCATTCCTTCCTCCTCTACTTCTGTGTAAAATGGCTAAACCAGTAATGGCCATCATCACAGTCCACTCTTCATTTAAACCCAGTGAGATCAATTCCTTTGCACCACCTCGTGGACTGTTTCTTAGGACTTAAGCTTTTCTGCTTCAGCTTTCTCTGATTATGTTTCCTTTCTTTTTCCTCAAGGCTTCTCTAGTTTATCACTTAAGGAAAGACTCCTCTAGTTTATCACATGCCAGTGGTATTGTAATTTTCGGGATCTTAAATGAAACTTTTTGATCTAGGTTAAATGAGAAAGAAAATAATGCCTGAAATATGAATTAAACTGATTGTAAATATCACTATTGTAGCTTTTATGCATAAGGGCACTGGATGACGTATTTTTGGCCACATTCCCTGTAGGTGTCATATGACATCTACTCTGGCGTGATATTACTGAGAGAGATTTGAGTTGCCTCATTTGTGTTGGTTCTTGGTGGTTTGTTTGGGTTTTGTTGTTGTTTTTTGTTTGTTGGTTTGGTTTGGTTTGGTTTTGGGGGGTTTTTTAAATAACATTTTCCTGAGGTCACTTGGTGTGTTCAACCTGGAGGAGACCTCATTGCAGTTACAACTTGCTCTTGAGGTGAAGACAAGGGGCAGGCACTGATCTCTTCTCTGTGGTGACCAGTGACAGGACCTGAGGGAATGGCCTGAAGTTGTGCCAGGGGAGGTTTAGGCTGGATATTAGAAAAAGGCTCTTCACCCAGAGGGTGGCTGGGCACTGGAACAGGCTCCCCAGGGACGTGTTCACGGCACCAACCTGACAGAGTTCCAGAAGTGTTTGGACAATGCTCTCAGGCACGTGGTGTGACTCTTGGGGATGGTGCTGTGTGAGGCCAGGAGTTGGACTCAGTGATGCTTGTGGATTCCTTCCAACTTGGCTTATTCTGTGATTCTATGGCACTGTAAGCCAAAGTCCATATATCTGAAAAGTGGTGGAGTAGAGAAACCTGGATTTTTTTTTTTGTTGGCCTGTAGTATTTGACCAAGAAACCAAAATGTTCTTTGCAATTGCTCCAGGTGTGCCATGGGACTGTTAGTCCAGATGGCTGTGGTTGGTGAATTGTGCCCAACTATTTTCTCCATGTGTTTACACTTGTTTGGGAATGAACGCACAACCATGGAGTTACTCATGAACCAGATGTTGAACTTATTTTCACATTCTATCATAATGTATGTTGTCTTTCAACTTGCAAGCAGATATAGACTCTGACTTTTGAACCTGAGCTCCTTTTTTTCGTGTTTTCTATTTGATTTCTGTACCTCTTCTTGTTGCAGAGTTTACAAGAATACTGATTTACATTTAATGAAAGGTTTTCTTGTCCCAAGTCCATTAACTCTTTGACCTTTAGGTGTTTGCATAAAACTCATTAGCATGTTCTTCTTCATTGCCTCTTGGAAGTACATCCAATTAACATGTAAATTAAACTAGCCCTTGATGTACCATAATTGTTAGTAAAATCCCCCCACTGGCCCATATATTTATTTAGTGAATATGTAGAATCTAATTCTTGTCCAGTCTTAGCAGGCTATGTTCATTTGTTTGTTTGTTGTGTAATCATATATATGTTTAATGTATGCTGGGCTTCTTGGTAAGAATCCCTTTCCTTTCTGTCTCCAGAGGCAGTGGGAGCTTTGCTAATTGACTTCAGTGAGCCGGGATCTCACCTTTTCCATTCAAATGGATAATGGGCATTTTAAATGGCAGGGGGGGAGAGGCTGAGGTGATGGTTGTGGGGTGAGGGTTGTTCAGATTGACACTTCCTCCAAATTCTCATTCAGATCACGCTCTCAGAAACATGCTCTCTCATGCAGCCCTGTACATATGAATGCAGGCAATAGTGCAAGCTTAGGAAGTGGGGGCTTAGGAGAGATTTAAATACCAGTGTAGTGGAAACTCAGGCTGCACACTGGTATTACACTGACTCAGTTGGACGTCAAGGGATTTAGTCAATGGCCATGAACTAACAAGATGCATCACATGTGATCACATATACATCAGTCCCTGTTTCTTTTGTAATTATAGGGCTTTGTCCCAAAGAGCAGTGTCCTCCTTGGTGTTCTGTACTGAACACTGACGTGCTGAGCACTTTCTGGCCTTTGCTGAGAAAAATTAGGATTGACATTGACTCCTGCTAGATTTGGATCAAGCCACTGAACCTCACCTGCAAATTTGCTGTTGCAGAAAAAGAAGAAAAGAATTATTCTACCATAGCAGATTACTGCTTTGGGGAAGGAACTTACTTGCTGTCATAAATGAGTAGAATTTCCCCTTATGAATTTCAAAGCAAAGATGGTTTCTTGTGTCTCCGTTTGGATCAGTATTTTGAAATATTTCATTTCTGCATTAAACATCTCACCTGAAGGAGGACTTGTCAGTCTGAACCATTATTTTTTCCAACTGTATTAGTTGGTTTAATAAAAGATCTTATTTCTCCCTACAATCCCTGCTTCTTTTATATTCTTAGACCTCAGCAATCCTACCGTGACTGAATTTGATTTGACATGACATGATTGCAGTGGATACAAAGTTAATTCAATATGTAAAGAAGGAAATTTGCGAAGAGAAGAAAAAGAAGTGATCTTTTGTCTCAGGAATATTACCTAGCTTTAGCAAAGGTGAAGGGGTTGCAGTGGTTTATTTAACTGCATTTTGGGTAAAGTCTAGTCTATAATAGTGTTAGATCAATATTTACTTACCATACCTACTTCTTCAACTAAATCTGAAGGAATAAATGAAGGTATAGTCTTACACGGTCACATCTCAAGGTATTTCTGTAGTATTTTCTGAGCTGCTTCACTGAAATGTGGCTTCTTCAGGTTTTTCTCTCCAGCCATCAGCTATGTCTTAGCAATGACATGTCTTAGCCACACTCCAGCAAACTCTATTACAGGTCAATGGCCACTACCATTTTCAATAACACCTGCTTACCTAGAGCCTTCAGCTGTAAGGACTGTGTACGTGCAGCGGTGGGTTCTCAACCCCCACCCCCAAATATCTGTGCAACCCCAAGCCTGAGGCTTTGCTGTCCTCAGTGAAAAGAGTGCTAACGATCCTGGGTAGCTGGTAGGCTGAAAAGCCACAAGAAATGTGTGTTACTCATCACATTAACAAGTATGCAAGCACCTGTTTAAGCAGTCAGGAGATAGCCAATGTATCTGCAAAGCAAATGCTGACTTCCTGCATTACTTTTGGATCCCAGAGAGTTGTAACCAGAGAGAAATGCCTAATTAGGATACTAAAGCCAGAGGATTTGGTATTCTTCTTTAAATGTTACACAGAGGTTCTTTCCTTACCAGAGCATCACCTCCAGAAGCCAGTCTTGGGATGGACCCTCACGGTGACTGACTGCAAAGGAGAGACAGCAAAGAGTTACAGTGTGTGCGACAGTTGGGTCTCTCTGACTTCTAAAATCCAAATGCAAAGGGTGTTGGCTGGAAAACATCACAGTAGCAGCACTGGTGGAAGTTTTAGTACTGCCAGTACTCACATTATTGATCATGAAATCTAGATCATCTCATTAGAACTTCATTATAATCAGTGCAAGGACATCAGCACAAGAGACTCTGTAATTTCATGGCAAATGAAGCACAGCGGGTAACACGAAAAATTATTTTGATTTACTGATGAAAGAAATATGAAGTTTCCATTAAACATGCTCTTGTGATAAGCGTTTCTGTGAAGGAGCCTTGTAAGCCACTCCCAGGATGCTGAGAGATGAGCTTTTCTGCATCATCCTGGTCTTAAACATACTCTGCTCAAGACAGTTAATCCTTTCCACCTCTGATAATTTTTGAAGGACATGTGAAACGAGCATCAGCTGTTTGCGTGAGCTATCACATCATTCCTGCTAACTGCAATTTGCTTCCATTACTTACTAGATTTGGTGAGGAATTGCCTCAGAAAAAGTCAAATTTTAAAAAACTAATGGCTTAAGAACTGTATGGGTAGTATCTAGTGAAAATAAGTTCCCTCTACTGTGATTTGTAGTGAATAATCCCAGTTTTTGTAAATGGACAAGCTGAGCCTGAATGAGAAAATGAATTTAAACCTTTTGTTTCCTCTGCTTAATGTAAGTGATCATCCAATATCCCTGTAAGTACCAGCTTTTGTTAAAATAGCATACCTACAGGAGAGTTTTACTTGGTACGTACCTGTGGAGATGTCAGGGTGCTTGCTCCGCAGCATTTAGATTGTGGGCTCCCTTTTTTTTGTGCTGCATAGGCTGCAGAGAACTGCCTGGCTGATACTGGTGCCTGAGTGTGGTAGGCATTACACACGTGTGCGCTAAGGGGTGCAGTCTGCACCACAGAGAGGCTTACAGTCCAATTACACAGCATGTGGAGACAGAAGGAGAGGCTGCAGACTACACAATACCTTAGATAATGCACTAAAGCTGGGGCTGAACTCCAAAGCACTCACCCAGTCCGCAGGACTTCCTTGCTGTAGGCTTTCAGTGTAATAAAAGTCACTGGAACAAAAATGAGCAGTTGTTTGGTTATTTTTCATTACCACTTTCCATTGGGTTCCTAGGGAGTTGTTCTCATTTAACCTGTGTGATATCAATAAGACATCTAGACTAACCCTGTTTCATCAAATGGTATCGCTAAGATAAAGAGCGAAGTTTCTCCTGCTGTCTTCGTTTCCTACCTTGCCACAGTTGCTTTTTGCTGTACAGTGTAGGGCAAGGAGATTTTTCAGGTTTTTCTAATGACAGAATCTGTATCAGGTCTTTGCACTGATGTTTTTTGTTTTGTCTTTGCAGCACATGATTGCAGATACTGTTCGGTCATTGAGACATTGCAGAAATAACCAATTTGGTGAGTAGACAAAATTTCCAACTTATTTTGCCTTTGTACATCCTTGAGGGTTTGTTGGGTTTGTGTTTTGGTTTCTTTTCCCCGTTTTCTTTCCAGTTGCTCAGGTTTCCTACCTGTTCATTCAGCAGCAGAAAGTAGTAAAAAATTATTTAACCAATGGGCAAGAGAGGACATCATTCTTGGAAGGTCAGCATAGCAGAAACCACGGCTGGAGGAAGCTTTAGTTTACAAAATGTTTCTAGGAACAGCTTCCAAATTTTAATAAATTACTTTCCCACAAAAATTGCCATCTCTTCAAAACCCTATGTAAGATCTGTGCCACCTGCACTTACTAATGGAGGCCTCTGGTATGTGCTGCTGTTCCTGCCTTTCCCAGCTATAACCAAGTTAGCTCAGTCTCCTGCCAGCCTAAGTGTTTGGGTAAGGAATTCACAGCTGCCTTGGCTTCCAGTAGCTGAAAGATGGTGCTCATCCCCACAGCTTTTCACTCAGCTCTTCACCAAGAGCAATTGTTTGCTTATTTGGGGTTCTTAAGGACATTTCACAAAACTGTAGAAGTCTTGAAGGTATAAAGATCCTGTGGGTTTTCATTAAAGTGGTTGAGTAGGAAGAAATGAGGGGGTTGTTTCCTCTTGTAGGGGAAGCTGCAAATATAGCTGTGCCTGCTTTAGACACGGGAGGATCTGTGCTAAAGGCAATGATCGCGAGTGCCTCAGCTGCACAGAGGACTTTTTTTGTTTGCTTTTTTTTAAATTTTGTTTTTTGTTTCCGCCTTATTAGCCACCAGAGAATCTAACCCTAAGGGACCATGCCAGGAAACTTCAGCTGTCTTTGTTCTGCTGCTTACAGAGGAGAAACCTTGTTTTTCTCCTTCTCAGTGTTCTTATTCTCTGAAGAGATGTTAAATACAGGAAGGGGACACAAGAACTACTTTAGGAAGCGGTTAGTTTTTTAAGCCAAACCCACTAAACATGTCATTTATTGAGGCCATGAAAAACCTCTTTTTCAAACAGAAGTTCAGAACTGTGCTGCAGCCTTGGGGAAAACAGAGTTGAATAGTACCTTTTTTCCACTGACTTTTCAGCAGCTGTCAGCATTGACTCCAACAAAAAGAATAATAATCGTAATTTTAATTATAAATACAGGTACCTTGGAGAATAATAGGTACTTTTAAGAGTTTTGTTAAACATTTATTCTATAGAATTACCACATGTATATACAGTATTACTTTTAAACAAAGGCTGCTCAGTATTATGGTTCTTGAGTAAGTCATATATATATATAGAAATGTATGTAAATGTATGTAAGACAGGAAGAAGGGGGGAAGGAGCAAGATGTGCCTTTTTTAAATTCAGATACTGAAGGAAATATTGATTAATCCAAACCATGCCTCTGTAAATTAAAATGTCTCCTATTTGGCATTATGACAAGTAGCACTGGTTCCTTTCAGTGAGATGAGGGTTTTTTGCACCTTCCCTGCACATCTTTCATCTAATTTTTGCCTTTTTATTTTTCCAAGTGATTTTGTAAGTCTTGCAGCATAAATCCAAGGTTAATACCTGAGATTTATCATATAATCTGGTAGTTTGAAGTAGGCAATTGTTATTTTATTTTACCACAGACTTGATTTATTGTGAAGCTGGCATTTAAAAAGCAGCTTATACAGACATCCCTGTAGGCACTTTTTTTTCCCTAAAATTCGTTTAGGCATGAAATGAATTCACTGAATATTTATTGAGACTTTATGGACAGTTTCCTTTTCTAGTGGGCTTATTTTGCTCTCAGGAATGTGAATCTTTCTACTGCATCAATTCCCAGATTGGCCTAAGAGCAGCAGGCATCACAGTGTAGGACGGAATTCAAACAAAACTAAGCAAGGAATATTATTACTGTTTATGAACTGTATCATGTGTGTTAAGCTTGCAGTCTAAAGTGTTTCTGGATTAGAAACTGGTTAGGTTCCAAATAAGACTGAAATGCCTTTTTAATGGAAATAACATTTATATCCTAAATCCTGAAAACAAATAATAGCATTTCCAAAGTGAGGAAAAGCAGCCTGAGAAAATAACATAATTCAAGCTTTTGTCATTTGAGGTGTTAATGAGAGATACAAATGTTTTTCAGTAGGTTCAGCACAGCTGCTGGGTTCCTATTCCCTCAGAACAAAAAGGTCAACTCTGTATCCTGACACAAATTTATCACATTATCCTGTTCTCTCCAACATTGCTCAAGTTAGATGGCTGCTCTGCAAGAGCTCTTTAGAACAGCTGCCCAGGAGCCCCATTAGCAGCCACGTGCAGAACTGGCTGCATTCACATCCCACGTTACCCACACAGCATCATGCAGCAGTCTTCAGAAACAAGTGGGATTGGTGATTCCTGGAAACTTTCTCGTATAGCTGGAGAGTATGGAGAAAAGGATGATAATGAAACAAAGGAGAGGGAAGAAGTGTGGGAGTTAAGCTGATTGGTTCAGGGAACTTTGAAGGGTTTTCTTTTTTAATTTATGGTAATATTATTAAAAATTCCTTGTGGACATGGACACAAATTGAGCTTTCCAACCTTTGCTTGTTTGCCAGCAGTCAGCAAGGTTGCTTTCTCTGCCTGTCTTGATGGATCTTGGGCTTGGCTTTCTTTTTCAGTTTCTGCTAGTACCAGCCAAGCTGGAGGGTTTCACAGGCAGCGAGTTCCTACAAGCCCATTTTGAGCATAAAGCTTGTTTCAGAGAACAACTGCTATTTCAGGCCACCCTTCAGTTTGCCTGTTACACAGCTAATTCCTCTTGCTGCGTAAACTCCCATGAAATGACAGCATGACTCCTGTTTCTGTTACTAGATCAGAAATCAAAAGCATAACAGATCAAAACGCAGGGGCCTGTCAGAGCAGCTTTGAAGAGCTTTCGTATCCATCTGCTGTGCTGTCACCTTTCACCGGCTCTGAAGAAAATCATCCAGGGCCTGCTGTCTTGTGGACTTGTGTTAAAATTTTTAAAAAGTTGCAGGCTGGGTTGCCCACCCCTGCTCAAGGTCCCATTGTGCTGCCAGAGTAGCACAAAGGAAACCTTGAACCACTCTTACAGGGGATGGACTGCCTGTACTGCCAGCAGAAGTAAATCTTCCTCTTGGGAAGAGTCAGCTTCTTGCCGTCCTCGTGTCCCCCTCCTTTATGCATGCTGCCTGCCCAGAATTGCCTATTTCTTTTTTTCTTCTCCCCTTTTCTCTATCCAGCTGTTACCTCATGCATTGCACTTAAACAGCAAGTCCTTTGGATTACTACCTGTTTTTCCTGTGGCTGTCTAGCACCTGACAGGTGGCACAGCAGTGACTTCGTGACACAGGACAAGAGAAGCAGGCAAGGCACAGCTTTCTGATCCATCCCCTTTCTACTGTCTTGCAGGCAATGAAGTTCCTTCGAAAGAGCATCATGAGCTGAAGCCATACGTCCACCACCTGCATGTCATCGACAACCAGCAAGCTCTGTTTGAGCTCTCTCACAGGATAGAGCCGCGAGTGTGAGCGTACACAGCTTCATATAACCTTGTAACTGCAGCACTTTGAATTAAGTGAATGTTTATGCCAAGCATGTTGCTTCCCTATATGAGAACAGTTTACTGAGTTTTATCAGTAGCTCACACAACATGCGCAGGAAAATCAGGCAAGAGCCAGCAAAGGAGCTGCTCACGGAGTTGCAGGGCAAGCTTGGTGCCATTCCCGCTGGTCACTGGGACCTGAGGGAGCGGAGCGGTTTCCTTTGAGCTCAGGAGCTTGGTTTCTGTGAAAATATTGTTTGGTCCAGTGTAGCTTTCAATGCAGATTCTGGCAGTATTAGAAAGAAAGGAATCATCATGTCACAGCAGCAAAACATTTCAGCAAGCAACATCCCGCAGGGGGTTGATTCCCAGTTCACCACAGTATGTACCTCACTAATTCAAGGCTGCCAAAGTATTGTTGCCAAAAATAATGTGCAATCTGTGCAGCTCCCATGAGTCCACTGGAGCATCATATCTGAGATGTGTGAGCAACCTAGGATGGGAATATAACAAGGCAGCGCAACCAGATGAAACTCAAGAGTGTGTTGTGATGTGGAGGTCAGCAGTAAACAGTTCACTCTTTTATGGCTCCTTTAAGAATATGCTTTATAAAACATGCTGTAAGAGCCAATCCACTTCTGTTGCAATTTATGGACACAATTGTTTGTATACTGAAAACATGTTATTTTTTTTTCCTTTTCAGTTATCTCAGATTTAGCACTGGCTCCTGCAGTTAATGTGTTATAAATTATTATAGCAGGAGCTTTGTTTTCTGCTTGGATTACAGCCTCCTTCGTATCTATTCAGAGGCAAATGCCTAGATCCATCTACATTTCTAATTCCCCCCCCACTGGAAATACCATTTCACCAACTACAACTCATATAACTTGCACATGCCCCTAGGTTTTGAAGAACAGAAGGGTGCACCTTACAGGGTACCAGTGTAATTACCTGCATACACACCAGGCTTTCAGCATCAGGATCCCTTTACTGCTTTTGTCCCTTTCACAGCCCTTCCCTAGACAATTCTCATGTAGCTAAAAGTACTGCATCTGGGCCTGTACTGAGGCAGCATTTCTAAAGTCTTGTCTACAGCTGACCTACATCTCGAGCACCACCATCACCTGGTTTCCAGTGCCAAGAAGTTGCCCTGAAATGATCCAGTGAACGCCACAGGCGATGTGCAGGGTGCTCTTTGGCATGTGTTTGTGCACTGACTCACGGTGACGGTCCCTTTGCAGAGCAGGGAGGATACATTGCATTGCTTGCCCATCTCTGTTGTATGTTTTCCACATGAGGAAGACCTCCAAGAAAATGCTGTTTTACTAAAATGTGGGAATACTGAAGTAGCATGCTCTTCATCATTGTTGTTATCTCTGGTTTAAAGGGATTAAAAAAAAGCAGCTTTAACAAGTAGTCTGTGGAGGAATCTGTAGAATGCATTCAGTTTTCCTATCTGTGAAATATTGTATAGATCTATTGTAAAGGAAACAGATGTTTCAGAAATGTATTTGCTTGTACTTTGTTATCAAATACTATATGATTTTTTTTTTTAAGAAAAAAAAATCTTCTTTTTACCCAGTAAAAAGAAAAAAAAAATAAACTCTTGCTGGCCATGGAGTAAAAATTTCCTATGTTCTTCTGTAGATGTGACTGCACATATTGTAAATAACTCTTTTGTGCAAACAGACCAAAACTGTTCAAATGAAGATACTAGCTGTGGTGGGCTCCTTTTTTCAGTGTAAGAACAAAAACCAGAAACAATTTGTTGCTTGTGTTTTTGCAATTCTTCCTAAGGCTACAGCACTTGGAATTCCCACCCTAGCCGCATTTACCTGGATGGTTTCCTGGGTTTTGAGCTCCCTCTTGTGAAATTTTTTTTTTTTTACTGTGGCATTATTTTTAGGAGCCTGTATGTAGACCAGACTGCATGCTTCAGCTCGTGTGGTGTAACACTCTAGTCCACAAAGTTGTTCTGGAAATCTGTGGGAGAGAGAGCATTCAAAGGTGGTATCCAGGGTGAGAAGGTGGGGCTGTTTGTCATTTCACTGCGTTTGGCTCTGTGGTAGTTTTGGTAGCTACTGTGGATGAAGCAGCAGCTCTGTTGGAGAAGAATAAAAGACAAGGAAATGAAAGGAGGGGGAAAAAAAAAAAATAAGAAGAAAGATGACTCTGTGCTGAGTCTTTGATTTGAAAGCCTGCTAGAACTGCGTGGAATACTCCTCACTCTGCCAACTCAAAATGAAGCAAAGGGATGAGTTAACTCATACCAATGGGCTTCGAGCCAGCTGAGGTGTTGGCTTTCTGCTCCACTGTAATTTCACACTAAACCAGGTGTTGTCTACCCCTTGCAGCTGGCATAAAATCAGTCTGAAGGTACACAGCCAAGCATTAACCTTGTTATCTGTGCTGTGACTAATTAGACAACTAGTCACAGCTTTACAGACTAGTTTTTATAGTGACATGTATAACTTGGATTTAAGTTTCAGGTGTGAGGGTCCAACATGGCTGCATCAATTTAATGTTAAAAATAGGGCCTTAGAACTGTTACCATAAAGGAAAAGTAAATAGCCCAAACCTGTAGTTAATATGTCTAATTAAAAAAGGCCCTTCAGAGTCTTCATTCCACAGGTGAAGTATTGCAGAGCTTTGCTGCAGACTGGCAAGCAGTCTGAAAGTGTGGAGGTTGTGAGAAGAACTAGAAGTAAACCCTGTGTTAGGGAAGGGCAACACTATACAGCCTCTGCCAGGGTCCAGCACTGGTGATAATGGTGTGATTTTTTTACATCCTTCAATCGTGCAGTGAGGTTACGTGGTATAAAATCTATAAATCTTGTAAATTCTATTTATCACAATCACACCTGGGGTTAAATACTCTGCATACTCTTTTATTTTTAGTACCTAGGAGGAGTAATGAGACAGAACAAAGGAAAGAGGTGTGTCACTTTATACCTCTTTGATGTGGGATTTTGTGGCAACAAATTTAGCTGTTTCTCTGACACAGCTTTTTGATTCCAGCATCATCTTGGATAGCAATAAATTTCATTTGCATAGCAGTGGCAAAAGAAAGGGTGTTATCAGAAATAAGACGTGCTGCTGTAAAATTACAAAGAAAGATGTAAATACTAAACATTTTAGCAGAGTAATATTTATTTGCATAGCCTATTTATTGTCATCTTATACACTGTTAAACACTGGGATGAAGTCAATGAGCTGAGGTAAGAACACCTGCCTGTTCTCCCTTGAGTGCCATAATGGTGTCAGCTTGCATTAAAAGTAATAAAATAGAAACCCCCAATTCAAGGTATTTACCTAACTTCTCAGGGACTACAGCTAGTAGTTATCCACCATCATGAGACCTGGTATGTATGAAATAATCTGATTTACCAGAATCAATGTTGCCAATGTTTTCCTTTGCATATTTCATGCTTGTTTGCCTCTGTACATATTATTGTGTCGTGTATTTATGAGAGCTAGTAAGCAATAATTTATATGTCAAAATGGCCAAGCAATACAAGGTTAAAACTTGTAGAAGCAACTGTTATGTTTATCTTGCATTTTCCAGTGTTTTTTAATATTGCTTTTCAAAATATAAAAACTACCTTAATGAAATCTGGGCTCTGTGCCTTTATGCCTACCACACATACTTATTGTTCCTATATGGAATATTTTACTTCCAGTCCTTCAGTTCCACAGACCCTCACTGCATTTGTGAGATGGATGCAGACTCACACAGATGCTCACGAGCCTGACCCCTTTCAGAGCTGCTTATCTGTCTCTGGTCAGTGGGACTTGCTGGTACCAATGTTTCAAAGCAGGAACGATGTTAATGGGGCCTCAGCTGTGCCCTGTCATCACAGCACAGCCAAAGAGGGGCCTCGAGCCACCATGAGAAGTCCCTGTGGGAGAGGGGAGGAGTAAATCTATCTTCATATCCTCTGGAGTCTGCTTATTGGCACTTGATCCTCTTACTGAGGACAGCAAATGCTTTCCCCTGTCATCAGTCATCCGTGATGGTGCTGTTTCCTCTCCTTCCTCTGGGCTGGTCTGCAGCAGGAAGGCAGAGCTCAGGATGCACTGTAAAGCAGCTGAGGCTTGCCCTGTCCTTCCTTCCTTTCCACTTGCAAACTCCAGGAACCAGCAAGCCAAACCTTGCTATATCAAACAGACAGAACGCTTGGTACTTATAGCATGATGTCTGTTCAGAGAGCTTTACAAATAGACAGTACTTAATCCTCTGAGTGTCTGCACCTTAAGTAGTCTTAATCCTGACCTTAAAAGAGTTTGTGCTAGTGTTGGTATACAGACAGGCTGGATTCTAACCTTAATATTTAAAGTAAGCCTGAATTGTTGACACTCCTCCGTAATGATGTTTGAAGATACACTACAGACAGACATACTTTTCCAAATCCAGTTGCACAATCTAAAGAATTTATGGTCTCAGCTGTTTATCACTGTCCCTTGACTGGATATCACTGCTCCCCACAGTGTAGCCCAGGAGACTAGGAGAGAATCTCCAAACCTGTTGCAGTTATTAAGCCACACGTGGCTTAACATGCAAGCAGCTAACTGCAGAAAGGGCTCTCCTTCCCTCCACTGCCCTTGCTGGGAGACTTTCACAAGAAGAGCGATGACACCTTTCAGATGATTTGCAGATGGCAGGGCGTGGAGCTGAGGACAGCTGCCTTACAGCTCATGGTGTGCTAGAGAGCCACGAGAAGAGGCTGCTGTGCTGTGGATGTTGTCCCTTGAGACCATCTTGCTAAACTGTTCACATAAGGGCTCCTCTATCCCTCTCCACTAAAAAGAGCTTGACTGGCAAAGGCCTGCAGTTTAAGCTGCTCAAGGGCCTCTGTGAAGTTTAACTGAAGTAATCAGAGGGGCCTGTGAGGAGCCATTCCTGCAGGAGCTGTGTGACCCCAGAGGCAGCAGGTGGGGGCAGTTTCCTGCGGCCAGCACAGCCCTCTGTGCGGAGCAGCACTGACCTGCACGGGGACAGCTGCTCTACCCCATGGAGAGGTGATTTCCTCTTCTCAGGAGGAAAAAGCTGCTCAACCTGTAAAACCAAACTTCCTGAATATTTGCTGAATATTTGTGTTTCATTATGCAAAGTCCTAGCAGACTTTCATGCCACCCAGAGCATCTGCCGTGGAGTCCTGCTCTCTTCTGCCCTGGGGGTTGCAACTGAGTTACACAGCAAAACCCAAAAAAGTAAGTCTTCCACTCCTACAACGTCCACCATTTCACACTGGAGACTTGTGGGACAGCACCCTACTCTCATGGGTGTAGGGTGTGAAATGCTGTGATAATGCTGTAAAATGCTTGTAGTTGTATCAGAGTTACAAGAATTGCTCAGCGTAGTTAAAGTCTGGAGAACTGAAGAGGCCTGCAAAGGTGGGTCAAACAAACAGTTATTAAAGCAAGGAGAGACATGTTCTCCTGCATTCCCTCTTGTCTGGAGGAAGGTCTGGTGACAGCCCTGAGATTGACTCAGTTGGTTAGAGCATGGTGCTAATAATGCAAAGGCTGTGGGTTTGATCCCAGTAGGGGCCATTCATTCAAGAGTTAAACTTTGATGATCCTTCCGGGTCCTTTCCAACTCAGAATATTCTATGATTCCATAAGACCCCTGTAAATACACTTGAGCAGCATCTGCCTCAGAGCCTTTAAAAGTATGGCAATAATACAGTCTGCATAATTTTAATTTTTACTGCCCATTGCAGTGGTAAGCAGTTGCAGCTGGAGGTCTCCCCAGGAGGTTTGTACAGCCACTTACTTGCAGAGATGCAAATCCATGCATTTTGGGAACTGTCTGGACTTCAGCATGTCTTTTTCATCTGTTTCTTATGGCAGGGAGAGAAGTGGCATTATCAGGAAAATCCAAAAATGCCAGAGGTTTATGTCCAAAAAGGACACAGAGGAGTCCTGAACTTTATTCAATTAAACGGAGAGAATCCACTGGAGCTTACACCCATGGGGTTTTCTCTCTCAATGTTTTGGAGGGCTCAGCCTCCTTTTATCCTAAACTCCTGGCCGCATGTTGCCCTCTTCCTTTCCCCATCAGGAAGGTGCAGCTTTGCCTACCACATAAGCTCCCCACCTCCCTCACCTATCACATATTCCCTCCTTGAACCTGCTATTTTACCCCAAAGTCCAGAAGTTCGGGCTTGTGCAGACCCACTTACTTGTTTCAGGAGCCGAGCTGTCTGGGCTCTGTAACGAACCTTCCAAGAGTTGAGCGAGACATTAAGACCCGTTTCAAAGACGTACACACCCATACCTTCACCCACAGAATTATTTGTAGAGATATTAGCTTTCCTCTCAGCACGATCTTGAAAGCCTTGGAAAACTTCCTTTACTCTGAACAGTGCTGCTGACCTTTTCCGGGTCCAATTTCCCCAGGGGAAATCTCAGGGTAGAGGCAATCTTTCCTATTAAGAAAAACGCAACCATCCTAGGGAAACCAGGCAGCTAAAACCCAGGGAAAAACTCATTTTAGGGTTAGGAAGGAGAAGAGCCATTTGGGAGGTCACCCAAATGCAGCAGATGAAAAGGAAGCTCTTCTTTTGTATTCTCTGCATGGGTCTGACTGATTGCACCTGGATTTTTGGCTGGTGAAGTTGTTACTTTGCAGGGAGAGGTGGTCAGTGCTGTGTTTGCATTTAAGTAGGGCTGATTCCTAGGGGGTCTTTGTGGGCTGCCTTTAGTGCTCTTTACAGCCCTAGTGCCACTGGTTCCTGTTCCTGGGGTTTCACCTTTCATCTCTGCGGTAAGGAGTCAGAGTAGGCCTGGGGGTGCTAAGGAAAAGTGAATCAACATTGTTCAGAATAAAATTTGATTGGAAAATCAAACTTCACCCTCTTTAGCTGAAAATGTGATTCAGTTGTGTAAGTTTATAGAAGTATATGAGCAAGACATGAAGATGCCTTTAAGCAGAATCAGATGAGCTAAACCACACTGAAGGACAGTCACTGGGCTGGGCAGCCTGCCTGGAGTAGATAGGTCTTAAAAGATGGTGTGTGCAAGGAGATGGGCTATACATTTCTTGTTCTTTCATACAGATTTTCTTGCAGAAAGTTGTCAGGGCTTCTAAAATTTGCAGCTTTTTGTTCTGTTCTCCTGCTGTTGCTGACACCAGTTCCAGTCCTTTCCTGTCTGCAGCAGAGAAAGGGCTGGTTCTGAGTGACTGCTAGTGCTCCAGATAAGGTTATAAAGAAAAAATAAAGGAAAGGAAAAATCTTGCCATTGTCCCAGCTGAGCGTGGGGCTGCCTCTGTAGGAAATGAGTGAGATGGGAGTGCTACTTAGCAGGGGAAAATGGCACTGGCAGAACTCGACTGTTTAACCTAAGTGGTGACGTGTCCCTTGAGAGAGGTACTGCCAGCCATGACAGATGGCTTGAAAGCAAAGAGCTGTGGTTTGCTGGAGGGGAATTTAGTAGCAAATGTAAACAGGGATGTTTCAGACCTAGAAATGACAAAGGATGTTGAGGATCAAGCCGCAGATCAAGCGCCTCCTTGGTAAGTTATGGAGGCCCTTGACAAATGTTTGTGAGAGCTCTCTCTGATGCTAGTCAGAGGTGCTGTTACTCCATGAGCAATGAAGCTGTTACTGAGCTCACCGTGGGCTTGCCCCCAGCCAAGCGTGGCTGTCAGTGGGGGTGACTGTGGTACACTCAAGTGTCTGCTGAGAAAGTCAGCTCAGCAGCTCCAGGTCACAAATTTTAGGCCATAAAGCCCTCAAAAGTTTGAAGTCTTCAAGTTATGTCAAGCAGCTTGGGAAAACTTCCATCAAAACAAGGCCAGCTGCTGTCAAAAGTGTGCCTCCCTTTCATTCAGAAAGACTGTGTGAAGTCAAGTTGGACTTCTACTGGTTTCCTCTGGGTTTTAAAAACCCGGGATCCACAAATGTCTGCTGTCAGACTGAGTCTTTGGCTACACTACAAAACAGAATATAGTCTCTCTATCCAATTTGAAATACTTTAAAGCAGCAAATAACCCTGAACTGCTTTATCTGCTACTGATACTGGGCTTCATACAAGGCAAATCCCTCTTGTCATGGTGCAGTGCCAGAAGAGGACCAGGCAGGGCTGCTTGGTCTTGGGTGCCCTGTCACACTCACAAGTGATGAAAATTGTTGTGGCTGACACCAGCTGCCAGCACTGAACTTGGCTCAAGGCAGCAGCTACATGCTCCAGCTTCAGGGCACATTGTTAGTTGGAGGCCACTTTTTAAGCCCAAATAAGTGATGATGTGATAGTAGGAACTAGAAGAGAGGCATAAGACAGGATGGAGAAGGAACTGAACAAGTCCAGCACAGCAGAGGTAGAACAGGGGAGCACTGTTAAGGGAAAATAACATGCAAATCTGAAGAAAACTCACACGTGTCTGAAATTCATTTAGAACCTTGTTTACTGCTTAGTTGATGAGGTTTACTTAATTTTAAGTGAGGTAATTCACTTTGCTTTTAAATTGGAATTTCTGCTGAAGAGTGTAATGTAGTTTAGTCAATCAAATTTAATTCCGTGCACTTTGTAAACTTGATTGATTCCTCAGAGCAATTTGAGTGACTCCAGGGAACCTGGTCCAGCTTTATACAAATGCAAAAGAGGAAAGACTTCAGCTAAATGTTAAGGTTTTCAGAGGACATTGAGACATAGAAGTATGGTGAAGGTTGCTATAATTTCCCAGAAATAGCTGGACAAAAAACTACTGGAACCATGTGTTACTGTAAGACAGACAGGTTTCTTACTGAGAGCACCTCTGCAAAGAGTACATCAGCATCCTCACCAAGCAGAGGGTTTGGTTGACTTGTGGCTGGCTGGTGTCAACTAGAACAGTTTTCCCTGTTAGTTAAGGTAGTTAACCTTCTTTTTAGCAGTATCTTCCCTTTCAAAAGCTCAGAATACCATTGACATCTAGTGGTGAAATCCTGTGCCCAGAGAGCCAGTTTATTGCATCAACACTGCCAGCGTGACCTCGAGGGACTGCAGGACAAAATGCAGCAGTGAGAGGCTCCTCTGTCATCTGCGTGGTCCACTGACCCCATTTTATTAGATTTGTTGACTCAGATTCCCATTTAAGTGGACTGATGAGATTATCTGTTCAGCTTTTTTTTGTGCATGTTCTACCCTGGATTTAACTTTCAGGCTTTATGATGAGAGTGCACATTCACTTGGGACAGATGCTAATGAGAATAAAGACTGCTGCCTTCTCATCTGTCAGTAGTCCCTGGCGTCAGCATCTCATCCAAAGCTGTTGGCTGTAGTGTGAGCATTTGGTCTGGGGCAGCTTCTCCAAACATTCTGCAAAGTTGTCTGGGTGTGTTTGACAAAAGCAAGCAAATCCCCAGCCTGCTGGGTTAATGGTGTGAGGCTGAATTCACTGTTTAGCCAAAGGATGGGTTTTGTGAGCCCAAGGAATGGGTTTTCTTCTGAAGGTGCTGTTGTACAAGTGCTGCTGGCAGGCTGGTGATAGCATGTGGCTCTGTTCTCTGTGTCAGTGGTACCCCTGGGAGCACAGCTGCAGCTGCCACATGGTGTCACAGGGAAGCTGCAAATCGGTAAGACGGGAGCATTTTGTAGTCATATACAAGGCAAGCCTCCTCTGCATAGTAAACCTCGTATTTCAGCTACACACACAGCATGGGTATTTGTGCTTTACCCTACCACTGGTGTAGCTAATGAGTTGTACTAGTTTGAAAGCAAACTAGTGAGTCTAAGTCAGAAATACAATTTAATAGGAAAAATAAAATAAATGCAGTAGCACAAAAAAAACAACCCACTGACAAGGTCAGAACACAAACCTGACCCCCTGATGATCGGGGGGTTGGTAACAGTCCAGTTAGATGGTGACTGCAGTCCTCCTGGAGTGATGGTTCTGTTGAAGGGTCTGGTCTTCCTTGGAAAATCCAGTGGTGTAGATCTTGTCCTCTGGGATCCCAGTAGGTAAGTCCGAGTCTGCTGTTCCAGGCCCCAGATTTTTATCCTGGTGGGAATGCTTGGTTCCTTCCCCCCTGGGCGGAGCATCTCACAATGGGATGGTCAGTCATAGAGCAAGGCACTGATGGGCCCATTAACAGGAGATAGTCCAGAGGGAGGAGGCAAGGAGCATTGCTACACCTGGTCTCAACAGCTCATGGTAATAGAATACACTGTAACCCAGGACATGAGTGCAGCTCACAGGGGGTTTCCCCAGACTCGCTGTGATACTGCAACTCTGGTTGCAGTGACAGCCTGGGATCCATAACAGGGACTTCTGACACTTGCTCTTTTGTGGACTGGGTAAGAAGAGTGCTCCCTGGACAGCACCAAAAAGTACCATCAATAGAACTTACTCATTTAGGGCCACTCAGAGGGCTTTGAAGGCAAATAGAAAATGCTCACCAGTTTAAGGCACCAGGAGGCAGAGAGGAGTTGCTGTTTCAAGGAGAGGAAACTTCAGAAAGAGAGAGGAAGAGAGACATGGCCAAGGTCACACAGCACTAGAGCACCATCCAGATTGAGCCTCACCCATCCTTGGGCACTGCCAAACCATTGGTGCTTCCCCTGCGCCTGCTCACTGAACCAGTTATGCACTGTAAAAGTCAGTGAAGGCAAAAGAGGCAAGAGCCTGATGGAGACAAGTAGAAGCTGAAGGGTCGCAGGGCACAGCCTTCATCTAGATGGCTGCCCATGGCCTCTCTGTCTCCAGAGAACTGCCCAATTTTCTGCTTGGTGGAGCAGTCATGGTGTTGCTCACACAGGCTCTCTATTCTATGGACTTGGAGGCATCTCCTACTTTTGAGGAAATCGGTGTGACTTGGAAAACCTTCCTCTTAAGCAGGGTCCCCAACCCAGATGGTGAACTTTCTACAGCTACTCCTCCTCTGCTGCCTTGTCCATTCCCTGTGCTGGCTGGCAGTGGCTGGATAAGTGTAATCTGGGGAAATGAGGCATTTTTATGGGTAGGGAAGGTGACTTGCACGGAGATAGATGATGCAGTCCACAACTGCAAGCACGGAGGAGGCATTTTGGAAGCTGGAGAAAGGTGCTGCAACTCTCTTAGGCTCCTTGGAGCAACCTTCTTCAGTAGACACAGACCTTCCTCTTCCTGGGGGCCTTCCTGGGGACCTCCTCACTGGCCACAGGTAGGCACATTTCCAGTCTGACCCTTTGCATCTTCCTCAATGGCTTGCCACTGACACTGGTTTATTCCCTGGGTCTCTTATTCTGCCAAAATACCAACCAGCTCTTAATAGTTTGGGCTCTAGCAGCATTTAGCTTATTGGGTTCAGTTTTTTCTATTAATCACTTCATTGAAAGAAGGGGGGTTACTTTTTATTCCCAATTTGCAGAATCTCAGGCTGAATGCCAACAAATGCATACTGTGGCCAGAAACCAGGGAACTTGACCTAGAGAATTGTGTCCTGTCTTGTGCACAGGGCTGCACCATCAGCTGACTGACAGATTAGGGAACCACGCCATTAAATTTTGCCTTTGAGCTGTGTTCTCCTTTATGCCAGCAGTCACTTCTGGAGTCACAGACAGTACTTGTGGGAGAAAGAACTTACCAGTGATACAATTGAGAGGAAATAAGTGGTTTTAACTTAGTTTCTAAAGAAAAATGACTGATTTTTTTGCCCTTTCATATCCCTTATTAGATTTCTAGGTATTTGAAACATATTTGACCAAATCTGGAAGAGTCAGGAAAGGCTCAGAAATAAATATATGTCTGTGAGGGAACTCAAAAGGCAGCTGGGAGAGATGAGGGGAGGTAAAACAGGAGGCTGCAGCACTGCCCCTCATCCCTGTGGTGCTCTGTGGCCAGCAGGAAGCCCACTCTTCCCTGATTCATGTCAGTTCTTGCCCAGTGGAAATTTTGCTGGTCATGGGAATCAACGTGTGGGCAGATTTGAGCAAGATATCATTGGTGAACCTTGATTTTCACCCTGGAGGCTTGCTGTCTAGGAGGTGCTAGTAAGGCACTGATCCAGGGCCATAATCTATTTCCTGCTTTTAACACCCTAGGCAAGTCTTCTGATGTTCCTTTGGTTCACATCATAGTCCTTTCCTCCTGCTTTTTTCTCAGTCCTGCCTTTTTGTACACCCTGCAAAGAGGGTGAAGTGTCTGAGGCAGGAGAGTGACCATTTGTGAGCTCTGTACATGACAATGATATCCTAATATTCCTGCTACCCCATTCCTAACCAGTTTCTACCAGTAAAACAGCAGTATAACTTTCTTCATATTTAAAGGGGAGCAGGAGTAATTTTTGCTTTCTTCTCCCATGTTTCTTTAAGTCTTGAGACACAGAATGGAGAAGAGAGCAGTTCAGGGCAACATAAACTGAATATCAGTCCTATTTCTATCCTGAATATTTTATGGTGGAAATACTAATGTTTGACTACCTTACAGCATCTTTTCTGAAGCTCACTTAAGGAATGTAAACAATGTGCTTTGGGAAGAAAGGAGCCGTGGTGGTCCTAAATGTTGTTTGGCTAAGCAAGACAGTTTGGATATGCCATAATGGCACCAACCCGAGGCAGAACTGCTGTTGCACAAAGCAGATAATAGTACAAGGGTACTCTATTATCAAGACATATTGGCTTGTCTTTTAATCTACAAAGAGATGTTTCTAGCTGGAGCAAGCTGGGAAGGAATCAGATGGAGTTTCCTGTGTTGATTTCAAATATATAACATGCAAGTGAGCTTGAGTAATGTGTTTTGTGTAGTAGTTGTTTTGGGGTTTTTTGTTTGTTTGTTGTTTTGTTTTGGTTTGGTTGGTTGGCGTTTTTTGTTTTTGTTTTGGGGGGTTTTGAGGATTTTTTTGTATAAAAAGGAACAAAAAGGCAGGAAATATCCCATCTCAGCTCAGTGTTGGTGAGTGGAAGAGGAGTCTCACAATGCCATCTAGGGGCTCCTTTGCTTGAGAGAGGACTACCTACGCTTAAGTCCCACTAGCTGGGAGCTGGCAATGCATTTTAACTGCTCTCACCTGGGCAAGAGCAGTTCCAAACATGGATGATATTTGTTCAGCCCCTTTTGTATGGGAGAGAGCCTTACAATATTATAGAGATATGCTGTCAAAAGTTACAGGCCCTTATGCCCAGTCTGTGGGAGATGTCAGGTGAGTCCTGCATTTGAAAATCACATGGATCAGTATTTACTAATTCATTAATCTGGCTGCAGACAAGGAAAGAGTAATTTTAGTTCTGGCAGGGAACTGGGTGAGACTTTTGTCTTTCATCATTCAATAGCAGGGTTTTGAGTGGCCCATTTCTCTCCAGGAAAGGTGGTCTTGACCTCGTTCTGCTCTTGTTTCTATGGGATGGCTTCACATTTGTTTCGCTGAAAGCCTGTGTAGAGTGAAAAATCATTTGTGGGAGAGGTAACTGTCTATGGCAGAATTTGACTTGGGAAAATGGCATCATTGTAGCAGGTCAATTGAAGCAAAAGTGCTGGAGCAAAAGTATCATATCAAATACAGCATAGCAACACCAGTAGCAGGGATGATGTGGGTTGTGGTGGGTAAGCTAGAAGTGTGTACCATCACAGTAAGACACAGGCATTCGGCATCCTGGGTCATTCCTCAGCAACCATAGCAGACGCTATTTCAGGCTTTCTTTATTTTTATACATCAGTGACTTCCCCTGCTTTAATTCTGTCAGTAAGATGTCAGGCAGCCTTCAGAAAGGCGTGATATTAGGGGTATTTGTGATAATTGGTGTGACATGGCTGAATAGGTGTAACCAGCAGGTTCCTGAAGGCTGCTAGGCGCCTTTCTGGGACCACGTTTGTTCCTGGGAGCCTCTGTATTCCCCGTGTCTCAATCAGAGCATTACCAAGCACAGGCATGTTGGACAAGGCAAACAAGTGCAGATAACATTCTATAACCACTGTCACACCCTTTCCAACAAGCTTTTTATTGACACTTGGTTAAAACAGAGATTTTCCTTTATTACCAGTGATTTAATGTTAGATTCTGTGAGATTACACACACACACGCTTGATTAATCCTCCTAAAAAGGAAGTGAAGTGGAGGACTAGCCTGTGATATTTGCCTATATGTATAGTTAAATTCTCTGTCAGGAAATATTTAACCTTGAGCTTAATATGGGATAGACTGTAGCTGAAAAAGAATGAAAAAGATTAATGTTCTGCAGTGACTTGCAGCATGCTGCACACTAGAGAGAAATTTGTCAAATGGAACAGCACAACAATGACACCTTCTGTAAAACACTAGAAATGTCATGTCTTACTGCTTCGGCTTCTTCCCTTGGAAATTCCTAACCTATACCTGACAGAGGGCTGAAACAGGCATCTCTACAGAGAAGTCCTTTCCCTGGCAGGCTGTACACGTGCATCCCCGGCTGTCGTGTCTCAGGCTGTGAAGACCATTTTGGCAATCCTATTCCACGTTTGTTTGGGGTTTTTTTCCTGTCCAAAAGCATGGCTCACCCAAATGAGTGAGAATGGCCTGAATGGCTTCAAGATCATGGCAGCATGCATGGGGGGTCTGGCCCCAGGTTAGAAGTACTTCTAAGTCACATATTAAAAATACTCCACTGCACTGTATTTCCTAAATGAATTTGTTAAAAGGAGAGAGCACAAGAGGGAGCCAGACTCTGCATCCTGCTAAAGGCTCTTGGCTGTGTGTTGGGAAGCGGTAAGGGGAGCCTGGAGCTTGGTCCCTGTGCTCCAAGCTCTGTCTGTATTTGTTCAGTGGCTCTTGAACTAGGTCCTGTGGACACCAGGTCAAGCTTCCAGGACTCTCCAGCCCCAGGTGATGTCCAAGGACTTGGACCACAAAGTCAAATCTCATGTCTTTCCCTCTGACATCAAAGGAAGTAGAAGAAGAGCATCCCATTCAGGCCAGGCAGGATGCGAAGAGGTGTAAGATATGATTTTGATCTTCCCAGCGAGGAGGAAACACAACAAAAACCTCCTGTTTCATCTCTCCAGCCACTACATTCTCATGATGCAGGTGCCAGGTGAAGAGCACTGGCACTGCTGGAGCAGGTTTATTAACTCTCTAACAGGAGCACAGCTGCTGGGGGTGTGTGGGGGGCAATGGCAGTCGCTCTGCAGTGGGGTGCCTGAGAGCAGCTGCTGTGGGGGTATGGGAGGCATGAGCCTGAGCCCTCAGCTTCCTGCTGCATGTGTGGTCAGCACCCACATTGCTCAGGAGATGCCCTCCCCAGTGTCTGCTGCTGCACAGGTGTCCTGGCTGTCAGCCAGCACTGACTTTGGAAGCAAGCCCTAACTTTAAAGCATCTGGGACTTTTACTGGCACTGACTGTAGCTGAAAATCACTCTTGCAGAGTATGACAGAGTCAGGAGCTGAATTTCTGCCCCCTGCACCTCAGACCAGGGTCTTTACCACAGGTTACCCCTTCAGTTGCCATATGCATCCTGAAATAATCCTCTGTGCTTCTACTTTCTTTAAAGGTGTCCTGCAAAGTCCTTAACTATCATTTGCTGGGTTTCTGACAGTGGCATTAAGCTCTGTTTAAGAGTAAAAAGTCATCCAGATTCCTTCACATTTGGTGCAGTAATTATCAGATATCATGAGGACAACCCAAGGTTTCAACGTTTGAGCAGCTACCCACAGGATGTTATAGGATGAACACACACCTGGATCCAACACAGGGTGGGTGTACGATGGGAATATGGGCTGTATAATTCAGGGTACACAACCCGTACCATGCAGCTCTTCCAGCACACAGGCATCAGAGTGGCAGGGGCAGCTCTGCTCTGTTACCACCATTTCTTCCATCTGAAACTTGCCAAAAGGTTTCAACTAGAGTCCCTAAAACTTCTTGCAAGTCAGTAAGTGCTTCCTTAGTTTTAAGAGAGCAAAACTAAGAACTTGGGCTCTGCTCCATATAATATATCCTTAGGATTTTTTTTTCCAGTGTAATTTGACTGACTACAGCAGTGCTAGTTCAGATCTTTTTTCGGGTTTATTTTCCAGATAATACTCCTGCAAGTGACAGACTGCACAATTAAAATGTAGATTACTTCACAATTTTATCCATATGTATTAGAATTCTGAAGGCTTTACACCAGTGTACCCAGGTAAACAGGTCCCCTTGCACATCAAGCAGCATTAGCTGGGTTTTACCTCTCTTTCAGTGACCTGCACCCTCTTGAGTGTACCTGGTATAATGAGAATTAAGCTGAAAGAAAATTGAGAAGAAAGCATTGTTTGAATGACATTTCATGTTAACATATCACATGCAGTGTCAGGAGCAAGTTACTGCCATGGCTGCTACCTGAAACTTTATGTGGTGTTAGCTTTAAGTACCAATCCATATAATTTTGTGTAGGTGACTGATCAGGTCTCTGTTGGCATCAGTGACACATTTTTATTTCAGTGCCTTTTGGATTTCACCCTTTCACTGCTGAAATGTAGTATTTGAAACTCAAGACTCTTCCAACTCCCTGGCTACACAGCCTACACCCTCTTGGCCCATTCCCTCCTCCAAGGTTACTGGTCTCCCCCAGCGGGTGGTGGATGCCCAGCCAGCCCTAAGGGCAGGCAAGGGCCTGGGCAGCAGGTCCCACATCTGTTTGGCATCTTCTGTTCATTTTGTTTTGGTGTGGTGGTGGCCTTGGTTGAGAAACATTGACAATGTTCGCATGCCAGCTTGTGACAAGGATAACATCCCATTTGGGGTTAGCAACATCTGTAACATTCCGAATTTTCCTGGAGATGCACTGTATTTACATCTAGACATGTGTATCTCCTCCCTCTCCTAATCTGGCATGCACAGGCACTCACACACCTCTTAGCTTCATGAAGAAAGGGTGAGCTATTCATAGGAGCCCAGCCAAATGGGTGCTGGGGCTTTTTGTTGGTGCTCCACAGGGTGCCTCATCCCTCGGCAGGGGTAGGCATCCACTCAGCCACACAACCGTAGAGCACAGTGTCACCTAAAAAAGGGCATTAATTAAAGGGTGTCAGGAGAGGAGAAAAAGAAAAGATATTTTTTGTGGGGAGGAGGAAAGCACGGACAATATATTTTCTTTAAAGAGGAGAAAATAAAGAGATATTTTGCTGCCATCTCTAAGTTTTGGAGGGAATTTTCCTTCTAGTATTGCATATCAAACCTTCTGCCCATTTCCATGCAATTTGGCAGAGCAATGTTTGCAGACAACACTGGAAATTGAACGGCTTCTTTTGGTTTATTTTCTATACTTAATACAGCACAAATCCTGCTATGTGCTTTCAGATCCAGCCTGCTGCCCTCTATAAATGTCACACACCAGCAGTAGGGAAATTCTGCAGTGTTTAGGTGAAATTCTGTTGGTTTTCAGTAGAATTGATGGATTTTTATTAATTAGATACTATAACGCAAAATCTGTAGATATGTGCAATATATATACATATATACATCTTTGAGAGAAAAAAAAGAATCAAACTAAACAAGTGCTTTCTCTTTGTGAAGGGCCAGGAACTGGATTGTTACACAGCACAGCAAGTTTGCTAAAGAATACTGCCAATTCTGTAAATTAGATTATCTACTAGTAAATCAAACAGTCAAAACTGCTGGGATTAATGACCCCTCTGAAGAGTGACAAATAAAAATGCTCTCTGCACAAAATTACTTCACTGGGGCTCTGCTCACCTCATCCAAGCAAGCTGTAAGGGCAGCCCTCTGGATGCGCTTCCCCTGCCCTTGGGGAAGAAGAGTAACAGGGAAAGGGTGTTTGTCTTCCTCTCACAGGTTATTCTTTCCCTTCCCCATCTTTGTGGTGATGCCTTTCACACCTCCCTGAAGCAGCAGGTTTTTGCAAAGTGGCTTCAAGATGTTCTGTGGGAGTGCATCAGGATCACAACCAGTTCTGCATTTTTATCAAAACTTCTCAGATTAGTTTCTTGTTCCTGCTTCCAAGACTTTCATTCTATCAAAATGCCAGCAGTGCTGACTACTGGGGTTAAAGCTAGGCAGCAGAGCTACCTTTTGCCTGCAGTTTCTGCATGAGGACACGGTTTCCTTAATAAATGTGTCTGCAAATGCCAGTGATGCCAACAGGGCTGAAGTTAGGTTTCCATTAGCAAAATTCAATTTTTTAAAGTAAATTTCACTTCTTTCCATTTCTCCTCAGCCCACCATTATAAAACCACTGAGTTGCTGAATACTAATTTCTTTGTTAAACACTTCATTCTGTGAGCAGTGAAATTAATGAAAACTGGTTTTCAGTTAATTAGATTGGCAATTTCCATGTTAATTTCTCTATTTTCAATCCTTTCATGTCCACTACAACAGAGCCTGCATCTTTCCCCCATGTCCCATTTTATTCTCAACCTCCCTCTCCTCTGTCCTTGGCCCTGATTCTCCCCATGACAGCCTTCCCAGGGCTCAGCACCCTCAGATCATCAGGCTATGTCCCTCATGACTCATCCCTAGGTGGGCACAGGCTGGCCAGGTTTGACTCTGGCTAGGAAAAGCCCAATGGAAAACAGGTGGATTTGACTCAACAGATTTTCCGGGAAAGAGGGAAGATGACAAGCTGAGACTGTTCCTTCTCTCCAACTGCAACTTTTCAGAAAATGTATGATAAATTAATTTGATTTCTATATATTTTCAAATTTAATTGCAGTTGGCCATAGAACTCTTGAGATCAAACTGCGGGGTTGAGCAGTAATTGAATGTTACAATTTCTTCAGTCTTCCTTCTTTAGAAAACTAGGCTAAAATGGCTTGGGAAACTTGAGCCCCACAGATACCTGAGCACGAGAAGAGCATTTTGAGATCTGCTGGTGCCATAATGACTGAAAAAAATAGATGAGTAAACTGGGAGGGATTGCCAATGTGAGGCACTCGTAACAAGGAAAACTTAAGGGAAAGAGGTATCCTGAAAAAAGCCTGATGAGAGTGAAAAGTAGCACCATAAGGAATGGGAGAGGAACTCAGTCTACTTTCATCTGTCCAGAAATGCATCTTTTCTACATGCATTTGAAGTTGTGTTTAAGATTGAAATGACCTCCCCAACACTTTAAGTCTTAGTACTTTCCCAATGGTGCAAACCAGGAGGCAGTTTCTAGGAGAGATAATAAATACACATGTATTTGCAAATTAATTTTTATGGATTTCTAAAAGGTTTTGGAACCTTTAAATGTCATGTAGTGCTGTGCAAGGAAACTGTGAAATGATAAAGCTCCACATAACCTTCAGGGAATTTGGGGTAGTCAGTCTGAAAAAGAGAAGGTTATGGGGAGACTTTGTAGAAGCTTTTCATTACCTAAAGAAAGCTGGAGACGGATATTTGACAGGGGCATGCAGTGATAGTGCAAGGGGTAAGGGTTTCAAACTGAAACAGGAAAGGTTTAGGTAAGATATTAGAAAGAAGTTGAAATGAGTGAGGGTGGTGAGGCACTGAAACAGGTTGCTCAGAGAAGCTGTGGATGCCCCATCCCTGGCAGTGTTCAAGACCACGTTGGATGGGGCTTTGAGCAGCCTGGTCTAGTGGAAGGTGCCCCTGCCCATGGCAGGAGGGTTGGAACTAGGCAATCTTTAAGGTCCCTTCCAACCCAAACAATTCTAGAATTCTATGAATCTGTACGTGCATTTAGGGAGCCGATTTTTCTCCTCATATGGCAGCCCTGATGAAAGCGTTTCTCTGGGGTATAACACTGAACTTTTTGTTAGTAGCTTGGAAATATGACAGTGAGACACCTGGCACAGCAAGACAGTGGAAAAAACATGTGAGCTGCACATCAAACAGTGACAGGGTCTTCCTGGCATTTATGTCTGTCCTGAAATATTTCTACTTTTCCCTTTTGTTGCCTCCCCTGTGAAGTACTTGGGCTTAGGGGACGCTCCTTGGGTGGGAATTTGGGTCATGATGGCTGACTGAGCTGTGTTCAAACATCTGGCCCTTCTGAGCTCTGGGATATAAAAAAATGCACAGCATTTCTGTATCTTTTTGGTGATATAGCCCCAAATGTGTGAGCAGAGCAGAATTCATGGTGCTTTCATGGTGGGAAAAGTAAATGAAGACGGGCTGTGTTGGATAGTGACAGACACATGCAAGTGCAGCTTGCCTTGAAACCAGTTTCCTTTGTAGGAACCAAGGCTGTTTCCTATGCAGCCTGTGATCAAAGTGGGCAATCAAGTAAAAATAAATTAGGTTTTCACCTCCGTTTCCACTGACAATTTGAGGGCATTTTTGTAAGATCCTTCTTAGCAGTGCTAACAAGTTCTGTCTCTAAAGATTTCGGGGAAGACATCTTTTCATCCAACAATTTTTTGGCTGTCTGGAGGAGGCACACACCCCGTGAACACACCCTAAGAGGAGGATGTCTTCTGTGTTGATGGGCTAACTGTGTTGATGGGCTAACTTTCATCCTTGAACCTCCTGGCTTGGATAGACAGCACACACTGAGAGGAGAATCAAATAACCTGTTACTTCCTCTCTTACCTGTTTGCAGGATTAGTGCAGTAGTGACTCTATGACAAACTGTACCATAGCAGCTCTGTATTCAAATGCTCCTAAAAACCTTTGTGGGGACTGAAACATTTTGTAACACTTAGGAACAAGCAATGTGACACTCCCAGTCCCAGGTGTACAGTCTGATTTGTTCCTTTTACAACCTTCTTGCTCATGACCTCAGTTTTGCGCAGCACACTCCAGGGATGCTTGTACAAAACCAGCCATAAGTAAAAACAGCTGTATATTTCATTAAAGTAGATGAAAGGGCTGAAGGTGTAATGCCAAATGGACAGGAGCAGTGGGACTGAAAAGCTGAGAGCTTTTCTACTAAAGCTGCAATTTATCACTTGCTTACACAACTTGATGTTAGTAGGGCTTTTGCAGAAAATATTTCTTTAAATCCTAAAACCCCCAAATGTTTCATATTATATGTGTTTGTTAGTAATAAAAAAAAACCAAGAAAGTGTGACAGACCTCTTTATGCACTTAATTATGTAGCTAATGCAAGTTTCCTAATTTCCAAATCTCATCTGCATAGATACAAAGATCAGAGAACAATTTGGAAGCTTGTTCTTTAACCAAGGGAAAAATAACAACAAAGGGAGTAATTAAACCACAGAAAGTATTTACAAATAAGATAGCATCTGACAGAAAGCCATGGGGGGCATCTTCCATTGTAATTCTTGTTTTTAATGGCTTTTTAATGTTTCTTTTCTTTTAAAAGAAAATAGAGAAAGAAACAAAAGTCACTAGGAAATATCTGAGCATTGATTTTTTTAGTTTGCAATGCTGGTTTTAAAGGTTTTAAAAATTATTTTTACCTTGTGTTTTCCCATTTTATCATCCTCTATTCTAGAAAAGATTTAAAAGGTTCTTCAGATTTGCAAGATGTATAAAAGTACATCGTGTCCTGCAACCTTCTGTTGCAATCTGTACTAGATATCAATAAATATGTGATAAACATATATGCAGATAAGCATTAAATTATATTGAACAGCATGTAGAGCTCTATGAAATCCCTGGGATATTCATGCCTTTATTTTCTCTAAAGGAAAATGATCTGAACAAGACATCCTGCTTCAGAAGCTTCTGGGCATGATAAAGAAAAAATGCATTAGAAACGGGCAATAGGTATTATTCCTCCCTCTTGCAATGACTTCAACAATGAACAGCAACTCTAGGAGAACAAACAAACAAAACCAAAAAACAACTGTTGCAGAAATGTTTGATTCCTGAAAGACATCTTTCCAAACTGTAGACCTATCTAGATACCATGTGGAAACTGTAGAACTAGAGTGACATCAATAAATAGAAGCAAGGCTGTAGGTCTTTAGCTCATGTGGAGACTTCTGAGGTTACAAGGGCTGGTTGCCTAAATAGCCCTTTGAAGTAGGGTAAGTTTTTGCAGATATTTGTCAAAATTATTTAAGCTTCATTAGTCCAAAAACCTCATGACCACATTGCAATTTTTAGTTATTCCAACTCCAAAATCCTAAATATGTTGAGCTTCCATTTCCAGCTTTTAGATCTTATTGTTGTCTTTGCTACTTTGTTGTTACTATTCCACAGGGCATTGGACATATTCATGAGAGAGAAATCCATGGCTGATTGTTAAATGCATAGAAACATGAGGCACTAAAATGTCCCTGAACTAAAAATGGGTTTAGGGCAGGAGACTATAGAGAGAAGTATAAATTTGCTCTGTCCTCATAACCTCTTTTCCAGATGCCCATGTCTGGTACTTTTGGAGAGATGATATTTGTCTGAACTGATGCTGGTTTTCATCTATTCTAGCTGTCCTTATAGTTCTCCTGTAGATATTTACACAGCTTGTTAAGTAACACATTAGGTTTTTATCTGCTCTGTGAATACACAGATTGTGCTCTCTGGCAGATTCGACTGCAGGGCGCTTGTTTGATCATTATGAATGCAACAACATGGGTCTTAAATTGTAAAAGAGTTGTAGGTAGTGTGTCAGTAAGAAAAAGAATCTAACTTCTCTACAGCCCTGTGACAGCTCTTTCTTGGAATACACACAGGTCACATTAGCCTTTTGCCAGTGGTAGTATGCTGAGAAGACCTCTACATTTTCACTGTCCACCAGGACTCCAAGGTTTTAATCCAAGTTAGTGTTTTGCTGGACCACATCCCTATTCATAAAGACATGCTACATATTTAGTTTCCAGATTTATAAATACAAATGCATATATTCCTTGCTTGTGCCTGTTCGCAAACCACCCAAAGTGCTCTGTCTCCATGAGCACAACTTTGTACTCTCTTTGTCTCAGAAGGATGCTGTGGAAGGTGGTCATCCACTGTGATGTGCAGAAAGTGCCACCTGCTCCCGCTGTGTATTTTTACTGCTGGAGGATGGATCTGTGAGCATTCCTCATCTTCAACCTCTGAGCTGTCAATGACTCAGAAACCCAAAAATCTGCTTTGACAAATAAGGTCAAAAGGGGGTACCCTTTGATGGTTTGATCCTCGTTAAGAATTGGTTTTGCATTCTAATTACGCAAATATTTCCATGAGGTTTGAGAAATACCTGTGGGGTGACATATAGGCTGGAAGGTGAATGAGTCCAGTTCTTTCTTATCTAGGTTCCTGTCAATGGAACATGAGAGACTTAAGAAATTCATCTTGTGTCTTCTCATTAACTATGATTGTAACTGCTCAAAGCCTTGCTTTGGGTTAAGTGAATGTGTCTATATTCTACCTTTTACCATGCTCTTGGATTTTCTTGGTTTATTTGCCTTAAAAAAAAAGAAATAGATTGGTTTGAGTTCTTTTTATTTTTGGGTTTTTTTCAGCTCCAAAAAGTAGTTTTGAGTAAAGGATGGGAAGAACATATTTAGGACAGACAGCTCTTCATGTTCATGCTTAAGAAGTTAATATAAGAAGCTCAAACTTGTTTTTTGTTACCTTCTCAGTGAGATAGGGACAGCATGTAACTCTGAACTAGCATATAACCACAACAAAAAGAGACCCCAGTCCATCTAGCCACTTATGAAAAGGCTTTAGCTACTCAGGGCCTTCATGTAGTATTAGCAAAACTTTAATGATAGCAGATGGCATTATTTTTATACATTTGACTTTACTGGGGTTAATTTTTATACTTTTTTTAAAATATAAGTGTTAAATACATTCAATATTAAATATTTTAATGCTGATGTTGCTGGGAAAAGTATCTCATTAAAATCAGTGAAAGGCATTTTGGGCACAGAGAAAAAAAATATGTAAGTTCTACTTTTGCATATGTATGTCTTACCACTATAGCTATCAGAGATAATTTTGCTTAGATCTGCATAAAATATGCATCTTTGGGGAACTTTTAGTTAAAGAGTTGTGTATTCTGTCTTGATAAGCACTGGGCATGTTATGTATGTTTTGGGTTTGGTAATCCAGTATTCATCTCTGTGATCCATACACACAAAATACCCGAACCAATAAGGTAACTAAACCTCTAATTACTGTAATGTATGTACAGAGCATTTCTCCTCCTCCCTACTTCCCTTCGCCCAAACCATCTCTCATTCCCCTGGGCATCGTCTGGTTGCTAAAGCATTGAATCCGTCACAGTGCACTTAGATGGCTGCGGGAAATTTGTTTTACAAGGCTGGTTTTAACTGAACTACCTGCTGTGCACCACATTGCTACTGTTTGTGAAATGAATGATGGGAAAAGCAAGTCTGTGATTTCATTTGTTGAGACCGATTAGTCACACGTTGCATATGGTATCATTTGCTTGTCACTTAATGACTGACCAGCCTGCCTGAATCATTAGTGCGGCAGTGCAATGAAAGGAAGACATAAACATAATGATGAGCTCAAGGAAGTGGAGTGCTGTTTTACCTAAAAGAAATGGTGCGCAGAAATCCAGCACAGCTGCAGGTGCTCCGATGACAATGTGGGAAGCAGTTAGCTTCCAATTTAGCAGAAAATTAAGAGGGAAAAAACTGTTATTTGTGAGAGAAGATACTCATGGCAAGCAATCATCCATGCTCTATACCCACAAGATGAGCATTCAGCTGTCTTTGTCGTGACTTAAAACAATTGGTATCTTGGGCAGCATTCAACACCAGATTGGTGCTTATTATCTGCAGTTTATTCTTTCTTGGGATATTTTGTAAAAACCCCCCTTTATTTTATGGTTAATTTGCTTGCTTGAATGTAAAGCCATTTAAGCTGAAAAATCTGGATTGGGGTTCATCATTGTGCCAGTGCTCTGAGCTGTGTGATGCAACATAATTGGCAATTTTCAAATTCATAATCCATTTTGTTTCATGCATATACACACACACACCCCCTGACACCCCCTCTCTGCAAACTGGTAAAAAAGCACGATTGGAGCATGTGGATTCCTTCAGTCAAATAACAGGAATCAACAAGAGGCGAGTTTCTTTAACTTAAATAATGGATTTCCACTAGTCAGGAGAATATAATTCCCAAAGAAGAACGATGGAAGTATTAACGGACCTGAAATATCCTCATTCTTAGCTAGGCAGGGCTTCTACCAGTTTGAGCAGAGCTTCACATTGCACAAAAATACTGGAAAATCTGAAATTTTTATTTATGCCATTTTTAGTGATTTTGGTAGCAGGTTACCAAGAGAAAACATTGCAGTGCAGGAAGGACTGGAACTTGGCATTGAAGAGGAAAATGCAATAATTTCTTGCATGCATGGCTGTTTATACCAATGCACATTGCTATTTGTTCAGAAGAACTTAAAATTTACTTTTTCTAATTGATGGTAAAAGGCAAACCAGGGAAAATTCAAGCTCTGAGTCCTTCTGTAAAAGCATTTTGTTTTGTCTCTCCTATTTTATGTCTGGTCTTTGTTCCTGGAAAAGCTTTCACTTCTCTGGACTTGCTTACAGGCCTTGGAGGCCAAGGGATTTTCTATGTCTCACCCACTTGCCATAACGTATGGCACTGGCAGGGTTGGTTATTTTTTTAAGGTTTATTGCTTCAAGAGTAACTTGAGTTTCTACATCAAATTCTATCCTGCCTGAGCTTGTGATTTTAGTACTTCCTTGTGCTCTGTTTTTGTTTTCACCAGCTGGCCACAGACAACACTCAGCTCCACTCTATTTCCCTCTGGCTAATGGCCAGCCGCTTTGCCTGCCAACTCTGCCTGCGATCCGCTGGTTCCTCTCCACCCATTTCCAACATTCCTGTCAGCTTGCATCCTCTACTTCATTAAGCATATCCTCTGGCTTTTCAGAAATGAAGGATTCTTTATGATGCTGGGACAGAAATGGTCTGAGTTCACCAATCCCAGCGTACCCGATCTGCAGGATTTGCCACGTTGCACCTACCTGGGAGGAGAACAAACTGAACTGTTCTCCTAGTAGAACTCTGTTCACCCTAGAGTGAAAACCTTCATATCTGAGGAAGTTAATTTCATCTGCAATTGCTAATGGCATTATAAACTTTGAGTGAAAGTTTTTCACTGGGTAGTGTATAATGCTTGTTTGAAGACTTAAAGGTCTTCTCTGCTCTATTCAGTTGAAATTCACTAGGCCTATATGCTCTGCATTTCTCTGTTTTCTGGCAATCCACCAATCTGTTCTTCAGTGGGAAGGTGCTGCAGCCTTTAGACTAGTGACCTCATGTGAAAGACAGCTACAGTGATTAGTTCATAGAAACACAGAATTGTGAAATAAGCTGAGTTGGAAAGGACCAACAAGGATCATCAGGTCCAACTCCTATCCCTGCACAGCACCATCTCCAAGAGTCACACCATGTGCCTGAGAGTGTTGTCCAAATATTTCTTGAACTCTGTCAGGCTTGGTGCTGTGACCACTTCCCTGGGGAGCCTGTTCCAGTGCCCACCCACCCTCTGGGTGAAGAACCTTTTCCTGATATTCAACCTATACTTTCCCTGACTCAACTTTATGCCATTTCCTTAAGTTCTGTCACTTCACAAGAGTGAAGATATCAGTACTTGCCCCTCTGCTTCCCCCCACAAGGAAGTTGTAGACTACAATGAGGTGTCCCTTCAGTCTCCTCCAGGCTGAACAGCCCAAGTGACCTCAGCTGCTCCTCATATGGCTTCTACTCAAGGCCCTTCATCATCCTCTTGGCCCTCCTTTGGATGCTCTCTAACAGCTTCATGTCTATTTTATATTGTGGCACCCAAAACTGCAGACAGAACTTTAGGTGAGGCTGCCCCAGTGCAGAGCAGAGCAGGACAATCCCCTCCCTCGCCCAGCTGGCGATGCTGTGCCTGATGCCCCCCAGGACACGGGTGGCCCTCCTGGCTGCCAGGGCACTGCTGACTCAAATTCAACTTGTCATCAACCAGGACCCCCAGGTCCCTTTCCACAGCACTGTTCTCCAGCTTCTCCTTCCCCAGTCTATACACACATCCAGGGTTGCCCCATCCCAGGTGCAGAATCCAGAACTTTCCCTTGTTGAACTTGACATGGTTGGTGATTGCCCAGGCCTCTCATTTGTCAAGGTCTCTCTGCAAGGCCTCCCTGCCTTTGAAGGAGTTAACAGCTCCTCCCAGTTTTGTATGAGCTGTGAACTTGCTGAGTATCCCTTCCAGTCCTGTGTCCAAGTCATTTACGAAAATGTTGAAGAGCAGAGGGCCGAGGATGGGGCCCAGTGGAAAGCCACTAGAGACAGGTCACCAATAGGATGTGACCCCATTCCCTATAAGCCTTTGTGCCTGACCCTTGAGCCAGCTGCTCGCCCATCCCATGATGCGTTTATCCAGCTGTGTGCTGGACATTTTGTCCAGAAGGATGCTGTGAGAGACGGTGTCAAAAGTTTTGCCGAAGTCCAAAAGAGATTACATATCTTTCAACAGCTGAGCACTCAGAAGGTAAACAGTCAAACATGAGAGTCATATATGACTGAAATGAAAGTTGGCAATTACGAGGAAAGGAGCTATAAAAAAGACAGAAACCATGATTTTGCTCCTCTTTAAACTGTAGATGTGCTCATGCCTTGGACATCGTTTGTCTTCCTAATTGGTCCACCATAGACAGGGCAACAGAAGGTGTAGAGACCAGGATTTCCATATGGAAGAGCAACACCAGGGTGGAAAACTAGAGAGTCATATATGATCATAAACTGCAATTACTCTGAATTTTGCACCATACAGGAGCAATGTCAGACAGCACTTTTGAAACAAATAAAAGGTGATAGTACATTTTTACCTGGCACATGGAATTCTTCTCCAGTAGTTGCTGTGGAATTCAAAACAGGAATAATAATGAAAAAGGGGATTCTTTTTTTCTCATATGTACATTTGGATTTGGAAAACATGAAGAATGTGGGTAATTGCAGCCCTCCTAGAGAATTTCAGCTTGTTGCTTTAAGAAGTCCTGTATAGCCTTTCACATATGCTTATGATTGTTTTTTCCTCCAAATGGCAGTGGAGCAGCATCTCTCCAGAACAGCAATGAGACAAGAAAAGTTCAGCTATCCAAATTTAATGAAAAAATTACAATAATGCTGAAAGTCTGTCTTTGAGACAGGCATTCATAAGTACTGCAAGGTGTCTTTGAGACAGGCATTCATAAGTACTGCAAGGTGAACTCTATAAAGTCTGGATAACTGAACAGTTGTTTAACCCAAATGTTAAAACTGTGGAAGTTATAAAATATTTAATAGATGCTGGCTCGTGTTGAGTTTGCGAGTTTCACGCATTCAGATGATGAGGTGCAGTCTCTGCATCCTAATTGATGGCAACAGCCTCACACTGACAGCTGCCTATGTATAATGACTCATATTTAAGAAATGTGTTTACAGTTGGTTTATTTACTCATTGAAATGAGAATGTCTTTGGTGGCAAAGTTCCTTTAAAAAAAAACAGTTTCTTTTAAAAAGTAAAGCAAAAGAAACATTGGAGAATTTACAGAGCGTCATTGAAATCCACATGAGAGATCTGTCTGACTTGCTCCATCACTTCTTCTGGTCACCAAAATTCATGCAGGTATCAACCAAAGCTACCCACAAACCTCCCCCTAGGCAAGAAAAAAAAAAGGAAGGGGGGAGGCAAAGGGGAAAAAATGTAGTTGTGGAGAAAAAAAAGTCCAAGGAAAATTATTTTGATATTCTTGTTTCAAGCTTTATTCACAAATAAATCTGAATTTAATTCAAAATAAGTCAGTGCACCATCCCCATCTTTTAAGTTTAATAGTATTAAATGCTCAACAGATTTCAAAATATTTCTGTTTAACTTCTTTTTACTTTTGTAACCAAGGAACTATGAATGACATTATTTTGCCCTAACACCAAGTAGAAGCAAAATAGCTTCAGACCAACTTTAAGTGTATTACATATCACCCCATAATCCATCCTCCTCTTGCACTTACCCAAGTAAAACCAGTATGTACTTTCAGAGCCTTGTTTTTCTTTTATTTACTTGATTTCAGAAATAAAAGTCATACAGAGATTAACACTATGAGCCAGCATGGGGACCAAACGAAATCTAGAAAAAAAGCAATTATGATGCTGCTGCTGCTGGCACTCCCATACAATGCTCAAATTGCAAGGCTGTCAGTGCTTCCTGCCACATTTTGGTTTTTTATAAGCCACTTTTGTCTTCAGCTAAGAGCATTAGAGTATTTTGCATCTATTCCATATTCTGTACCCTTGTAATTCAAATATTTAGGGACAAAAATCAGGTATTTGAATAAATCTCTTGACCATTGAAAGTACTATACAATATGAAATCATCACAGACATTATTTCTATATCCAGCACAATTTTATAGCTACCTGGATATATCCTACTGTGGGTAACTCAGGGAGTCCACCAGACACTGCAGGAATGTCAGCATCACTGAAGCTATTGCCTCCACAACTCCGTAAGATTGCCCAGAGAAGTTGTGGATACCCCATTCCTGGCAGTGTTCAAGGCCAGGCTGGATGGGGCTCTGAGCAACCTGGTCTAGTGGAAGGTGCCCCTGCCCATGGCAAGGGATTGGAACGAATGATCCCTAAGGTCTCTCCCAACCCAAACAGTTCTATGATTCTGTGATAGGAAAGTCCTTATTAATTGTGCAGTAAGCAGTTCACTAGAGAACTTGTATGGCACAAACTGTTTGCGATCAAGGTGTTGGGAGGCAACTGAGTGACCCTACTCTTGGAGCCCAGATGTTCATACAGTACCATCCAGAGGACCGAGGTAGTCAACAAGGCCATAGTGGCCATTAAATTGTGTCTCTTATTAGTTCAGAAAGCTAAAGGAAAACTAAGAAAAAGCTGGGAGATGAAGAAGGGTTGTTTAGCAGAGTGTGGCTGTCCATCCATATGGCTGGAAGAAATGCCAGACAACAGGAAGAAATGCCACACTTGTCTGGCACACTGGAATACTCTCTAAGATACCTGAAGGAACACTAAATCTGATAAAACACTCATTATTGATGTTCTTCCTTTGACCACACCAGCTTAAAGGTCACAGCCACTCAGTCATTTCTTTCATGAATTCAGTCTTTCTTTTCTTTTAGGAGCACAAGGAATTCTGTGGCGAGCTGAAAGGAATGTTTACAGCCAGGTGAATTTTTGGTTTATTTGAGAGAAAAATAAAAGTTTGATCCAAGCAAAGGTAATCTATTTTCACAGCCCCAATCCTGCATTTGTTCAGCTGAATTAGTTTCCCTTTCTTCTCTCTACAATGTCTCCAGGACTTCCCCTATACATCCACCATGGTGAAAACTAAATTGGCGTAGTGGCAGAAAAGTAAGGATGGCAATCCTCTCTGTGCTACAGAGTGAGAGCATCCACAGCCTCCTCTGCATCCAGTCTCTCCATTTTCACAGGCAGAGTTTCAGTGGAGGAACTGAGAGGAAAAAAGTTGCCCCTGCTGGGACAATGAAAAGTCAAGTGAGTCTCCGGGAAAGAATAGTAGTTCCAAGAGGGGATTTTCCAACAGAGTAAATTGTTTGTAGGAGTCCCATGGTTTCATTGTAATGGTCCCTGAGGCAGCAGTCTTCCTGGTGGATTGCTGTTGTGAGTAAGCCTAGCAGGAAAGCAAGCCTTGTAAGGAGGCAAGCAGTCATTAAACTCCGTAACTCTCACTCATAATTCAGAACTATGCTGATTTAACAAGACCTTCTTCTGCAGCTGTCTAAATTCTCACCTTTAAGAGTTTATTGAAAGAAAATGTCCGTCCCTCCTCCTCTTTAAGGTAATTTTAAAGTCACCAAATATCAGAGAAAAAAGCCTTTATTCTGCTCTCATGTAGCTGACTTGTGCACAGTCAATACTGATCCTGATTCAGAGAAAGCATATTATGCAGGTGTTGCTAAAATATTTGAAATTAGGTGGATAACGTAAATTTTGATTTTCTCTCTGTTTTTAGCTTTCATGTCAGATGCCAAAGTGGAAGACAGAAAGCAAATTAACTAATCTCTTAAATGAACTGATTTTACTTTACCTACTTGTTTAGATATAGTGACATATCTATCCCATATAACCATATTGTTTTATCTTTTGATGAGTCTATCTATCTATCTATCGATCTATCTATCTATCTATCTATCTATCTATCTATCATGTACTTATACACCTACCATTACACAACCTCAGTGGCTGAGCTCTGCAAAAATCAGTGCTGTTTCAGCTTGCTGTCAACAGGCAGGCTTCATGGCTTCCTACGGAAAAACAAATCTCACAGCAATTACATGGAAGAAACAATGTGTAGAGTCCTTACCCAGAGACTTTGGTTACAAAAATGTATACAGGAGAAATATAAAGAATGAGACGTGACTGATTAATTAAATCACAGAAAAGTGAGTTGTCTTCCATTTGACTAGATGAAAACACCTGAAAATTGCAGTGAACTGACAGAAGAATTAGTAAAGTTGCTAAAACTTCTCAGGACAGCAAAGGGAGAAAATGCCTGTGAAGTAATAGTGCAAGTGATAACTTGAAATTGATATTGTTTCATCAAACACTGTATGTGTTGTAACAGATGACAGATGGCACACCAACTGTATTTGATGTGAATGTAGGGTTAATTACAGTATTTGAAAAAGCATTTGGACACCCATTTTTTGGCGTTTCAATATGATGGGCATCAATAAACACCAAGGATGAAAATAATTGAGCAAAGCTTGAAGAAATGAGAAAATTGCAACAAAAATAGTAAACTTCAGTATCTTGTGCACTGAGCAATCACAATTTCCAAATATGTTGGGAATAATCAATTTTTTCTGATTGGTGAAGCATAACAATAAATGGCTGTTTAGCTACTGGTGGGCAGCTTGATTTGTCATCTATTGTTTGGAGAAGAAGAGTTTGCATGTGGCCTCCAAAGACCAGTGTAATTCACAACTGACTCATGGCAAAGGCTTGTGACCTAATGGTTTCGTTTATTTTGATTTGCATTTGAAACACAGTCTGAATTTCTTGAGGAAATACGGATTTCTGGGTATAGACGTACTTTCCAATACCCAACTGCATTTAAGAAGCATGGAGTATTTCAGGACAGTGTTATCATTAAAGGAAAAATTCAAAAGACAGTAGATTCTTTAATTCATTCTTTAATTCTTACAATATATTTAATTATTTTTGAAATCAAATAATCTATCTCACTACAAATCTAAACACAACTGATTCAAAACATTTCAAAGCTCCTTTCTACTGAACACCTACAAGACATGTTCAATTTTAAGTCATATTCAGTTTGGCAAACAAAATAAATTCAGTAAACAAAAATGAGTGATCTGAGAAATTGGTTAGGAATTCTTAAATACAGAGATATAGCAGTTAATAGGGTCAATCTTAAAACTAGAATTCAGGGCCCAAAAACACTTGGCTACTTGCTCAAAGACAATAAGGTGCTTTAATTACGTATTTCATTACTTGTATAGCAACACATCCCTGAGATCTTTTCACCTATGCAGTATATGAAATTTGACGCAAGAAACCTCTACAACTGAAATGTGTGCTGTATATGCTGCACTGGAAACAAGTCAAGACCAAATGAACAATTGCATTGCTTCCCACAGTAATGTGAAATGGAAAAATAATCTCGCCCAGGAGGGTATTATTGGTCTCACAGCATCTCTGGATGAGTGCACAAACTCCAAAAGTGAAGCAGTTGCCATTTGTCAGGAACAAAACCAGTTGCACCAGTAGCATCTGTAGGTGAACCTGCACTCCTAAGAGACATCCTGAGCCCTGATATGTGGCTCAAAGATGTACTAGTGCCATATGTTCTCCTGCCACATGCTGTCCCTGTTGGCCAGGCTAGGTTGTCCTCCCAGATGGTTGGTGGTTGGCTCCAGCCCATTGCCCAGCTCTCAGCCAGTAGTCACGAGGGAGAAAAGACTTTCAACTGAAGCTATGTTCACTGAAGTCCCCTGAAATGAGTCACCCATCTCAGGAAGGATTTCCAGATCCTACAGGGCAGCAGAGAAAGCCAGGTTGCTGCAGAGAACAGACATGGGGAAGTCAACGCCAATTCACCTACACTATACAGCTGAGCACAGTAATTAGAGACATGGTGTGCAGCATGCTTGTTTATTTGCTGCTTTATATCACACGCTGTGCAATAGCCTGTAGGAATTCATTCTGCTCCTAATTCAGTCCTAATTAAGATTATGCCTTTATCTGGGTAAACAGCCAAAAAAGTTGAGAAGGGTGGGTGGAATAAATAAGTAACACAGTACGTTAAGCCATTGCCTCAACTAGTATCAGTTAAACTCCCTCGTGCATCTACAACTTTTGAATGGCAGTGAGAGAAAATTGAATTTAGTAGGAGTTTTCTCTGGGTATAATGTTGAATCAGTCTGACTCTCAGCTTAATTAAACTAATGCTCATGACAACAGAGTATGGGTAGGCAAAGGTGTGAGTGCGTGGACCTCTTGGTGTCTTATGACCAAGTCTCACTCCAAGCAATTGGCTGTTTCTTAAAGATGCTACTACTCATTTTTCAGATCATACAGGAAATGGATCTACAGGAAAAATCAGGCAGTGAAGAAGAATTCACAGATGTTGAACATACCTGCTGATCTCTTCCTGGTGGGTGACAATGAATAAATCAGGTAAGGCAGCCCAGATTCAGACTGACAAGCTGAAGCAATCTCAAATGTCACATTCATTCATGGCCCTGAAGTCAACCAAGGCTTTATCCTGGACGGTGTTTCTGTTCTTAAATGACAAAACATATCCAAATTATATGATTGCTTAGAAACAAAAAGAGCATGGATCTTTTATAGCCCCAGCCCTTCCACATTAAGGGAAAAAAAAGAGAATACCTACTACATGTTCAAGCAAATATGTTTATATAATTGGTGGTGCAGCATAGACTACTTTGTATCTGAGCAGGTAGTTTGGCTTCCAGGCAAGGAAATAGAGAAAGCCAACACTTGTTTAACTTGGTGGGGCAATGATGAAAAGATACTTCAGAGAGACACTTGGCTAGATTATTTTTTTCTGGAAAAGTGAGTGACTATAAAATATTCTTTCTTATCCTGAAGTCCCTACTTTATTTGGAACGATAGTCTGTAGTTATAAGTAGAAGACAGTGTTGTATCATGGAAAGATCATTGTGCCATGCACTCTGCTGTGCAGCTCTTGGGACAATAGTGCAGTCCCAGTCATAGCTATGGGGCAATGCAGCTTTGCTGGTGACCACATACACATGGCTTTGTGACTCTAATGCTGGGGACTGGCCAGCTAGATAATTCTGACAATGGAAGCCTGCATAAAGCAAGAGATCTTGGAAAATCTCTATCTCCAAGTATTTTTCTTTTCCAGTGGTCTTTATCTTATTTCCTTTCTGTCACAGTTTTCTTTCCAGTAACAGTCAGAGGCACACAACCTGTCATTATGTTTTGAGGCCATTAAAGCACTTTCAGCAGTACTAGGTAAATCTACCAATGATCAGTGACTTTAATGACCAGAGAAATGGTTTCTAGGGAAACCTCTATTCAAAGGAGAGAAGAAAAACACGAAGCTCATTAGAAAGGGTCACAGCATACCTGCAGAAGGTGAGGGTCTCTTGTGCATTTCCCTTACCAGCTTCCTCCTCCTGGGACTGCTGAGGTCAGTCCCTAGCATTGCCACTACTTTTCTGATTATTTTTCACAAGTCCAGTTCAAGTGTTCAGCTTGGCTGAGCCGGGCAGGAATTGCAGCAAATCCTGGGTTTCAGCACAAGGCTCTCCCAAGACCTGCCTCAGCAGCAATGGAGAGGCAGCCTCCCCAGGCAAAAGCATGACCATAACATCTCCTGGCTTCTGGATCTGAAGATCAAGGAGACCTTCAGCCATGTGAGCAGTGACGCTCCGGGGCAGCCCCTGGAGGGACTGTGGTACTGCACAGCCAGGCCTAGATAAGGGCAGAACTTGAATCCACCAAAAGCCAGAAAGGCTGCAGGTTTGCTAGAAGGTTGCAAAAATCAGTGACCCACCAATTCAGTGACCCACAGTGTGTGCCACCCCGTCCCAGAATGCTGAAAGCCCCGGGACTCTTCAGCCAAGTTTAGATGGCTGAGTTAAGGATTGCTACGCAAGCCCCACTCTATTTAGCTTGAGAAAGATTAAATTATGTTTCTCACTTTATTTTAATGTATTTAATGTTTATTTCTATATGTGCATGAGTACTTAATTTAGCATAATTATTGAGATGAATTGCAGCTAACATTACAAGAAAATTGTAACTTGTCATAAAACAAGTGGGCCATATTATAACAGAGCTGCTACCACACAGAAATGCTCTGCTAGAATAGCTTAATAACACAAATAAATCCACACTCCCCAACATGATACTTCTTCGGGGAGTTGACTAATTATTAGGAAGTAAAATGGCTAACAAAGTAGCATATATAAAAATATCTTCTCACATCAATAAGATTGTAAATTTTAACTCTATTGCATGACAGCAAGTGTAAGCAAGAATTACACACAATGCAATGAGCTGAATGAATTAATATGCCTATGGCTTTTGTTGCTAGAAATACTTTGCTCTGTATTATAATCAGTCATTGTAACTGTTCTCAGCTGCAATTTAGGTTTCTTCTTGCAGTTTATAAGTGACAGACAAGTGTTTGTGCCAAAGAGGCCTTCCAACGATGTTCATCTTCACAGCCTTTCCTACAAGTCTGAGGCCTGACCTTCACGATGCAGCATCTTTTCAATACATTAGAAAGATAGAGTTGCTGCTTTCACCTCTTTTCCCATTCTTTTCCGTCTGCTGCAACCCAGTCCTTGTTGTCCTTAGCCCCTCTGGTCCTCCACAGTTTAGCCACCCGGGTACATCTTCTCATGGATTTGAGAAACCAAGAATGTTGAAGACAGAGGCAAAGGACGCATTAAACATCTCTGCCTTGTTCATGTCCCTGTTTGTGAGGTGACCATCCACATCCTGTAATGCTGTATTTACACTGCCTGTTGCCATTAATATATTTGAAAAAAATCTTTCTATTGCTCCTCCCAGTTCTGTCCAGCTTCAACTCCAGTTGAGCTTTAGCCATATGAATTTTCTCCCTACAATGGCAAGAAGGATCTCTGTATTCTTTTCATGTCACCTAACCTTGCTTCCACTGGGCATACACCTTCCTTTTTTGCCTTATTTCCAAGAGAAGATTCCTGTTCAGCCAAGCCAGCCTTTTGCCTCACCTGCTTGACTTCTGACATTTGGGAATTGACTGCTCCTGTGCCCTTAGGAGGTGACGTTTAAAAAGTGACCAGCACTGATGGATGCCAGCACCTCCAGGGGACCTTACTTACTAATTCCCTGAGCAGCCTGAAGTCAGCTTTCCTCATGTCCAGAGTTGAGGTTTTGCTGGCACTTTTCCTCTTATCAACGGAGATTTTAAACTCTATCGCTTCATGACTCTGAATACAAGTTTTGTCATCAAATGTTCAAAAAATATTTCTCAGCCACCAAAAATCTTCTACTTGGCTTAAAAGCCATGAATTTAGAAACAAAGTATCTTTTGAGCGCTTGCATTTTATTTCTGCTTGAAAAATGTGTATTTAATTTACTCACAGCTTCAATCTTTACTACCCAGAAAGGAGCGCCGAAGGTTTACTTTTTTGTTTAAATAAGTGTTTTGCAGTGCAATCATAATTAATCTATCAAGATACTATACGAAGCAGTTTTCTGTTATGGAGTAAACACTGAAATCCCCACAAAGACAAAATACAAATTAATGGAACACGCACAAGTCACATATTATAACTTCTTTGCTATCACCACTACAACTGTAGGCGTACTGCTAATTTTGATTTTTTTTTCTTTTATGGGCTGATTTTCACCATTAGTGAGAGGTACAAGCACACCAAAACTGTGCTTTTTTGCCAGGACACTTACAAAAAGTGTCCAACACTTTTACCAGAAAAACGGTTGCATGATAATAAAGCAGCTACCCAAATTTGCAACCCGAGCCTTTGCTGCTGGTTGCAGCTCTCTGTCCACCAGGATTGCACCCCTGAACTCTCTGCAGACGGGGCTGCCATGGAGTCATTAGACCTGGACATTTGTCCAAGCTGTGAAGGGCACCAGCGCTCTGCTTTGGCACTCTATTGCATGGGCATCTGGTCCTAGAGCTGCTAAGTGGCTGATTTCAGCAAGCCAGTCATGTGTCTCCACATCACTCATTTATTCCAGGAGTGGAGAAGGATAAAAAAAGCATTTCACGACAAAAAAAAATACTCTTATGGGAAACACAATCTCCTCATTCAGATGCCTTTTTTAATGTATGAAAGCCAGCAATGCTATTAAAAAGATATTTAAAATTAGCTACATTTTATTTCTTGCACCTCCGATGTTAGCTTTTTTGTCTCCATGTGTCTAGCCAAACTTGCTGGAAATCCAATTTTTATGGATGTATTTCCACCTTCATTCCATTACTGCTTGATTTTGTACCCAGGGTGAAAAACACACAGAGATCTGTACTTAATTTCACCTTTGTGTTGTGGATGCATATACAAGCTTAATGCTGTGTGTATCAATCTTCTGACAGGTTTAATGAAATGGCTGCCTAGGCTGACTATTTCTCCCACAACTGTGCTTTCTGTTCCAGCTAGCCTTGGGACGCAGCGATGCCCAGTACAGCAGGACTTGCCCCAAAGTGTTTTCAGGCTTAATAGACAAGGCAGGGGGGTAGTAACATGGTCCCTGTTTTCAGTGTCAGGGCCTAGGGCTGATTTTCATTAGGCAGAGCCAGAGCTTAAACCACACTTCCTACCTCTTAGGCTGGATCTCTGATTTTGTACTAGCATACTAACTAGATCTCTAAAAATATCTACCCATTGTTGACAGGAAGAAAAGCATGTTGTGTCATATAAGATCAACCCTATCAACCCAGTGGGGATTTGATGCTTCCAAGGCAAAACAAAAGAGACATGAAACAGCAACCGAACCTAGGCAACTGCCCATTGATAAGGATTTCTTCTATATTTAGCCCTTTGGAATCTGAGAATTACTTCATTATGCATTTTACCCTCATGTAATGAGAAAAAAAAGGAATCACAGATGACATCGGGATGAATTTGGGTTTTTTTCTGTATTTCTTTTTTTTCTTTTTTTTTTTTAATTTTTATTTTTTATTTCTACATTTTGGGGCCCATTGGATATTCAAGGTACTCATACTGAAACAAAATATGTAGTATATTAAAAGTCTTGCATTGTAAAACAAAGATTCACTGATGCTTGTTTTCAAAGCAGGGCTGACCTTCTTGACAACAAGTAAATAGTGACAACTCAGCAAAATTGAAACCAGACGACCTCATGGAAAAATGCAGTGCTTCATGAATTAGGATAGGTCTTCTAGAGTACGCAGCACTATAGTGGCTACTGCAACAGATCCCAAAATACAGAGAGCCCTCTGCAACATTGTTCCTACATGAGAAAGAGATTGAGAAAAGGCACTTTAAAAAACAGGTGATCCTCAAGGCAGACAACTCAATGGTGCTGTGCAGTGAACCAATCCATACGAAATGTTGCCCTAACACAAAGGACTGCCAGCACCCCCTTGCCAGCATCCTAAGAGGCACTGCATCCTCCCATTCTGCAGTCCTCTGCCCAAGTCGAATTCAAAGGCACTGAGTTTCATCTTCAAGGCACTTACTAGCTCGAATGTCACCCCAAAGTTCAGGACTCTCTTTAGCAACTCCTGAGATCCAAATGACAGTTTTTCTATAAGGGTAAAGTTTGCAGAACAGAGAGTGGGACAAATTTTTCTCAGCCTCAGGTATACAACCATGTAAGGACCTCCTAAGGGCCAACCCAAAATGTTGAACTGTAAAGTTGCTGAGTGAGGTTAAAAAAGAACAAGCAAAGGCATATAACAGTCATTTGCCACACTGAGTCTTCAAACTTCATAGAAATGTCCTTGAGTAAGGGGTTAATGGATCTTTGTAAGAACTTGTAAAGCACAGACTTTGGGCACTTGAATGGGCTGAAGCATCATGAAATTCACTGATCACATCTCTGGTAACTCATGCTTAAACAAATGGATTATACTTTTTGGGACATTTGTGGACTTGTAGAAACTTCAGATGAGAATTCAGGCCTGGTAAAATAAGGTACAGTATGGTACAATCTGCTCTGTACCATCAATAATGAAAGTTAATGCAAGTTAAATCCAGACAACTGCACGGTGAGAGCACCCAAAGAAAATATTTTGGTCATATTCTCTAAGCTAGAAGGATAGCAAACCAACTTCTGCTAAAGCAGCAGTTTTGGTTCTGATACGGGACACAGAACTCTCTTAAGCTAAAAGAAAATTTGTGGTAATGTGATGTGATTTGAGGAGTTTATGTTTGAGGAGTTATGCAATTTGTGGTAATGTAATGTGATTTGAGGAGAATATATCATACCTATAAACTAGGTAAGCTTTTGCCAGAAAGCTCCTGCTCTGGTAAAAATCAACAACCCATTTCTAATGCAAGAACACTGGTGTACGCATATAAGTATAGCTGGTGAGGTGAGGTAACCACAGACATCCACAGCTTTTCTGGTGCAAGGAGAGAAGTTTCACATGCCAGAATTCCCATCCAAGCAAACAGTTCTGGTAATACACAAGTATGTGCAAGCCAGACCTGATCTAACGGAACGAATTATTTTGCTGGACAAAACCAAACCCCAAACCTTTAGCTGGCCTTTTGCCTCTGGCTCTCTACACTACTGTTTTCTCCCTGCCATTATGCTGAGCTGCCTTTCCCTTGTACCACAACACTGGTATGCAGCAAAAAGATGAGCTGATTACCCTTCACTGAGTTTTCATAGCTCCAGGTGTCTGTCAGACACGCTCTGGCTGCAGCTGAGCAGGGTAAAGAGGCCCAAGCTTAAGAAAAAAACCCCAAGAGTCCTTTGAAGTCCTCTGCTCTTAGAAGCAGTTCAACTGAAACAGGATGTATGGTCCCAGAGCATGCCAGCAGTACTGATTGCTGTCTGGTTGTCAAAGCTTACCCTAAAACTGTGCTGAGATATGCTGGGCCAAAGACAGGAGAAGACTCTGTCCCCAGTGAAATGAAAAGCCAAATGGCAGAAAAGCAAGAGAGATGCTTTCCATGGTGAGAAGGATGAAAGAAAAGTTCTACCCTGATTTTAAATGCCATTCTGACTCCAAATTATTTTTATTCATGCAAACTAGTGTATGACTGACCTGCACTTTTATTCCTTTTAGTTGACAATAGCTTACTCATGGGTGCAGAAATGTTTACGGTAACTTTAGGAAAATCCAGCCTAGGTCCTCCCAGACTCATCAGCTTATGTCTGAAACTGCTGTGCAAATGCCACGGTGCTACTGCTGAAGCCAGTAGTCACCTGCAGCTGCGTGGCATCAACCCAAGGTAAGAAGCTCAGCAGTGCCTGAGCCTGGCAGGGCAGCTCAACGTAGCCTCAGCACCAGCTGGGCTGAAGCCACATGTCTGTCACCAATCTGTCACTATACTTCCTGCTTCTGAGAATGGCCTTTAGCCTGGGGTCAGTGAGAGGGCACACAGCTCAGCAGGTCCTGGACTGGTGCTCATGCTGTGCCTCTACCTGAGCCAAAAAGCATGAGATGTATAGGAAAGGATCAGGGGCATCACCCAAGCTGCCACAGCAGTGGCTCAGTTCTGTTATATTATCCAGGTTACCTGGTTTTTCCCACTTCCACACTTTCCTATAGAAGTAGCAGAATCTATACCCAAGCAAGCTGACATGCTGCTCTCTGGGATGCTTGGATTGATTACTGATTTGCCCCAGTTCCCCTACCATTCTTTTTCCTGTTTCTGCTCATTAGTTGCTCAAAGAACTGAGTCTTTGCTGAAGACAGATTTGAAAAGTTAGTGCCAACCTGTTTTTGCTTTGAGCATCAATGAATAAATGTATAACATAGTTACTTAAGACTGGCTGGGTGCCATTAGTGACACACAGTAGCATGGTTTTCTGGCACCCTGCAGAACTGGCAATGGTGACTGGAAAAAATAATAGAGACGTTCATATTTTTATTAAGGAAAGATCAGCTGAATAACATCCTGGTGATATAACACAATGCCTTGACTGTCAGAGAAACTCAGAAATGTCTAGATTCTAATGAAAAAGACTTAAAGCACATTAATATTCAGCAACTGCGATGATATGGAAGCAAGGAAACAATGTCAGCTGTTGGTTACCTCACCTCTCCCTTCCTACGGAAGAGAGGGATGGTGACACTGGTGGGTTCCACTTTATGCCACTGAAGCTTCGTCTTTTTCCCAAAGAGAGAGAGTGTGTGTGTGTCTCTGTATGTGTGTCTGTATGTGTGGCAGCTTCTCTGGCATCTCTGCCCAAGGAGATGCATCTTGCACTGCACTTTCTTCCTAAAGGCCCCAGTCTTGGTATACACCTTAGTATTCAGCGATCCTATAGTTTTGACAGTGTATGGGCTGGGGCATCACCTCCCTGAATCCATAATTCCTCTTGATAAGGTGACTGTAAGGCATGTAGTGAGATAAAAGGTCAGGTTGAGGGAATGAAATGAAGGGAGAGGAAGGAATGGTAACCAACAAGCTTTGTACTTTTATTATGTTGCACAGCTGTTCTCTTTGTCTTCCTAATGCTGTTGATCTTTTAAAACTGTAAATTCTTTAATAAGCAGGACTTATTTTCATTCTCTGTGTGTAAAGGGGATACATATCATATCTAAGTAGCATGTATGATAAAGGAACACGAAGAGTCTTTAAGAGTATATAGTCTTTCCTGCCTTGAGATTATCCACATTTATGTAAAACAGGATGATCTCCATTCCTTGTCTTAAGCTGTAGATTTTCCTACACATTTTGTTCCAGCATTCACCTTAGACATCCCTGCATTTGCATGAACAAACATTTTGCAGATTACAAAATGACAACTTCTGCGTTTTTAAAATCTCTCATGGGAAATAAAAGTTCCCTATGCTACCTATCAGTGCAGAGAGTCTTATGCCTTGGACCTGAAAAAATAAAAGCAATCTTGATATTTAAAATCTGAAAAGCGCATGAAGAAAATTTAAATCAGAATAGATAGGAAGAAAGGGTTAATTGACACGAAGACCAGCACAATCCAAACCACATTAATTGTAGTAAGGTTTTCATTAGCAAACAATTAGCAACACCTACACCAAATAAAATGAATTTCCTAACAACAGGTAGTAATAACAAAATATGTTGCTTAGCTGAGCGTCATTAGAAGGTAAAGATTATCCATAAAGAGAGGATTAGTAAAAAGAGAAACCCCCGATGTAGCAAAGGGAGCCCCAGCAGGCCAGCTGGCTAGATTGAGGTAATAATCCTGCATTTTCTTCAAAGAAATAATAAAAGTAAAAAGAAAGATCAGCACAAATAAAAGAACCCCTTTGCACGATATGGTGTGCTAAGGATAAATGCATGTGCCTTTTAACAATAATTTCTAACAGGCAAACAAAGAAGAATCAGCAGTAGGGTTCAGTAATATTTAAAGAGATCCAGGAACTGATAATGCCACTTTTATACCTGTATAACTCCACTGGCTTCTTGATTTATACCAATCTAAGTAGGAGGAGAATCTGGATGCACACAGTACAGTACAGGACAAATTGTGTGCTACAGGACAAATTGTTGTTCACCTTTGTTTTTCTGACGGCTGAGGGGCAAACAGAATGAACTAATAGGTCTCTTCGGGGGTTGGTTTTTTCTTTTCTGTTTTTTTTTGTTTTGTTTTGTTTTGTTTTTTCCTTAAGAATGTTTTAGATCCCGGTTATTTTCTTGCCTCAGTATTAATCATTGTTCCATCTGGTTAGTGCAGGGAAGAGCAGAGTGAAAGTTTGCCTAGTTTGAGCACCCCCGGAAGGTTTCCCATCCCTTCTGAGCAGCATTGCTATGGTAGCAGGTAACTCGGAGAGGGGGGAGAAGTAGTTCAGGGGCCAGAGCCCAGGTACAAAGGACTGTTCTGTCGGTAACCAAAGCGCACCGTCCCACTGGGATGGCTCAGCCAGGTCTTCAGTGGGATGAATTAGGCTCCAGCAGTCCGCTCCCCTCTCAGCTTCACAGGACCTGTTCTAGTAAAGCTCAGGGAGGTACAACAGCATGCAGCAGAGGCGTCCAGATCCGTGTGCCTTTCACCTGGGCACCTCGGATCCCAGGCTTCCCTATGGAAATTCCAGTGAAGATTCAGGCTGGGTTCTCACCCCTAGGATCTGCCTTGGCTGGCATTTGCCCTGTGCCCGCGGGCCAGGCTGTGCCCCCGGGCCCCTCTCAAGCCGGGTCCCGCACGCCGGGCGCTATGGCGGCGGGGACATGGCGGCTCCCGCACCGCTCTCGGCCCGCCAGCCGGCCCTGCTGCGCGCACCGCCTCCATCAGGTGGCGCCATTGCCGCGGCCCCGGCCCGAGCCAGGCCCGGGCCGGGCGGCCTCAGCTGAGGAAGGGAGAGCCGCTGTGAATCTGCCTTGTCTTGTCCCTCCTCCCGGGACGTTTTGTCCAGGTGAGTCTGAAGACATAAGCGGTGAAGCAAAATCCAGCGGCAGGAGCCAGGAAATGGGTGAGGGCATCTTTATTTGGGTGTACCTGAGAGGGAGGATTTATAGGGAAAAGTAGCTGAGGTTTGTGCCACGTGGCCTTGACCTGGAAGAGCAGGTTTGCATCTGGCATAGGTCAGTCGAAAAGATGTGAGGAGGATTACCTCCAGCCCCATGATATCTTCCAGATAACCCCCAGCTCTATCTGCTGGTGTCAACTTTCCATAGCGTCCTCAATCCCACGGTGGTGTCCGAGGCAGCAGCAGCTCTAAACTGTCCCTGCCTGCTTGTTGCTGCCTTGTTGCTGGAGGTTGTCATCCCTCAGCCACTGCCACAGAGCCTGTGTGTGATTCTGCTCAGGTCCAGGGCAGAGCCATCCCACTGGCTGTGGTGGCTCACAGGAGCTGTAAGGAACTGTAGCTACTGCAGTGTCTCATCTGTGCGGGCCAAAGGTGGGAAATGAAGAGCCACCAACAAAGCCTCTCAAGGCACTCACCTGCATGCCAGTGCTGCACTGCACCCTGTGACTTCTGCTCATAGTGCTAACTCTGCACAAGCATATGGTCAGATTCCTTCAGCTTCTGCCATACTGAAATTGCAGGAGACTTTGAGCTTTACCTGCTCTCTATGGTGAGGGACTAAATTAAGAAAAGGTGCTAGTGAGGAAAAGTCACCTAGATGCACTGGGTCAATCTGTGGCATACAGAACTGGAAAACTATGCTCTAGAAATGGGCGGTTACTAACAGTGAAGTCAAAACAGGTCCCTGTCCTACCACAGAGCTTTTGCCATGGCCCTAGAGAATGCACTGCACAGCCATCAACATCCATAGTTCCTCTAAAGAGGAAGAGACACTGCTGTGGTAGTGATGCTGTGCTTCAAGACTGTCCTTTCTGCACACCCAGTGAACCACAAACTTGGCATGCCAAAAAGAGCCCAGATCCGGGCCAGCCTGAGATGCTTACCAAAATCTCTTCCAGGTGAAGTGTCTTTTTACACCCCCATTCAAATGCAAGGGAGGAGAGGGCATGAGCAACTTCACCCTCAGGCAAAAGCTTATGCACAAGAAAAACGTCCTGGAGATTTCCTCCCACTCTGCTCCCTCCTATGGTTCCTCCTGGAGGAGGGGGCAATAAGGCCCATTATTTATTTAACACTAGATTGCTCAAAAAGGGTTTGAGCTGACTGTATAAAGAAAAGTAGGTTTCATTACCTATAGCGCTTCACATTTCAGAGGAGCTTGTATTGTTACACAGTTTGAATTGTTTGACAATATAATTATTATTATTAGTCCATAATGTACACTAACAGGTCTGGCGGTGAAAGGCTGTATATTAATGCACAGTAACTACGTTTCTCTGGAGGGGGTTAAACAAAACTGTAACTAGGGTCAAAGCTATGTCTTTGCCTCCATCTGCTAGAAACCAGGCACAGTTGCTTAAATTTTAATTACAAATTAATCAAACAAAAATATGGTACATTTTGCACTGGAGGGCTAAATGCTAATTTTGCAGCTAACCATGAAATATCTAATATTGGAAGGCTCTAATGTTAAAGGTTACTGTAGTTTGCCTTTGAAAATATACCTGATAAGATCCTTGAATTGGAACTGAACTAATAATCAAAAAAGAATGGCATAGCCCATGAACTAATTTTTATACCTTCTCTCTTTCCGACTGTTCAGCTAATTTCCTGGCATGGGCTGTTAAACCAATATTTTTTTCTTAGTAAAGACTGACAAGTTTCTGGAGCTCTTCTATAGCCACACTAGTTTCTGGGAAGAAGAGATAAGCTGTTTCCTATTTGCCGAACAGTGATGGCAAACAAAGCAGCATTCTACAGGAAGCAAAAGGCTTTTTAAAAAATGTGGTTTATTGGCTTGGCTCAAGGTAGTTGCCTGCTAGACTGAACAAGCAAATACATTTTATTCATATTTCTCTATAACCCATGTTTCAGTACAAAGTACAGACATTAAGGTGCAGGTACAGAACTGGTTTCAGGGCAACTGGTCTGTTTTTTCCCGGTAAAACATTTGTATGGTCATAGTGCTGGAGTACAGCATGCTAATAAGCGCCCTGAAGGTATTCTTCCTACCTAGCCTCCAGTCAGGGAAGCAGCTTACAAAATGTTTAACTCTTGGAATACAAAACAACTGGTGGCTGTGACTGCAATGCACCATCCCTTCTTCTGGGTATTGAAAGCATATAAAACATGTGATTCCTGGAAAGAAGTTGTACCCTTCAACAAACTAGTGAAACACAGTGAGAAATGTGCAGAAGGAGGAAGATGGTGGCTAGAATATAGGAGCTCAAGAGACAGCGAGTCAGACAGACTCTTAAAAGATCTCTGTCAAAATACTAGTGAAACTTTACTTTTGGCAACACATTTATGTTTCGGTCAATTCAGCTCTTAATTCCTCCTAGTCTGTTCAACATCCTGCTACAAATAATCTTTTGTTTCCTTCCATTTGTCAAGTGCACACACACAACCCAGTTCTGCCCTGGCAGAGCTGGAACTCGTGCTGCTTTGGAGTGTGCTGAACATCTTAGGCAGCCATGACATTCTTTGCCCTTGGAGACCACCTTGTGCCCCTACTGCTGAACAAGTTTTGCTGTAAAAAATGTACCTTAGTTCTGCAAAGGCCAGAGGGAAAATGTGTGCAGTAGTGATGTTGCTCCATCACCCAGTTACCTTGAAGAAATCTTCCTTTCTGACAGGCTTTCCTGTGAGCACCAACAACCCCAGCAGACGAATTTGAGTTTCCTCAAATCATAGTTTTGCTGATGCCAAGCCATTTTGAGGAGATATAGGACTTCTGCTGGGGCTGTCACTACCTTGTCTTTGCTGGGATGTGAGAACACTTCGCACAAAGTCCTACCTTCCCAGTCCAGCTGTTACATTTCAGATGATGGAAGAAGAATCGCTGCCAAGAACCCATGAGAGAAGAAGGGAAAGGGGCACTGGGCTGATGAGTTACTGCAGGAAAGGAGGCGATCAGTGAAGAGAGGAAGGTAAAACCAGCCAGCCACTACTTCCTTCACATTCTACCAAGGGAGAGAGTTAGTGTCCTGCCAGCTGTGCAAAGAAAGCAAGCCAATCTGGAATCAGACCAAAATTGCATAAGAAAAGAAGGGCAAGGCAGAGAGCTACTGCTCACGCAAACCTGTCCCTATGCTTGCATTCTCTATGTGGCTACAGGGAAATAGTCTTTCTTTGTGTTCCTGCCTGTTTCCAAGGGAGGTAGTATTTGAGAATAAATATTTCATGTCAGCCAAGAGTTTGAGTTCCACAGAGGCAGTATAAGTGCTTGTTCCTCAGCCTGGGTCCTTGCTTTCTTGGAGCTGAGTAGGTACAGAGCCTGTCCTGGAGATCAGCCAAGCCAGCTATTACCATCCTTTCTGTGGCCTGCTTCCCCATGGAAAAATTTCAGGCTCTCGCTGCTGTTTGCTGTGGCATGTGAACAAAGGGCTGGTCTACTATCCTGAGGGATTTAGTGGATTTGGTGACTGATTTGCCACTTTGTAACAGGAGCTTCCCGAAAGAAATCCAAGCATGGTGATCTGTCTCTCCATGTTCTGTCATTTAACCTGGATATATGGTTTTTAACAGTGTTGCCAGTTGCCTTGAGGCCTTATTTTGTGAAGCTCTGTTTAAACACGCAGGAGGTTTTGTCACCATCAGGTAAAGCTCTGTAACTAACCTGAAATATGAAATGACAGAACATACCATCTACCAAGGGTATGTAGCTGTTCTCTTTGGATTTTTGCTTGTTTTAACCTCTCTCAAACTGTCTGAACTTCCAGTCTGTTCCTCTCTATACTGGATCCCACCAGTACCTGCTGCCTTATGAATTGCTCAGAAATACAGTCAGTGTAAAGTGTGTGCGTACATGAGAGCGGTTACTGGGGACACCTGAGCATTATTAATGTTGCAAAAAGATAGGCAGGATCAAAAGGCTTCTCCTTTTCTGACCAGCTAGCCTTTCTTCCTATGGGGGCCAACTTTAGGAGTGTAACAGAGGTCATGACCTGTCATGAACCTGCAAATCTTGCAGATTGCAGCCCTTACTGCATCTCTCCTGGAGAAGGGGATGTGTTCTTTTTGAAAACTGGGTGATAGACACTTAGTAGGAGACACAAGGACAGGAGGATGCTAGAACATGCAAAGAGAGTCCTAGGACCAAGATTTTGTCCCTCAGGAGTATGCAGAAGCTTCTGTGTGTTTGTGGGAAATGTGGCCTTTCCCTGACCAATTCTTTTGAACTCTGCTTTTGGTAAGGGCAGGTAGAGGTGTGTGCAATTCACTTAATTACTACCTTACACTCCTTGGAAGCATCGAGCAAGCTTTATTTGTAATGAGTTCACTCCTGCAACAACAACAGCAACAGAAAAAAAAAGAGATCTATCTTAACAAATGACAGAAAGACCTTAAATATAGAGTACTTTCCTAATTGTATGGTAGCATAAACCTAACTCTCTCTAATAGATATGCCTATAAGTCTTTGGAGTAATAGATTACCTTTATTAAAGGTACGGTCTGATCTGGAGACTCTTTGCACTGATACAATGGAGAGGATAATTCTAGTTATCAGTACTAAAAAAGAAAAGGAAAAAAGAGGAGCTGTTCCTACACTAGGCTCTATTTTTACATTCTTGACTTCCTTGAGCCACAGTGCAACACAACTGATTAGGAAAATATTTTTAAAACAGAACTAATTACAGTGAGTTCTGTTTGGTGCTTTGTAAGACCAGGTGCTTTGTAAGACAGGAGAATTCTACTATGCTCCATTGTTTTGGTCAAAGAATGTACCCACAAATTTTTCAATAGGATTCTGCCTGCCAGTAAAACCAGCAGCATGAACAGCAGCTGTGCCTCAGGTTGGGTACCTAGGGCTCAAGACTAAAAGAAAGTCGGATGCAACGTGATAGACTCATCAAATTATTCCCTTTGTGCCACATATCCTCTCCTTGCCTCGAGAAGGTAGTTTGGGAGCCCAGATGCAATCAGGACATCTCTTGAAACTGTGACTCTTCCTAAGTTTCCTGCTTAGTGAGTATTACATCTACATATTCCCCTAGAATCCAGCACCAGGTACTGATTAGGTACCATGTGAGCTTTTGCAGAGGTTTGAGCTTATTGCACTCAGTGCTGTTAGTACCTTTTAAAACTTACTCCTAAAACATTGTAAGAATCACAAAGAACTTTGATGTATTTTTAGAAGAGCTTTTTGATTTTACTTTAAAGTGATTTGAAGGGATTTCTAGAAGCATTAACAGTCCTATGGACTGGATTTAAGCTGCATTTAAATTCATTTGCAAGTAGACAATATTTTCCAAGTTTTCTGTAGTAGAATATAAATTCTCTTGACCTGTTCAACCTTTAAATGCAAAGGATAAAATTCTCTATCATGCAGGCAGGCAGTCCTTCTCATGAAAGCTATGAGGTTTTGAAACTATACTAGGAAGACAGTGTTGAAAATCCTTTTATGGTGGAGTTCATTCAACATATTACAAGAAGGAGTATGACATAATTGACTATAAAACAGGGAACAGAACACCTACTTCCCAAACACTGCATTTCTAATGAGATACACTATTTCTTGATAATTTTCTGATCCGTTGGGAGAACGGTTATCTGCTCCTTTAGAAGATGAAGGACAGATAAAGCCCAAAAAATGAAAAAAAAGTTCATTCAAATAAGCTAACTCCACTGGGGCAACATCCAGCTCTGTGTTTGCAATTTGTGTACCAGACACTGAGCGCTGGCACAAGTCTCATTCTCTTCAGTGATAAGGCACAAGAGATGGTGGCAAATACTTTTTCAGGGCTATGGCTCCAGATAGCTCATCCTGAGGGAGGGTGTATGGTTCCTTGCTGAGCTGGAGAAGTTGGCAACCCTCCGTGTTGATGGGAAAGCCCATCACACCACAGTCACCCAGTGCACCCTCAGCCAGACATGGGCTGCGTGGCAATGACCTTAGACATTTTGCATAAGTATGTGGGACTTCTGGAGCTGTGTGAGGAGGTTGTTTTGGCGCACACAGTTCTAACAGACTCAGGTGGACAGGTACAGAAGTAAAAGATGCCTTGGCAGATTGCTACAGGTCCTTGGCCATTCAGTTTGGGAGTGTCGAGTCACCCACTAAACTTGCAGTTATGGATGCTGGCTGGGGGGAGTTATTGCTCCAGGTCACTTGCAGGTGACAAAAGAGGGACAGAGTTCCTGAAATAACTGCAGGCTTTCAGTGAGTTGCAGTGGGGCCACTGGGGCACACAGGAAACCATTATCTGTTTCCCTCTGGACTATGCCAGCAGGAAAGGACTTCGCTCATATGCTGTACAGGTGCTGGCAGAGGGTTGAGAGAAGTCTTTGGACACTTACACATCAGCAGCTTTCAAGTAATAATATTTGGTTTCACCAAATAATACCTGAGATGCACCTACTTTGCATATTGGTAGTCTTCTACCATCTGACTCTTTGGGGCATGATGATCAGCTTGAATTGCAGACATCTGGCTGAAGGTTTTATGATACCCTCAGCAGGTGTGTGGTGATGGCACAGTATCATTTGACAGTTCTGTGCAATCTATGAGACAAAAAGGGGAAAGTGTTAGTGATACTGCTTTCTTCTAGACCAGTGCCAGCAGGCTGTGAGTGCACCTTGAGATTTCAGACTATGTCCAGAAGAACTGGAGGAAAAAGGCTGTTCCCACGAGACTGGGCTACAATGAGAAGGTGCCTCAGCGTAAGTATTGTGCTCTGAGTAAATTAGTTTAGGAGCTTTTTGAAAAGTTGGGTGAGGGACAAAGGTTCTTAATTCTAAGGATAGCCACCTTAGTCCCAGATGCTAGAATTGAATGTGAGCCAGAAATAAAACAATTTCTCTAAGAGACTATCTCTCACACACACAGGCATTTGTCAAGGCATAGCCCAGCTGACAGAAAATAAAGCACAGGCAAATGGGCAAGAGCAAATGCATTACCTAAATCATCTGAGACCTGAGACAGTAGAGTGCCATGGCTGTCAGTAGGGTCACCCTTTTCTCCCGCTGGCAAGGGAGCTGGGGGTCCTGGGAACCTCTCGTCTCACATCATCCCCTCTGGGATAGGGCAGAGCAGCCTCTACTGTGAGCTTCTGGCTGGCTGTCACAGCAAGGCAGAAAGGTGGTGGCATGGTCAGGACTAGGCTTGAATCCTATTTAGCTATCCCAAGAGATGCTTTGTTTTGGCTACCGGAGAGGAAAAGAGGTAAAAGCAGAAGGAGCTTATTCTCTGCTTCTGTGCTTTTGTCTCCCAGTTCTCCCCACCTTCAGATCCGTGCCGCTTTGGCTTAATTTTCCAGCTTCTGTTTGCATTTTGCCCAGTCCACTCTGACGTGTTGTCTTGGCTCCTTCTCCTTCTGTTGCAAAGATTTAGTACTATTAGCAACTCCTGGTAATAAGTTAATTCCACTTTCAGTTTAGTGGCTGTGGAAAGAAGGAAGACACTTATAATTTGGCTGGGAGAACTCAGGTGGCACAACACTCAGGGTCACAGAAGGCAAATCCTGACACTTTTACCTCATAGTGCATTATGCTTTGTCTTTGCATTCTCTACCCTTGTAGCTTCAGACATGAATGATATACCTGTTCATTATGCTATTTAAGGTGCAGTGCCATTAATAATAGTACATTACTGCTTGCAAACGTTACATATTTTCCCTATGTGAACTCCCAAAAGGCAGTCAGGCAAAAGAAAGGGGTAGATTACAGAATGGAGACACAGCTTCCTTCACCTGAAATTGAAACTACGTAGACGGCAAAAAAATTCTTCCTTTCTCCTGTCACTATATTTTCAGTACTAGAGTAGAGATGGGATATTCATAGTCAAACCCGTATGGCAAGTGACACCATATTCGATGCTGAAACATACTGTTAGCTGCTAATAAGTGTATCTAATACAGGTTGAAGCTGCTGGGTGCACTAGCCAGATTCTGGGCATGCTATGCAAAAGAAGTGATTAAGCCTTTTATGGATTAAACGAGCTAACACAATAGAGGCCACCTGCCAAAGTGTTTGCCATATGAAACAGCACTGCAAAAATTATTTTAGAGGAAAAAAGGGAAGGCTTTCCCAGGAATTTGAATACAAACACAGGACTCAACAGTGGTTTCAGAGGCAGAAAGCAGTGAGGATACATGGCCTAAATGCAAGCTAAAGGAAAGTGAGCTCTCTTTGGATAAACAACTAGATGGGATATATGAAGTGGAATCACGCAGAATAAAATAGTCTGGATTTTCTTTTTCCTGTTTTCTCGCGGAAGAGGGTCTTTAAGTGCATTGTAAGTAAACTGAAATGAACCAAAGAAATTCCTAGTCCATTATTTTCATTTTCTGCTTCTAAATGAGACAAGCTGTATTTTCCTGTGCTTTCAACTCATGGCTTGAATCATGCAGGTGATTTCTAAGGGAGATCCAGAGGAGCAGGAGAAAAACCCATTCAAACCCATTCAGGATGTAACTGAGTTGAAGAAATTCTTAGGTAAGGTGATAGCAATACCTGCAAAACTCAAATACTGACTAGTATATTGAAACTGAACTTCGCAAAGACAATGAAAATAGCAGCCTGGACCACCCTGAGAAATCCTGAAGAATGGTCTTTCATACAAAGGAATAGCTTTGATGCGAAGACTTTGTTGGGTATGAGAAGTCAGAGCAGATTGCTCTCCGAGCCTCAGATGTCACAGTGGATTGGCAATTGGACAATTTTTTGAGAAATTTTATGCTAGGAAAACTTTGGTGAGTCTGGAGCTTTTTAATGATCGTGATCTTCAGCAGGATTTATGGAACTGACAAATAAGCATCAGAAAGAAATTAAAAGGATGACAAAGGAGAAAGAATTGGGAAGTGAATGACTAGAGAATGTGGATTAAATGGGGCTTTGTCATATGTTCCTAGCCTTTTTTTAAACCATGGAAAGCAAGAGGAGAAAGGTCAGATAATCCTAGCTCACAGGATACAAAAAACCCCACTTCCTCTGAAGGAAAAATCCCAAGCTCATTTCTCTGAAACAGTAAGACTCATTTGTCCCACATGAATGGCTGGGAAGGTAGGGGAAAGACGGGCATTTCCCATTTCCAACTGAAGTGTTCCAGCCCTGCTGACGCTGCAGAATTTACCCGAGGAGGAATTAGCTACAACTAACACAGCCCCCTCACTGGCACTTCGGAAGCAGCCATCCATCAGAGTGGGCTGAAATACAAATAAGAATTAATAAAAACACATGACAGACACCTCCAAATATCAACAAACGATTTTAGGATGAATTAGCAAAGGACATGTGTGTTCACCTTGACCTGAGGGTTGCAGGATTAGATGAAGAAAAGTATGTCAAAGATCTCATAAATTTGGAGTCTGGATTTTTTACTGCAGCAGTATAGTACTGGAAAGGAAAACTCATGTGAGGAAGCATGAAGCTGGTGTTCATCCACCTTGTGAGTATAGCTGGCTATCTAGTAAGTGAATGGAAAGGGGGAGTGGACACTAATCCTGATTCATCTACTTCGTGAATGACTGGAAGCAAGATACTGTTTTGTAATATGAAACAACAAAATTAAATTTTCAACAATACAAGCTTTATTGGCAGACTGCCCCCGCTTTTGCAGGTCTTTTAAGGGAATGATGGGAGAGCATGGGGAAAGCTCTCTTAGCATTCAGGTGACTACTGCAAAAGAATAACCTGTGGCTTCATTTTCAGTGTAAGATCACCCAAGCCCTCAGCCTCACCCACAAGCCAATTTGTTGCAACAACAACCATGTGTGAGGAAAGGTTTTGAGATGAGTGGGTGGAAATCAAGGTAGCAGGAACATTTGTGCTTTTGTTGTTCTGTCAGATACCACCCACAACCCACTGCTGGAGCACAAACCACCACCACCACTACCACCACCACAATCCTCCCTGCCAGCTTTTGAAAGTATTCTGCAAATTGACCTTAGGCAGTTTGAAAAAACAGTAGATTTTGTATATAAGTTGAAGTATGTTTCTGGGTTTTGTTACAGAATACGTAATATTAAAAACTGGTTTCAAGTTAAGGCAATTCTGTGTCTCTACCTTTTTATAGACATTTTTGAGAGAAGTGTTTTGTCCTGACACCATTCATGGTAGCAATTGTGTGTGTATTCATACAGCTGTTAGAAACTAACCCAGAAAATATCAAAGCACCAGAAATAGTGATGGAAGATGCCAATGAGTTAATAGTCAGGGACACAGCTCCTGGACAAGCGTGACCACAAGTAAATCTTAGATTTGTTGTTTTATTCTATACCTTCTGAGATGGTGATTTGCCCTGCACAGCAGAACAGATCTTGGCCTTTCTTTTTCACTTACTAGAGGATTTGCAGAGCAGGAAAAGAAGATTACAATTCCTCTCAGCAGAAAGTAATCCTTTTAAGTTAGGTATGTCAGCATTCATTGAGAAGTGTGGGAAAGTGCATGCTACTTAAAATGCTTGACAGGTCTCAGAGAAGCGTGGTGGCAGGAAGATGGGAGCAAAGCCCCCAGTTGTGATTACAATGGCCCCCAAATTAGAGACTGTTAGAGGGAGCAGTGAAAGAGTTCAGGATCAAGGACTGATTTTAATATTTATCCAGCTTGGTAAATTCACAGCAGTAAAGTCCAAAATTATAACTTAGAGTGGTGTTTGTTCATCTGAAACTCATGGCAAACAAATTTTCTGTTCACATGGCCACTTTAGAGAGGTGGTGGTGCTGTCCTGCAATTTTACTGTGCATCAGGTTGTTAATGAGGATCCCAAAACCTGATGGATCTGCTATACCTGATAAATATTTTGAGCAGCTCATAATTCCTTCAGTACACATTTTTTCTGTTTGAAAAATTAGTCTGATTATAATAGTCATACTGAGCCCAAGACAGAGCTCATTGTTATGAGTTTAATTGTATGGTTTTGAGTCTGAAGAGTTGGACTGAGACATTATCAGCAATGCTCTCATGAGATGGTGAGCAAGGTCAGAAACTATTCTGGATCCAGTCATTGCAAAATAATTCAGGCTTAATATATAAGGCTGAAGTTGAAGAGTACCCAGAATTCAGCTGGACCTCATCTGAGCAGATTATGAGATCCTACTGACAAGGCAATAACACAAAAACTGTTGTGGGTTAGAAAAAAGAACTTTGAATTAATATGACAAGAGGTAAAGAAAATGGGTAGGAATGGGATGGAAAATCCATGCTGAGAAGTATTTGAGGTACAGCCACAGAAAAATTAAACTAACAAAATTTAAAAAACCCCCACACTTCTAATACAGCAACATAAAGAACAATAACTGACAAGAGGGGCTTGAAATGCTAAGAAGGAGAATGATTATGAAAGTACAAAATGAAGTGGTATGTGAAGGGAAAAAAAAGAGAAACAAAGCCAAAGCAACAAATTGCATAAAATAGCTGAAGATATCAGACAGTTCATAATGTATTTGTAACAGCATAATAGCTACACATCTCTATTGTAAGAGAATTCAATTTTATTCACTCTAATTTAGCACAGGACAGTCAACACAGTCATTTCAAATCTGTTGTTCACAATCCAAGATAGCATGTTGACAGCTTTTAACAAACGAAGTGCTTCATAACGTAGAGTGTTGGGGACAAGTGAATGAACCAAGCCCAGGGTCAGCAGTGGAATACATAACATAGAAGTCTTTCAGGAATGTATTGCACAAGAGATCTTTATTCTTTTGTATTTTAAGAAGTCTGCATTTCAGCTTTGCTGATATTATACATAATTCCCACATTTTGTCTTCTACTGAATTCCCTCCTCCCCACCTCATGCCCAAAGCTTCTTATTTCCGCACCCTGAGTGACAACTGCAGGTGCCTCAATAGTGGATATTGCAATGCAAACCAGTGTTTAAATGGCCTGCTTTGGCTAAATGCTTCTTTGTTTGCATGTAACTACCTCCCTCACATTCTCTCCTAACAAATACTTTCCATATGGTTGGAATATAAAGGCTTGGAAGTACTTAAATGGGTAGTCTGCCATGTGTTACACTGTGGATCAGATGCCATGGTACGTGGAGAGGCTCTTCCACGTTTTAGGGTGGCTGTGTAGAGAGAGGGGGAAAACTCATCTCATCTGTCCTTAACTTTCCAAAAAAAAGTTACTTTTCTCTAACTTTTATTTTAAGTCGATATATACAGTGGAGTATTTAAAATACCTAGTCAGACCTGGAAACTCATCATAGTAGGCAGACTGCACAGCGTATTTTGAAGCTCTCCCCTAAATGAAAAAATACATGAAGCTTTTAAGTCTATGTCATCCAGAAGATACTGAAATAGTCAAAACAATCTGAATTTACTTTTAGGATGGCAATTCACAATTGTCTTTTAAGGTAAACTACAGAGTAACATGCTTGGTTCCTCTGATTTGCTTTTATCAATTCAAAAACTATAAAGACAGTTATTATCGGCTTATTTCAGCCAGATTACATAGGCAAGTGAATTTCTTGCTGTTCTATTCCAGCTATCCAGACTAGAGGGCATGTGGAAGAGGCCCCAGATCCTGCCAGACAGAAACTTGGGTGTGAAACATACCCTCAGACCTTATCCTGAGATCCCCCAGTTCACACATAGTCATCAATTGTTCTGTTTTCTCAAATCCCGTATGGAGTGGCAAAGACACACTTTTATTTTACAGTACTGCAAACACTGAGATGCTTCACTGCTGATCCCAAGAGGGATCTTTCTGAGCCACCTACAGAGGCCATCCTTTTGAGATGGATGATGAACAGCTGGCAATAGTCCCATCAGAGGATGTGTGAGGGTGCCATGCCGGCAAGATAGAGAATGCTTCTCAGAGAGAAATATTCAGATGCAAGAATGGGAAAAGGGAAGAGAACTTTATAAAATGTGCCCTAATCAGGGGAGTTAACGTAATTGCAGCCATACTGAAAAGTGTACCCTTCTATTACCAAAGTTGCATCAGGAAAACACAATCTCAACAGTTTTCTGCTGGACCCGCTTCACATTACATTGGGCAAGGGAATATTCACAGTGCCAATGCTACAGGGGAAGCTGAGTATGGACCTCCAACCCACCCAATCAGACATCTTTGGGAGCACCTCTCTGCTCAAAGGGTAGCTTTTCTCACTGAATTATGGGGTAATCATAACACAAAGTACCTGATCTAGTAACAATCCCCTTGATTAAAAAGGGACACATAAAATGTTGGTAAATTTTTATTAAAAATTAAACCTCTTAACTGAGGAATACTGTAATCTGTATACTTTCAGAGGAAAGTAGAAAAAGTAGTTTGTGTGTTTTTGTGTTCATCTTTCTTTCTACTAGCTGCACAGTGGAAAACATGATTAAATAGGAACTTGCTTGAAGAAAAAGTGCTTTAAAATTTGATATATTCCCATTTTTTTTCCAATTAAATTTCACTGGTTAGATTTACTTTCCACCATTTGTTATATTTTGAAATTTGAACTGTTGACTTGCTGTTTCAAGGAACCAGCTCTGCTTCCCATCTCTTTCACACTGAGATTCCACTTTCGCAGTGAAGTTAAAGGCTGTTGACTTGGGAAGCTGGGGAATGCATTTAAAGTCCGCCTGTACTTGGCACTGGTGAGGTCACACCTTGAGTCCCGTTTTCAGTTTTGGGCTCCTCACTACAAGAAAGACATTGAGGTGGTGGAGAGTGTCCAGAGAAGGACAACTGAGCTAGTGAAGGATCTGGTGAAGGACCTGGAACACAAGTCTGATGAGGAGCAGCTGAGGGAGCTGGTGTTGTTTAGCCTGGAGAAAAGATGGCTCAGGGGACACCTTATTACTCTCTACAACTGCCTGAAAGGAGGGTGTAATGAGGTAGGGGTCGGTCTCTTCTCCCAAGGAACAAGTGATAGGACGAGAGGAAACGGCCTGAGATTCTGCCAGGGAGGGTTTCTTCACTTAAAGGGTGGTCAGGCACTGGAACAGGCTATGCAGGGAAGTGGTGGAATAACCATCCCTCAAAGTGTTCAGAAATCATATGGATGTGGCACTTGGGGACATGACTTAGTGGTGAACATGCAGTGCTGAATTAATGGTTGGACTTAAAGATTTTGTGATTCGAAAGTGACATCCATCTGCATTCCACCCCCACCCCTCCTTTTTAATTTTTTTTCCCAGAGGTTTTCAAGAGGCTTACACTTCTCGCTTGTATTGCGTAAATAAACATTTTAAGTTATTTGGAGGATGAAAGCCTATTCCCCCAAGGCAAAGCCTGCCCCTTTGAGACCAACAGCTGCCGCCCAGCGAGGAGTGTGCAGGGAAGAACAGACGATGCTGCGTGCCCAGGGGCTCCGCAGCAGCATCCGGACAGCAGTGGCCCATCCCCAGACAGGCCACACGGGGTGCCCCGTCCCCCCACCCGCTTTCCCGCCGCTGCCGGGCGGCTCCACCCCGCCACCGCCCCGCGCCCCTCCTCCCTGCTCCTTC
>VXAZ01001846.1:283521-470392 GCA_013399875.1 Gymnorhina tibicen | reverse complement strand
GGCGGGTGACCGCCAGCGGCGGGGCGGCTCCCCCAGCGCGCCCGCACCGCCCCTGTCCGCAGCGCGCCGTGCGAGGCAGCGGGTGGCCCGCGGTCCCGCCGGGCGCCATCCACGTGGCGCGGCGGCTCCGCGGTTGTAAAAGGCCGGGAACGGGGTGGAAGCCGCCCTCGGGGCGGCCCTGAGATGCTCAGCAGCGGCGTGGGGCAACTGCAGCGGTGCTGGGACTTGTAGCGGCTCTAATAAAGGCTGATGGGGAGGAGCATTGTTAATTAATTAGTTGTGAGCCTGGGGATGCCACTTTAGAAATAGCTAATGCATTTATTTCTTTTTAATTCTAGCCGCCTTTTGGTTTTTTTTTTTTTTAATTTTATTGTTGAAATGCCGCGATGCCACCTTAGACACATATTTGAATCGCCTGAGAGGCATGCTTCCATCGCTGTGGTCTGGTCCAAGCCTGGCGGTGCATACCTGGATGCATCAGGCTGATTGTGTGCTTCAAATCTTAGGAGGTGGTATGACTATAGAATCATAGAATACTTTGGATTGGAAGGGACCTCGTCTAGTCAGTCCCCCTGAATGAGCAGTGCCATCTTAAACTAGATCAGGTTGCTAAGAGCCCCATCCAACCTGACCTTGAATGTTTCCAGGCATGGAGCATCTACCAGCTCTCTAGACAACCTGTTCTAGAGTTTTCCCGTTCTTATATGTAGTCTAAATTGACTCTTTGAGTCATGGTGAGTTTTCCAGGTGGTGGGAAGGAGTGAGGAGAAATTCGGCATCTTATTCATCTCTTGCCAATGGAAAGTTAGAGCTTTACATGGGTTTCTGTGGAACTGCAGTGTAATGGAGACACTGGAATATTTATTAGAACCTCTGTCCTCCCAGAGACTTTGTAAACCTTCCACCTCTGTATGACCTCAGGCCCTCCATTGGCAGTGTGAAGAGAAGGGCACTATAAAACAGTTTGGGAGAACCCTGTTTGACAATAGATACAAACGGTACTTACTTCTCACCTCTGGTGCTATAACACAAGACTCTTACCATCTGCTAGTTTCCTTTCTGGTGCACAGCTAAAAGGCTGCACATTATGTTTCTTTTAAGGCTCAGCAAAGGGGAGAAGGACACAGTCTGTTCTTGTGCTTTCCTGTTTCTCATGGGAGTTTGCTTTTGTCTGAGCACAGCCTTCTGCTGGCTCTGCCTTGTCTTTGTAATACACTGGTGAGCAGTGAGTTCAGTCCTGGCTGGGCCAGAAGGATGTGGTGGCAAAGGTTTCTTTGCCTCTGCAGTCACAGTTTGTCTGCTTACGGGCAGATTGGCTTGTGAGTATGTGTCCCCATTTGAAAACAACTGCCAAAGAAGTCAGCAGTACAAAATTGTTTTGAATCACAAGACCTGCAGTTCCATTTCCTGTCCCAGGGTCTGATTTACCAGGTCCTGGCCCAGCAGTGTCAGTACACAGAGCTTGTTAAAGAGCTGTGGGCTGTGACGAAGTGCTTGCACCCAGAAAGGCCTGAGCTCTAGTCCTAGACTCAAGCAGTCCAGGCAGAAAGCGAGGATGCATTGCATGCCTGTGGTATTGTACAAAAGTGTTTTCTTTGGAACGCCGGTGCTTGGACAGTAATTAGTCATCACCATAGATGAAAAGGATGCTCTTGAATTATGCAGAATTAATTCAGAAATAGCTGTTACAACTGTTTAAATTGGTGAAAGATTAGATGGTACAAAGGAAGAAATAGTAGCAGTTGACAGTGTTTGGATTGTGTTCATATGCTGGCATGCTGATATTCACAGTATTACCAGCATTTTTGAAGAGCAGGAAATAGTTTCCAGGAAGGTATTGCCTACGGAAGGTGACATGTTAAATGACTTGCCATGTGTTTGTGATACTTGGGCATTCCTTATTTTGGGATAAAGTAGCTTTTATGGGTATTAGCTTATTATCAGTTTAAATAAGGCAATATAGAAACCGTATTCTGCTGTTCTGAAAATAGCAGAATTTACCAAAATTTCATGGAGTTACTTGGGTTTAGCAATAGCTTAACTGGTGTGAAAATTGCCAGAACTTTTTGAGGGGGCACTCTGAAAGTCCCAGGAGTTGTTGCTGTGACAGATTAAAGGCTCAGGCATAATCCATCTTCACCTTCCGTAGAATCTAATTATTCCTGCAAAGATCATAAAAGTGGGTGTTGACTGCTCTTTCTATCAGTTGTTCCTGCTTTTTTCAGAACACTTGTCTTTCAACCTTCTGCCACTTATGCCAGGAATACACTTCACTGTCCAGGGGATTTCAGGCTTTTATGCTTTAATGCTGTTGAGAAATTCTGGAGGTTATCTGGGATCTTCCTCGCCTTCCTAGATTTCGTTGATGCCCATGAGTCTCAGGCTGATTGTGTGGTTGACAGTCCTGTTGACCATGCATCCAGTCTCTGTGATTCTTTTGCACTGCAAAATGGGGCTTTGCATCTCTATGCCTTTCATTCTTTCACACGTTTGATGCTTAAAATTAAGCTTTTAGAGTGCTGTTTGCCTTTATGACTCCAGTGGAAGAACCAGGATCTTGACTTCTAAAAAGTTTTAGTTTATTGGTTTGGCACCTATTGACGTTCTGGCTGGGCCCCTCTATTCTTGTAGCGCTGCCCGCAATTGTCAACCTTGGAGTGCTTCCCCGTTCGGCTGTTCCTTTGAGGTATGAGCCAAATGCAGTGCCTGTAACCCTTGGGTGGCGTGCCTTAGGCTTGCTTCTGGACTGAACCTGAGACAAGTCAAGAGGCTTTCCAGCATGTGGTGAAGGTGTGACTTTGCACAGGTTTGGTTTGCGTGAGTATCTGCTTGGGATTAAACTTCAGTTATTGAGTTTGAATGTGACTGAAATTGTCTGTCCTCTGCTTTGAGTAGGAATGCCCATATATTGTGCTAAATTGAATTAAGGGAACACAGCTCAATTGATTTTTTTTTTGCCATGGTAGGAGCAAAAATAGAGAATTTTATCTAGCCCTGCTTTCTTATGTTGTAGGTTCTCCTGATACATCACTGTTGGAGAAGAATGCGCTAGTGTTGACAGTTGGCAGGGAAAGTGTTGTGTGCAAATAACTCTTAAAAAAATTAAACATGGTAGTCAGTGGCGTAGAAATAACATGCTTCCCACCAAATCCATTGGTGTGCGTGCAGGCAAGTGTTCTCTCCTTGCAGCCTACAGGGCAAGTTGCATCTTTTCTGGCTTTGGTGTCAGGAAAGTTGCTTTTTCAATGGAAACATGAAAATTCTTCCTGTTGATGTTGATAGCAAAACAGCTCCCCTCAGGCTTTCCTTTTTTTCCTTGCCTAACAAGGTGGAATTCATGGGGATAGTGCTTGGAATAATGTTCTTGTGACTGCTGGGGACCTTGGGTGCCTTACTTTTCCAATAGCTCGTGTGACTGAAGGAGTTTTGACAACCCTACCAGCCTCTGTCACCCTCAGCTGTTGGTGACAGACCTGCCAGCCTCCCCAGGCACATGAGAGCTGCCTGCCCCTGGTTCTGTGGGAATGCGATCTCCATGCAGCCCAACACATCCAAGTATGCTCCTGGGTGTACTGGTGGTATTTTGTCTAATTTAGAGAAGGAAAACCTGAGAGACGTGGATTTCTCGAGCTTTGGACTACTTCTGCAGAAACACAGGGTTTATTCTGGCAGTTGTTGGATTGTGTGCCATCTGTAGCAGGGAAGGTTTGCTGATGCTTTTGAAAAGTACCTTGTAGGGGTTTTAAACAACTAAGTGTGTTTTATGTGCAAAAATAAGTGAGTTCAATAGATATAAAATTTCCTTCCAGAAATAAAACTGACTTTTTCAGCAGCTGTGAATTATTTCCAGCTTTTACTAGACTTTTGGTATTTAGCCTTTGTAACAGGTATCTTTAAAAGACAGTATTTTGCACATCTGCAGCATTTTAGCAGTCCTTGTGGTATATTCATGTTGAAATATTTTTCTTGAGCAAGCTTGGAATATTCATCACCTCTCTGCCTTCATGACTTTTTTAGGGGTTTAGTGGCAAAAAGATCCTCTCCTGGAGTGCCTGTGTCTTACAGGTATTTTGAATAGATTAACGTTTTGACATTTCTATTTAGACAAATTTGTATTTTCTTTCTTGGTGTATAATAATTTGTTGACAAGAGTTGAAATCCTAGGCTCTGATGCTGATTGTAAATCAGTTTCAGAATGTATTTTAATTGAAAGTTGAAGATGGAAATGTCTGTGGCTTCAGACAGTGGAAATGACAGTGGATGAACCCATCATGACAGAGATGTTTGCTGCAAGCTTTTCTTTGATGTCAGTGGACTTTTCCAGGAAATAACTTGGCTTATGATTTCAGGTGTAGAAATACAGGATTTCAGGTGTAGAAATAGTGTTGCTAATCAAGATTCATCATGAGACTTCCCTTTCTAAACTTCTGGAGTGTGCCCACCTTGTACATGTCAGGTGTTGTCTGTTATTAACGTAAGACCTTCTGGTAAAACAGGGTTGCATCAGTGACCAAATTGAGATTCTTCATAGGCTATGGGGAGCAAGTCACAAACTAAAAATCCTTGAAGTTCTGCAGTAAGTTACTTAAATCAGTACCAGTACCTTAGAATTTGGGAATGCACAAGATTTTTATAAGTCTTCTACTGGGAAAGAATTTTTTTGTTGTTGTTCAAAATCAGTAATTACAGCCCCATAATGACTCCTCTGGTGCAGATGCAGAAGCAATAGATGAAGAAGAAGAAATCAGGCATACAGTAATCACAGCAGTGGCTAACTCAGCTGTACATTAGCACAAGAACTAATGCAGTGACTCCTGGAAGCAATTTATTCGTAGCAGTAAGGCTCTCAGCTCCTTGTATATTTTTCCATTAAAATGCATAATGCTTCATTTTTAACACTGCTCTGTACTGAGTGAGTCCTGTCACAGCAATAGAAGTGGATTCTGGATGTTCACTGTAGGAGGAGGGAGTAAGGGAATATCCAAAGGGGTTTGGATATGGACAGCATGGCTTCAGCAGCCATGCATTGGGTCATGCCATTATAGGCCTGAGAAGGGTCAGTTTTTCAGAATTGAATTCTACTCTTGCTCGAGCAACAGTAGGTTGATTTTGCATCAGCCTACATCAGCTTTATAAAAGCAGAACAAGAATAAAATTAGGTTCATGTTCACCCTTTACTGTAGCTTATTTCAGAAAGTGATGCTTCGGTGAAGGTACTACTTGCTCTTTTAATGAAAGTGGAACTTTTTCAGCAACATTATTTTTGAAGAATGAGCCTCCTTTGGGTCATTTGCCTTGACACAAGTAAACTAAACTAAAAAAAAAAAGAAAAAAAGTCATTATATGGGGCCATGTATGAGCAACCTTGGTTTTCTATGACAGTGGAAAAGGGCAGTCTGCTCTCCATTCTGAACTTCATCTCTGAGATGTACTGTTGAATATTCAGGGCTGGATAACAGCACTTTCCGATGAGGAATTGGCCTCTGACCAGGCAGTCATTGAGCTCACGTTCCTTAGAGTTATGAGAGGAGCGGGAGGTCTGTGTACGGCTTTAGGGAACAGCAGAGAGGCTTGTTTCAAGTTAGAGTGGTGTGTGTGAGGTGTATATGTGGTGTATATGTGGTAGGAGATAACTGTCCAGATGCTGGTGAGGAATGCAGATGCTTTTCTCCCCGAACATTTGTGTGACTAGCAGAATGGTTTGGCAGGTGATACTGGGACGTGTAAAAATGTGTTCTGAAACTTGACAAAATGCCCACTTCCTTGGTTTTTAAGGCTTGATCTGTTCATTCCATCTTTACAACACCAGATCCTAAAGCAGCCCATGTGGAAACCGTTTGAAGGCTTCCTTACTGTCCTGTAAGGAAGAGGCTTATCTGAAGTGTTTGGTGTGAAGTATATGGCCCAGTGGAATGTTTGGATGTAGTGTTATGAGTCTCCTAGGCTGGGACTGGACTTCTTGAACTCTGAAGTTGTGACCTTGGTCACCTTGGGAAGGCTGCTGCCTGCCCTTGGCTGTGCTTCCTCCTCTCCTGGTGGGCCACATCAAAGGCTTCTAGCAAAGGGGGAGTGTTCTTGGTTAACACATTTTCATTTTCTTACCAAGTGTCGCAGGAGAAGCTCTGTGACAGTACTGACCAAGGAGAATGAGTTGCATTGGTTTTATTTTTGGAGTTAGCTAAGTGTCTGCTAAAATCCGTAATGGTACTGTGGGATCTAACAGTAAGGTTTCTTTGTACTTCAGCATTGTGTTATGTTTGCAGTTGTGTTCCTCACCTCTGAGCCATCATCGCTCTGAAAGAGCAGGAGGGGTGGTAGGTTTCCCCGTGGATAAAGGTGCCCTGAGCTCCTGCTTGCAAAGATGAGGCACACATGTATTTTTATGTCTCTGAAGTACTTTCCTGTGGAGTTGAGCACCCTGTGTATCACATCCCCTCCCTAATCCCAGATCCTGAGTCTGTATTCAGGGACTAAACAGTCTATACAGAATTTTCCTGGAGTTTAGCTGAATAAGGTACAATTTACACAAAGCATATTTTGTGGTACAGATTTGTGCTTGCGTAGGAATATAAAAATAAGTTGTACTTTTGCCAGTTTGAGTTTCCCTGTTAAGTTGGTGTGCGTGATTCATATTTTCTGTCTTGTTTTGAATCAGAAACAGATACCCAAGGATGTGGCCAACATTTTCAATGCCCCCAGTGACACTGAAGATTTTCCAGGGTTCCAAGATGATGCTTCCAAACAGAGCTTCTTGTCAGAGAACAACTGTGTGGAGTCTGGAAAAGAGGTAGGAACAGATTGCTGTAGTCCAGTTATGCTCTTGGGATGCAGTAGTACTCTGAGCCTGTGTCAAAACTATGTGAATTATAACTTGCACCATAACCCATAATTTGCAGTCCCCATATTAAAAATAAATGTAAACAAACCTGCTATCCTGTTTAGGGTTTAATGGTTGCTTTTGAAAACTCCTTCATATATAAAAAAGAAAATAGGTTTCATTGGAAGGTGAGTTTAAGTGAAATAGGCAAGTAGCAAACAGGAAAAGAGAATTACCATCCTGGATACATAAGACAGTGCAAATACATGATATTAGACAGGCATTTCAGAGTATGCAGACTTCAAGGTATTTCTTCCAGAAATTTCTCCGTGCTGTCTCTGCACTAAAATCTTGTTTTAATGGTGGTTACCCAGAGAAACCATCAGCTCCTGCTGCGATAGTGCAATTTGCTGGTTCTTTGCTCTCTTGATGGTAAAGTACCTTGGATCAGCACAATGATTTGGTATTTTTTCTTCTCTGATTTGGTAGCTGGAGATACCAGCTGAATTCATAAGAAAAGAATAGAACTGGTGTAATGTCTTGGGTGGCAAAAAATGTAGTTTTTAGTCTTTTAGAAATTTGAAATTACATGCTTGATAGTCATGAGCTAATGTGTTATAAGATACCTTTGTCATTTGTGCTCTTGCAAAAGTCCCTCTGTTTCATTAATAAGAAAATGGAAAGATTTTTTTTCTTCTGTTTTCCTAGTCCATCAGGTCAGCACCTGGTTAAGAGGTGCTGATGACAAGAAAGATGATTAGTGTTGGCCAAGAGACAGAATAAGGCTTGTACAATTATGTACTGTTTCTGAGCCTTTATAGGCAAGTGACCCCAGGAGAGTGCAGAAACCTTTTGTGGGTAGAGTCTGTGCTATGAAGAAAGGTAGTGTCTAAAATGTAATGAAATGTACTGGGCTCTAAATTAGTTTATAATCTTGTTGCTAGACAGCAGTACTGGTAACTTCAGAAAACCAGGAGAGGTAGCTTGTTCTTGCATTTGTGTCTTTGTGGGGAGCGTCAAGAAGGGTCAGTGGGGGGGGCATGGTGGTGGTGGAGGGGAAGCCTTGTGTGGGAGCTTCTGCCTGTCCTGGGGATTGCAGACACATGACTGTACTTTTCTCTCCCTTGATTTCCCAACTTGTGAAATAGAGTTTATGATAATGATCTCTTCTGTAAAGCATTTTAAAATACTCTGATGAAAAATGCCGTGAAAGAGCTAGGTACTGTTGGTTTAACATGCATTGCTGAGAATCCCAGTGAGACTTGTTCCAGATTTACAGCTGCCACTGCAACCTTCCTTACCGTTCCTGTGTTTCCCTTGGGACGAGAATTATTTTAAATCTCAATCAGTATTGAATTTAATTCCCTTTAGCACTTAATGGTACAATAAAAATGCCCTGAGTTCCATCCAACTGCAGCATAATGTGCAGTCCTTGCACATCAGGGCCCTGCATCAGGATGAGCATCATCCGGCGCTCATGATGCCAAACACCACTATTGCTGCAAAAGCTCATTGGTCCTTGCTGTGCAGGGAATGAAAAGGTTTTGGTGTGAAGGGCAAAATGATGGGAAGTTCAGAAAAATTCAGCAGTTCTTGAGAAAGGAGGCAAGGTAGCTGCCCCACTGGCGTGGCAAATGGGCTGTTAGTGCATCATGTGTTCCCTTGGATGCTGAGGTGCAAATGAGTTAACAAGTAGTGACCTCTGTGTGCCTGCTTTTCCTCAGGGCTTTCTGCAGTCCTGTTCCCATAACCTCTCTGCTTCTGCTGAGTTCCCACAATTTCTCCAGTAGGTATCCCTGATGTGTATTTTACCTGGTGTAGACTGTTCTTCGTAGATGATCAGCATAGCTCTAGGTGTGTTATTTTTAGTTGCTTTAGCTAACAAATAGCATAGTTCCCCCCCTCAACCTTCATTGTGGAATTTCATGAAAACACAGAATACATAAAAACTTCAGTTTCCTCCAAGAAGTGCAATTTAACTTTAAAGTAACTTCCCTATTGTGTTTGTTCCTTTCTCAAGCAGCTGTACTGCGGCTATCAACAAAAGAATAAAGTAATTTTCCTCAGAGAAAACTCATTACACTTACCCATAATAATTTGTAGATGTTTAAGTGTAAAGAAACAGCATATGCTGTGGCTCCCCCCTCCCATTCCCCTCTAAGTTTTTCCACTCATCTATTGTATCTTTTTTTCACCAGATATTATCTTAAAATAAAGAAGTGTGTAATTAAAGTCAGAGAAGGGAAGGAATTGAAAGGAAGAATAAGGATATTTAGCAAATGCATTGTATTAAAGGTCATTTTTGTTTCTTGTGTGGGAAGAAGAAATAACAGAGGAAAATTGGGGAAACAAACTTTAATGTTGCTGACTTTCAAGAGGCAGGTGTGATGTGAGCATGGGTTATATTCCTACCAGGAAAAAGTCTTTCAAGAGATTAACAGGAACAAGTAGACTAGATGATTTTCTACTAGTTCTTACTGGAAGTATGGAAATAGGATTCTATTTAGTAAAAGCCTTGTGTTTAATTGGGATGTAATGTACATATCATGAAGAGTGTTTTAATGAGATCTTTTGACTTCCTGGTCCATAGGCTGAAATTGAGGGGCTGTCTACCCTAGAACACTGATAAACTGCACCAAAAAAACAGAGAGCTGAGAAGTTTAAAGGTGAAGGGATGTTAGTCAGACTATTCAAAGCTCTGTGGATTTGTGTTGATATTGGTCAGTTCAGTGATGGTGTGACAGCATGAGGAGCAGACCTCATCTCTCATTTGTATTTTCTTCTATTCAAGGCCTGTTTTTTTTTACATCCAGAAGAAAATATATAAAACAACATGTTAATTTACATACAAGAAAAACTGGTCATTTATTTTTATTGGGTAGTAATGAAGAAGGGGAGGAAGACGTGAAGAAGAAAGCTTGCCCCACAACGAGTAGAGCAGTTAAAGCCCTGTCCTCAAAATGAAGAGGAAAATCTTGCTAAGCTAAAATAACTCAGTTTTGAAACTCTGAATGTTGTCTTCTTGTTGTTTGTTTCTTTTGACAGACTTTGCCTGCAAAATGCTTTCACAGTATGCTATCTAGTTGGCACTGTCTTGACCCTCAAAACCTGTTTATTGTGGCTGGGTGAATACTCTGTATCTGACTGTCTCTCACAGCTACTGAGTGGTATTTTTGCAGGGGCTCCAGTTTCAGTCCAGATACCTCACTGAAGAGCTGCGGAGGATTTTCACTGAGGACACCGACTCTGAAACAGAAATGTTTGAGGGCTTCGCTTCAAACGAGGTGCATGTGAACGAGAAAGAAGTTCTGGTAAAGGCAGTCACACCTACATGTGAATGTATATGTTATTGACTTCTCTTTTTTCTGTCTCTTCTGTGTAAACCTCGTGTTCTAGTAGGAGTCTTTCTGATGCACAGTGATGTTCTTTCTTAATGCTGAATTAAAACATGTTGTCTTAAAGAGAAAGAATGCTTTATTTAATATAGCATCGCATATTAGGAATGAGAACTTCTTCCACTGCTTGTAGATTGTACTGGGCAAGATTGTTCCTCTGGAGACAGACATGTCTCTATCCCAGACAATACTAATGTGTAGACGTTTTCTTGATCTCTGCACAGGCAGAAGTTGCATACCCTGAGGTTCTAAAAATTTGTTAATTTAGGTGAATTTATGATGGTACCTTTGGGTAGAAAGGCTGCTGTCTAGAACTAGTGATTTAAAAAAGACCTCTCTTGTGTCAGAGTCAATAATGTAACATGGGATTTTTCCTGCCTCTAGATGGTGGAGTCAGACTTGAGTGACGAAGAACGTGATAATTTATTGGGCAATGAGAAGGAAGAGGAGGAAGAGGCGAAGAAGTTTTCCCCCAAGAGAAGAAGCTTTGGCCTTCGTGTTGCTTTACAGTTTCCCACCAGAAAGTCATCTGAGAAAAAAGTGCCTGAACAGGCTTTGTCTGACTTACCTCTAAAGGACAGTGAATCCCTCACACCTCTTTCAAGAGAAATAAGCCTCAAGCGATCGGACAAAGTAGAGGGCTCTGCTTCAGAGTCTGAAGAAGACATTAAAGAAACACAGGAGGAAAGTTCCAGTGCACTGCTTAAGAGAGCCATAAATATAAAAGAAAATAAAGCCATGGTAAGACTTAAGAGCAGTGTTTTGTTCTCTGACATTTACATCCAAGTACTCAGCTTTAGCGTACTTGAATTTTAGGGTCCCTGCTGGTGCTGTGCTGGAACTTTGGGAAAATCTGATGGTGAATTTTCTACCTGGGAAAACCCTAGAGGACCCTCAGCACTCAGACATTTACCCCTAAAATAACCTCAAGTAGGACTAACCTGGTCAAGTTTAAAACCAGAGAAGAACTAAGGATTTTTAATGTCAATGTGAACAAAGTTACAAATGACCAAGTTTTGCAGTCTTATATTCAGAACATGTCAGAAAAACAGCTGGTCCTTTCGGGTGGTTTATATGGTGTCATAAGAGAATTTGCACAACTCTACTGTCTTTGTGTATGACAGATCTGCTGCAGTTACTGATTGGAAAGCCAGCTAAAAACTGAGGATGATAAATGAAATTTTTCAGTTGTGTGGGATGTGATTTTTACACAGTAAGGCTTTACTATATAACTGCTGAACCTGTGTGTATGTGTGTGTAGGTGCGGAAAAGAGCAACTGATCATTTCCTAATATTTTTTCCTCTATTATCCAACATGCCACCAGCTCTCTTTAATTATCACGCTGCTATGTAATCCAAACTGATGTTCAGTCTTTAGTAGCTCTTTCAGTTTTACTGTGTTTCAGGAAAAGTTGCAGCTTCCAAGCAGTCTTGGGGCTCAAGCAATACCTCTTTTTTACACAGGCCTGCAGCTCCTCTGTAAAAACTTGCTTCAGCATTGTACCTGTGTTTCTAATCTGTCATGTTTCCCCACTGCTGTTGTGTTGGTCTTGCTGCTCCTTGGCCCTTCTCACCTTGCACTCTTCCTTGCAGTTCAACCACTGTGAAATTCACTGGCATCCTAGGAGCAGTACTGTAATGGCATTAAATAGCACTTAATAAATGCCACTCTGAAGTATTTACTGGGAAATACTGTATTCAGCTTTTAATCTCTTGATGGCTGTGGCAATCTCAGAGAGCTAGCAGCTTGGCTCATCCCCACTACCACTGGCTTTTCAGAAGTTAGCCTCATTCTGGAATTCCAGAACAGGTCAGTGTTTTTTTTGTACCTATCAGCCACTGCTTCTGTGGAAATGTTCCTCCAAGACATCTCATACACAGTGCAAGAAATCATCATTTTGCTGAAGTGCTTCTATGCTGTACATGCATCAGAACATGGATGCATTGGGGGAACTGCCAGTGGGGCTTAGTTGCACTGTGACTTTGTAATGAGCATGTACCCAGTGTCTGCCCTGCTTAAGGGGACGCTGAAGTCTCTGGCAAAGAGCACAGATCGATCTGCAGTCAGTAAAAACTCACTGGGAACATCTTACTGTCTTCTGGCACCCTGTCTTTCTTTTCTCCCTCCTATCGTATGGACTGAATTTCTCTTTATTTATACAGTCTTTACTATGTTGCAATGCACTCCTTTGGTGCTGTTTTAACAATACTGTGTAAATCTGGCTAGTTCTAATTCCCAGTAAGAACTAGCGGGAGCTACGAAGTTAGTATTGTTGGCAGAGTTCTTGCTCATTCAGGAATAAATGAACCCCTTTTATGAGCCCCACTTTATTTAAGTGCTTCCAGAAAGGTTTCATGCACATTTTTAGCTGTAATTTGAAATGCATGTGAAGAGTGGATGGTAGGTGGTGTTGCTTTTTTTGCAAGTTGCAGTGAGTTTTCAATGTGACATCATTTGATTCCAGCTTGCCCAGCTGCTGGCAGAACTGAATTCCATACCGGACCTGTTCCCAGTGAAAACACCCTCCTCGACTCCTTCGGTAAGTTCCCGGTACTGGTTGGTGGTGACATTAATTTTTGTTAGACTTAGGATGAACGTGTTTCATCAGGAACTTTCAGCAAGTTTGCTCTGGTTTTCTTTGGGTTTGGTGACTTCATTTGTATAGATTTGCTATTGGTTGGGAAGTACCATGAAGTTAAACCATTCAACACAAACTGGAATGACACAGTAGTTATTTCAACTGACTTTTCTCAGCTTTAAGCAGAGGAGTGTCAACCGTTCTTTCTCTGTAGAGTAGCATTTTTCCACGTATCTTATAAACTGAAAAGATTTGAGGAAACGTTGAAGGGCCGTGTCTTTGGTAGATGTCCATGTAGGACTTCTGTTGCATGAATTCAATCACACAGTAATTGGCAGGTGTGAGAGTAGGAAGAGGATATCTTGTGCCTCCCAAGAATCTCCAAAATTAGGAATCTTGAACTCAATGAAGCAGCTTCTTAATGTCCTTTTAGTTTAAAAAGTTTAAAAGCAAATTAACTAGAATTCAGCTTGATCCTCAAATTGCATATTCCTCAATGTTCCTCACTTGTGTATTCAGGTTGTGGGAAAATCTGAATATTTAGCTACCAAAGAACAATGAGAACTACCTTCCACCTTAATATGCCACATGTTAAATTTTAGTATAGTTCTGTGATGTTACTTGGAATGGAATTTGGCGTGAAGGTGTGGTGTTTTAAAAGTAGCAAAAAGGTATAGTGTGTAGGAAGTATAATTGGTGGGGTTTGGGCTAACAAATAACGAGTGGGAGAACAGCAGATCAATTATGATAGTACAAGTGTGGTACAGACATTTTCAGATTGCTTCTAGTGTTTAACACTACAGGTGTAACTGAAAAGACAGATACTGTAATTTCCTTCTTTTTCTAGAAACAGAAGAAAACCCCAAGGAGGACATTTTCTGAAGGCCAGATAACACGTCGAATGAACCCAACCAGAAATGCTCGTCCACCAGAAAAATTTGCCTTGGAAAAATTTACTGTGTCGGCTGTCAAATTTGCAGAACACATCCGTAGCTGTAGACAACAAAACCTCTTGAAGAGACTCAGTGTGGTATTTGCCAGATTTTGATATCCCCAGTAGTCAGGAACTAGGAAAGATTTAAATTGTTGGCCAGCACTTAGACCAGACACATCCTAGACAAAGTTACTGAAAATCTTTGGTTGGGATTAGCTACAGAAAAGTTATCTCCAGGCCTTTCTGTCTCATCTTTCACCTGTTAAGTGGGCTCTATTTGTGACCAGTGTTATTCAAGCATAACAAGGCATTTTACTTATGGTCTGTTATTTATTCTTCATCTGGAAGTTACTAGAGTCCATAATGTAGAAGACCTTGGAGTGGCAAGGCAGTGAGGTGATGGAGGTGGCAAAGCAGATCATCTCTGTTACCAGACTCAGAAAAAAAGGCAAAAATCCTCTGGAAATAGCAGAGGGAAGATGTGAGTTACATGGCTGAACTGAGAAAGAATTAAGGGAATCTGCACCAGCAAACTGCTAATGTACAGGCTGGCCATTGAAAAATTGCAGGTTTTACTCTTCCTATTTTTAAAAATCTGGTTTTTTCCTCCTCTAGCTTATGGTGATCATTTGTCTTGCTTAATTTTCTGTATAGCCCTTATGAGGAAGACTCTTTTAAGTTTGAATCCTTACAGGCTTGATCCCAGTTCTGCTTGTAGGAACAAGTGCTGGGCATAGTTGAAACATTATAGAGGGAACTTGGCTATTAGAAGAAGAGGAGTAGCACCAAATGAGAACCTAGGCTGGTAAATGACTGTTTTGGACAGAACAGAACTGATCTAGAGTGAAGGACAAATGAGGTCTTCAGCGACAGGTATGGGGAAGGCTAAGAATCAGATGAGATTTATTCATGAATAGGTGTCAAAGAGAATGATAATTAGAAGGAAAAAAAGGTACTCTCTTCCAAATAACAGGATAATAAGAAAGGGCTGGGTATGGCACGACTAACCTAAAACTTCAGTAGAGGTTTTTTTTGCGGGACATTAGAGACTGTCATTGGAGAAAGCAACTAGAGAACATACAAGGAGATTGAAGGAGGAAAGCATGGGAAGGCAGATGATCACAGTTCCTTACTTTGAGAGGGAAAAAATGGAGTATAAAGAGTTAGAGTGGAGGAGTGCAGGGAATGCAAAGAAAAGTAAAACATGTCAGGGATTTGTGCAAGTAGAAGTAGTAAGAATGGAAAGGAATTAAATAAAACGAATAAAAAGTGTAGTAGAGAAAAGATTATGGAGGAGAGGGAGAGAAAGAGGCAGTGATTTGGAAATCCTGTTCTTCCAGTGGTTGCCTGAACCTGTAGTCCGCCAGCTCTGGACTGCATACACATTGTAAATGAAGGAATTTGTCACCAGCTGTGGTGACAGAGGCTTCACGACATCACACAAAAGGTATTGAGATGAGTTTGTTTAGCAGGGGGATTGTGGAGTACGCAAACGAAGGAGATCATCAAAGTATTCGTCTCATCGTCCGGTAGAAGATATAACTGAGGAGGACTTGGACAACATTGCCGTCACTGTTAGAGACAAAATCTATGACAAAGTTCTAGTAAGTGGTTGCCATATTCTTCAGTGTGTCTGTGTGCTTGAAATGAAAATTCTGTGTTTGCTAAAAGGTGTCCTTTCCTGAGGCTCTGGGGAGTACAGATAAACTGCACCAAAAAAAACAGTACAACTTTGAAAGCTTTGCCAGACTTCTGTGGGCTTGGCTGTGGTGGTTGATACTCCTCACTGGCTTTTTGCCCCTGAAAAGAAGTGGTTTTGTGCCACAGAGCTATTAAGCTAAGTTTGCTATAGCTATTACTTGCCACTGGTAAGAGTTGGCATCCTTTTTATCTCTCACACTAATAAAAATGTTGTGTTGTGGTACCATTAAATAATAGTGATCTCTGCTGTTCTTTGTAGCCTGGAAATGACATTTTTATACAGGTTGTGTAGTTTCCAGAGTTCTTAATGGAACTCCTCCTTCCTTGCTTTCACTGGATTTGGCTATTACTGGTTATCATAAAGATCAGTTTACCATGTATTTCATGCTTCATGGTATTGGCAGAGATGAGTCACAAGATCATTTTCTCATTAGTTTTAGGTTTTTCCTGGGGAGAAGAAAGGACCAGAGCTGTGACATGAGGCTCATGTAATTTTGAGACTTCCAATGCAACTGAAACTGGGCACCGTCTCTGTTAAATTCCAAGCATTGCTATATGATTTATCATAATAACAGAACTTGCTGTTTGTTTAATTTGACTTTGGTTTGAAGTATGTGCTTATTATTAGGAAAGTTCATCAATGAGCATTTAGGATGTCCTTCATACATATGTTTTTCTCTTCCTTTCCACCTTTAGGGTAGTACTTGCCACCAGTGTCGACAAAAGACAACTGACACAAAAACAATCTGTCGCAACCAGGGCTGTGGAGGAGTAAGGGGGCAGTTTTGTGGACCATGTCTTCGAAATCGATACGGTGAAGATGTGAAGTCCGCTCTGCTTGATCCAGTAAGTATCATTCTTGAGCCTGGAATGAAAGTGTAATGAATACAGTTTTGTTAGTAATCTGCGATGATAAGAATATGCTCATGGTAAAATGGTGTTCAAACTTTTTTGCCAAGACTGGATCTGTAGTACTAACTAAAGACTCTGATGTGCTGGCCCAGTGTGGCAGTGGCTGCTCTATTAGCACCTGTGCTTTTATGTGCAGTTGCTGAGCAGCTTGGAGATGCCTGACTTCATGTACCAGCTGGTAAATTCAGTGCTAGGAATTGTGCTGTACCAGCAGACAGAGAGAGCCAAAGGAACTTGTCACAGTGGGTACCTGTCTCTTTCTAGGGAGTTGACTACAGTCAGTCTAGCATAGAGTGAATTATTGTTAGGCATTGTAGAAGACTTCAGTCTATTTGAAAATCAATACTGAGCACATCAGAGAACCTGAGGCTTCAAGAGTAAAAAGTATTCAAGCACTTAATAATTCCTCTAATTCTGCAGAATTTGGGAAGTGTTAATAAGGTTGGCAGGCTGGCTGAGAGAGGCTTTTAAAACCTTGCCCTGAACAATTGCATGGTAGGGACGCCTTACTCATATTTCTCAGAGCAACAGGAAGGCCAATATAACATTTTTCCTAACTTGCTGTTACCCCCCTCCCATGTTTGCGCCCCTGCAGGCCTGGATCTGTCCTCCTTGTCGCGGGGTGTGCAACTGCAGCTACTGCCGCCGGCGGGACGGGCGCTGTGCCACCGGCATGCTCATCCACCTGGCCAAGTTCTACGGCTACAACAATGTCAAGGAGTACCTGGAGAGGTGAGAGTTCTGCCCTGTGGTCATTCCTTTTTAAACCATTACAAGCCATTAAATAACATTTGACTTCTTGTGCCCTGGGACAAATCCTGCACCTATGCAAAAGAAGTTTCATGGATTTCAGGTTTTTTCCTAGGCTGAAATCAGCTTCTTTAAAATGAGGTATTGTCTTTAAAATGAGGTATTGACAATAAAATTGTCTGTGNTAGGCTGAAATCAGCTTCTTTAAAGTGAGGTATATTGTCTGTATAAACAACTAATTTGCTTAAAAACTGAAAGACTTACGCCTATTTTGAAATCCCTCTTGGTTGGTTGAAGTGTATAGAAATGCTGTTTTGGAAGTTAATCATCTTCAGCAATGGAAATTTATGCGGAAGCTGAGTTTCCTAAAAAGCACTAACACTGTTTTCTCATATCTTCTAGTTTACAAAAACAACTGGCGAATGACAATTGAGAACACTGAACTCAAGCTGTGCCTGCAACTGGTTAATATGTTAACGATTTTGACTTCAAAAGTTTATTACTGTGTTTTATATAAAATAGAATTGTAGTGTATAGCATATTAATTTCTGTATTGGGAACTTTTTGATTGATATGGTCTTATGCAAAAGATCTCTCAGGAAAATGTTTTGGTAGAGAAATCTACATGCACAGACCTACATGTTAAGTGAAATGGCACTCTTGAACCTCGAGTGGTTAATTTTTAATAGAGCTACACAACCACATGATGGAGAGCTTGGTCAATTTGAGCAATATTTTTATTTATATAATTGTGCAAGTTTGCAGAAAGGGTGTTTAACAACTACCTTCAAAGCATCCCCGTCTTCAAAGAAACAAAACACCCTTGTCTACCAACTCGACCATAAAGATCTATTTTTCCAGCTCTGCTTTCTGAACCTGTTCCACCAGCTGTAGTTTATAGAACTTGTCCTTGCAAAGAAGGAAGGGGTGCTTTCATCTGCATGCCATTATGTTCCAGCCAAAGCTGATGCAATTGACCAGTGGGAAGATGATTTTTAAAAATTTTATTCCAAAGTGCAATTATTCACCAAAACATGAAAGTAGAAGAGTGTTTTTTTTAAAAAAAAAAAATTTAAAAAATTGTCCGAGTAAAAAAAAACAACAAAACTTCTCAGCAGTTTTTGTGTAGTGCACCTGCTGCCTGAAGCATCTACCCAGCAGCTGTAACTGGTCTATATCAGAGTTGAAGATTAATTTTTTTTACTTACAGTTCATACTTAGATATTTTTTCATTTGTACAACCAGGCTTTCAAACAACTTTGTTTAAATGCAACATATTTGTATTGCATGTTAAAGTATGTGAAAATTCTTGTAAGATACACATTTCATTGTATGTAGAGAGAATAAAGACTGACCTAAAGAGGAGTATTTTGTGATTCAAACTACGCCCCGATGCTGATGTTTCCCATTTACTTTCCCATAGCAGGTGTAATGGTGCTTGGAGATCAATAATCATTTTGTGGAGAAACACATGAACACAACATCGACGGATGAGGAAATAACAACATAGAGCACATAAGTGTTACTTTAAGGATTGTGTTTTCGTGAGGCAAATCTCCTGCTCCAGCTGACTGTGAAAATATTTATCTCCTTTTGCTTTTACTATCAGGCAGATTGAGAAAGCAGCACATTTTATTGAAAGCTTAGTATGAGACTGCCAGGAATAAAGCTATTCCTGCCAGAACCCATTTACCTGACCTCCTGATTTTCAGATTGAAAGTCCAAACATAAGGTGTCATTCTGCTTTTGCTTTTATAAGCTGGACATTCATAAACATTTTTATTTTCCCTTGCTCCACTGGACTAGCCTTTCAAAAAATGTCTGGCATTGCTGAAGTCAAATTCTGAACCAAATTTCTGAACAGTGCTTCTGCTATGGGCCCCACTGTATGTCCTGTGTGGTGCCCACAGTAATTGTAGCACATGCTTTACATGGTGTTCTGTAGTGCAAGACCAGAATCATTTGGGTTTAAACAGTTGCTAGATTGTTAAGGCTACATTTGAACATACAGATGTAGTGTAGATTTTAGATTTGGTTGATTTAGATTTAGATTTAGTTGACCTGCTGTGCATCATCTCTTTGTATGAATGCAGGGAACTACGCGTAGCATCTGCCCGTACTGTACTTGTGGTTTCATCAACATGCCCTTTTACTAAAAGCAGAGACTGCAGTGACAGGAAATTTTATATATGTAAACACCCACACAAGCCTAAACTGCACTCACAAGGTTCCTTGATACTTTCCTCATCTCCAGATGAAAGTGAACCATATTGCCCTTGGACTGACATATCTAAAAACAAACCTCTGAAAAGTTGATGCTCCCATTTCAAAAAGCAACATTCAAATGACATCCTTGCCCTTGATCCACTCCCCCACCCTAACAGTCCCCTTGGGGGTTTACCTGCTGTACTAGCAACTCCTTTCCAAAAGAGTTGCTTTCATTTTATTTGGGTCTGGTGAAGAGGATGAGTAAAGGATGGTGTTTCTCTAATTCCCTTTGGGAGTCACCTTTTTCTAATGAGCTGTAAGTTTGTTGACAGCTTTTCTAAGTTAAAACTAAAATTTCATGTTGACAGCAGGCCTGAATCGTTGTTCCTAAACTAGATGCTTCAGTCTCAGAAAGATGCAGAACCAGAAGAACAAAGTACAATGTTTATTATGTGAAAGTTGTTAAAAGAGGGGTTGCAGTACAAAAAGATGAGCATGGTTTCCATTCAGGGACAGCTACAACCCTATTACAGCTACTGCAATAACAGACTGCTTGAAAATCCAGATGACAAAATCTCTTTTAATTCTTATACTTTGCCCACCTAATTGTGTCATTATACCTCATGCTAATCACAGAAATATTCTGAGTTGGAAGGGACCCACAATACAGGTGTTCTCAAGTACTTACTTTCTTCGTGCTATGTCTCCCCAAAAGCTTTATTAAGTATTATGACCCAGCAAATAAAACATTCAGAATTCTTTATATCTATTTATTTAGAATTGGCAGCTTTTGCTCAATGTGGAAGAAAAAAACAGGATAGATTATTTCTGTGGTGTTTTTTGTTTGTTTGGGGGGTTGGTTGGTTGGTTGGTGTTTTTTGAGGGGGTTAGGTTCTGGGGTTTTTTTTTCAATTGCAGTTGTGTAGATTACTTGATCCAGGTTGCCAACATGTGGTAACTACTAACCCTATTCTGCACCTCTAAGAGCTGCAAAAAAAATCTAGAAGTTCATTATTGTGAAATTTATAGTTTCTGGAATAGTCTTTAAGCTTCTGAATCCCAGTTACATTAGAGCTGCTGTTTTACAATAATGCAGACCTTGTTCAGGCACACTTAAGAGTTACTTAAATGCAGGAAGTATATTTAATGATTAGGACACCAAGCTGGTATGAAATTTAAAGTCACAGTAACAAATGCCAACAATCCACCACCATTCCTAAGCTTCTTAGCGCTGTTCATAGGGTCACAACGCTTCAGTGCAACTCTTGATGCTACTTAACTATGTAATAGAGTCCCTGAACTAGGAGGTCAAGCAATTTAAGTTTATTTCTTACCTTCCATGGAAAGCACACAGATACAGGCTCTTTGCCTTGCTGGCTGGTCATACTCTTTGGTCTTTTTGGTAATATCTGCAGTCAAGCACACCTTATCCAAAGGCCAGTTGTTCCTGCTCTGCATTACAGCTTTAAAAAAAAAAAAAAAAATGCTTTCAATAATTCAATATCCAGACAGCAATTTTAATGTCAGAACTGTCAACCTACCCCTCTTGGGCCATCATGCTCAAGCCTGAGACTGTGTGGGGTCTGCCCTTCTCCAGAGAATGATGGCAGCCCAGCCAGTGTCCTGTGAGGAGCTCCTGGCCACCTTTCTGCTAGGCAACTGAAGGATTTATCCCAGTGCCCTTGATGACCATGCAGAATTTGAGCTACACTTACCAAGCACTCCTGTGGCTTCACTGTGGTGTTCAGAATAAATACAAGCATACGTTCTCAGATGCACAGAATATTCTGAGTGGGAAGGGACCAACAAGGATCATAGAGTCCAACTCCTAAATGAACGATCCACATGGGGATTGAATCCACAAACCTTGGTGTTACTAGCACCATACTGTAACCAACTCAGCTGATATGCTGTGATTGTGACAAGAAATGAGATATGCTGCTTATTCATTACACTGCTGAAGGTTTTCCATCCCCTACTGTGGCAACAACTACACAAAGAGGATTGGGAGACTGATTTACTTTTCTTCTTAGCCTCATAACTCTGTTATGGAAGAAAACAGAATGGTACCATGACATATGCACTGAATTGGTTAAATAATAATGGTAGAGAAACTTGCACTCTTAAACCTTTTTTAAACTATAGAATTCAGTTTTTATTTCTTAAGCTGCTTTGTCTTCACACTGCTGAGTAGCCTGAGGACAAGTTTGGATTGTTCCCCCTGCTTTCAGGAGATGGTTATTCTGATATTAAGGTGATTTTTATTTTTTTAATTTAAACTGTGATTAACTCTCCAAACAGCATCACAAACATAGCTAGCACCAATGTTTAAAGAAAAATGTCTGGCATTGAAACCATGTGCTTGGTGCCCTACAACCATTGCTGCTGACCTGTCAGAAAGGACTGAGGATGGAACAAACCAGAAAGCCCCACCACTGCTGGCAGCAAAAGGTTCTGTGTCCAGATGTTAAGTTCTTAGCACCACATGAGAAAATCAGTAACCCTAAAAGAGAAGCATCAATAGCCCCTGCCTTAACTGTATGTGTACTGCCTTTTTAAGACAAAATAAACTACAGATTTCAAGTGTAAAGAGTAATTCTGTCTACAGAGAAAGTACATTGCTGAAGACACAAGAAAGTATAAGATTATATAAGTATAAGGTAATTGTTTCAGTGGAACTTGTTGTTTCCCTGATGCAAGTATGTCTGAAATAAGTTGTAGAAGGTGATCAGCATGGCATGGGCTGCTGGCAGCAGAGGATGTGAGTATGCTCAGTCCTGTAAAATCTGCTGTCTTGGGGAGAGACCTGAACATCACCATGAGTCATGTTAACACACCTTCAGAAACTGCCAGAATTTGCTAACAGCCGATGGCTTAAATGCAAATTGTCTGATAACATCTTCATTTGTGCATTTAGACTTCCAGTAAGCCAGAGCAAAGTCCAAATCAGGAACATAAGGGAGTCTGACAGAGGCTCTGAATAATGGCCTAATGGAGCATACATTGCCGTGAGGTATCAGAAGGATTTCCAAAAACAATGCCTGTTTCATCCATGTCTAACCACTGCTGGTGGCAGGCTAAGGGAAAAGGAATCCCACAATATGCTAAACACGTCTAGTACTTGGGACAAAGGGAGGTGACGGAGGCTTTGCTTTAGCAAAGTGCTTGGCATTTCTACAAAACCCACTTCAAAGGAAAACTGACTTTCATTAGGACAAAATTTGGAAGAAAAATGAATGGAACAGGGCTGCTGGGCTTGAGTCACTGGAATAGCTCTCTGCGTAGTAGCTAAACCCTGTCACTGTGGGGTACTTACCAGTGGACAAAGCTGTGTGTGGATGGATGTGCTGGTTTAGTCCATGTGTCTGGCACAACATCACAGAGGAATGTGTATTGCAGCACTTCCATGTGAGCAGAAAACATCAGCTCCCCATTCGGAGACAAATAAAAAGCATACATAAAGAATAACTATTCTTTCATTTCCAAAAAAGCCACAAAAAGCCCTGAAATAAGTAATTTGCCTTCAGACCGAGGTCCAGCTGTTTAAAAGACCTATGGATCTCTGAAAGGAGAAGGTTCATCATCTTACACTGTTCGAGGCAAACAAGAGCATGGGGTCTCCAGGCAGTAGTTGTCCTGCATGATTTCTGCTATGTTAAGCTTCTCAGGAAGCATCTCCAGAATATCATCCAGGGCATTCTTAATCTGTCCAGGACAATACAACAGAGCCAGTAGAAATCCTAGCAATCAACTTTTTCTGACTCTTCTACTTTCAAGTCTGATTTCTTCAGAAGAGTACAAACATCTAATTTTCTTAAATAAAAACCAGAGATGCTCCCTCCCTCACCTTTGCTGTCTTTTTGGCAATGGTATTGAGAGGAATTATTGCAAACCAATTAGCACTTGGCGGCTTCTATTTAGCTTTACATTTTCAGGTAGCATTGACCCCTGAAGCCTACTAACACATTGGGATGGACTTGGGATGACTGCTGTTACTAGGATACACCCTGGAATTGTCTTGATTTTCAGTCAAGTGTGATCAGTTGTTTGTATTTCTCTAGTACCTAATAGCTTCCATCACCCCCTCCACCACCCACAGTCCTTGCTGTCTCAGGCATTAGGCAAAACATAGCAGAGGCACAGGCACACACGTCTCACCCCCAAAAAGAGCCTCTCTCCCTGCAGGCCTGCTCTGGAACCGAGGCAGAACATAATTGAAGAACAATTCCTAACAGCACTAATGAGCAGGAATTGAAATCACAGCATTAATGCAGCTCAGCCTCTGTTTCAGCCGTAGCTTTGGCAGACTTAATGATGAATGCCATATATTATAGTCCAGGCTCCCTAAAGTGGATGGGAACTGAGCGTGAAGAGCACAAGCTCCCCCTAGGAGATGAAGCAATGTTTGGCTACTTGCATGCAGAGCTGTCACATTTCCTCCTGCAAAATCTCCATGATCTGATAGTGATAAGAGGAAAAAAAATAGTTCTCAGAGGAAAAGGAGGGAGTAAAGAAAGGAATAGAGAACTGCAGAACCAGAGTGGCAGTCACAGGGGACTTTAATTAACTCTGGTAAGGATAAGGAGCTGAAGGCTCAGTGTTATCATATGCCAGGCTTTGGGGCATCTGGACATAGCTTCTCAGATCTACACTCAGAAAGGAAGATGCAGAAGATGGCAAGATCTGAAAACAGAACTAGCTGAGATTTGTAGTTACATTTTCCTTCCCTGCTCCTTTATTCATTCAGTCTCTTAAGCACAGCACCAGTGATGTTCTGTGCTTAAAACCCATTCTTGTACATTTTTCTGGAACGAGTTTGGCTGAATTAATGTATCTGTGTGTCTGACGTATCTTGACTTTGAACAGAACTACAACGTCCCAGTTAACTCCATATTAAGTGACAAAGTTTATCCTTAGGGTTGGTCCCTTTAACCTGGCATCTGACAGTTTATCAGTATTAATGTTATTGTTCTGCTAAACTCTAGGTTCTGTGGGGAGGTACTGAGGCTAAGAGATGGTCAGACAGCCTCCTTGGCCAGGTTTCACCTCTTCAGACTACCAGAAAACTAAAATTCCCTGAAAATCTCCTCTTCCTCTACTGCTTGCAGGGGAAGCCATGGAGCAGCCACAAGGCTCCTGCTCAGATCAAGTGCCCAGGAAGGGAAGCAGTGGGAGAGCCTGTGCTTGGGCTGTTCTTCCTGGCATGGAAAGCCTGCACACCACTGCTAGGCTGTGCTGTGAATGCAGCAGAAAAAGTCAGGACTGCAGGCTAGGAGGGATTTCCTATGCTTGGCACAAGTGGGAGGGCATAGGGAAGCTACCCTTTAGGGGTTTTATCACGCAGGAGATGGGAACAAAGGACAGAGGTCAAGACCAGACCCACCAATTCAACCAACCATGCCTTTTTGTTAGTAAGTTTTTGTTGCTGTACTTGGTTATAAAAACATACAAAAAAAAGAGGTAGATCCATACCTTGTTTCCCACCCCATATTAAATTCAATGTGAAAAAGAATTATCTGTGTAACAGGTTAGATGTTCCTGTGGTCCAAGTCCCTTTGGTCCAAATGTCTTCCTAGTGCAGTACACCTTAGCCAGGCTGGTGCATTATCACAACCATTAACACTCATCTGATCTTTTCTAACTTGATGCCTTCCCCCCCCCCCCCCCCCAAGAAATTAAGTCGATTGCTGAAATAACACAGTAAGATGTGTATTCCACCTGTCATTAACAGCACTGACAACACACTAGACAACACCTCTTTCTCTGCAGACTGTCCTGATCCCTCTCCCATGTACACATGGGTTGCATTTCCAAAGGAGTTTTGAAGAGATTATCTGATGTTGTTGTCAAGAATCTCATCTCAGAATTGGGGTGCAGTCCATATAGCAGAGGGCTTTCAGATGGAAGATTTTCATCTATGTATTTATGGTATCCATCATAATTCAGATTTTCTGGGGCCAAGAAACATGGTGCCAGTTCCCCTTCCAGCTGTAGTAAAAGAATCAATAATGTTATTGATAATGCTGACACCAGTTCTTGAAACATTCTTGTGTATATATGAAGTTTCAGAAATTTGTTTCAAGTCTGTGACACGACACCTGCATGTTCTGATACAATGGAACAAGGTTACCAAAGTATTCCCAGCATAGTTACTATTTGCATAATTTCCGGACACTTCCATTTTCTGTGGGGTTGCTTCTTCCTTCATGAGGATGCTTTGCATTTATTTTAAGGACTGTCACTACTGAGGCAAGTTTATTTTAAGCACGGAAAGTCTGCATCCCCTCAGCAGCCAAGCAAGAACTCTTATGCCATTTTGCAGACGAGTCTGGGACACGAGAGTTTCACACAGGATACCTGTGGGAGAGGAAGGACTCGGGCCTTAACCCACCTCAACCCCGTCATGTATTAACATGAGCCACAGCACTAGTTCTATTCAGTGTGTCATTAATTAGGGGCTTTGCACAAACACACTGCATTCAAAATAACCTTAAAGAGGTCACAGCAAGAGACAGGTACAAGAGACAGGTAAATGGAGTGTAAAACTGGGACATCACACATCAGAATGTGAGCAACTTGTTGGAAACAGTGATCCCCTTTCACTTCCCACAGAAATGGTTGCCAATCAGGACATTTCTTTATGTGTTGATGTCCCTTCCGTTCTCTTCTGCTGGGCTGTTGGCAGCCAGGAGCGGCAACAAGAAAAGAAAATCAAGGTTCTCCACTGCATCTCTCCAAGTGCAGGAGTCTTACAAGGGGTTTCGTACTGCTGCTTTGGCCTCAATGAGATAGGCAGTGGTGATAACTTTTACAGGAGAAAAAAATTAAGGTCTCAATCAGCTCAATATTGAAACAAGTACTATTAACTGCACTGTTCCCACAGAGCAGGAAAGCCCTGTCAGGACATTTAAGATAAGACTTGGGACTTTGGAGCAGATCAAGATTTATGCAGGTAGACAGGACTTTGGTGAGATGTACTTTCAGTGGCTGGCCTCCAAAATAAAATAAAAAATAATAAATAAAATAAGGATAAAGCTGTAGCATTCACATTTATTTTCCAGATTTCCCCATCTCCTGTGCTGTAAGAACTTCACTGGATTCAAAGAATTTCTCTGAACTTGTTGTAGAGCTGTCTGCAATTTAAACTAGGCTTGAAGTTGTTTTTTCTGAAAAATATTTCTAGCTCTAAGTGGTACTTTTAACAAAAGCTATTTCTTCCTAATGCAGGGTCCACTCCACAAAATCACAATAACATTTAACAGCTTTTGGCATTTAGAACAGTCGACAACAAGCTACTGCTCAAAATAACACCAGTAAGCACTTATTTCTGAAGTCATTTTGGTTCTGCAACCAGCCATTTACCTGTGCCTGAACTTGCACCACTAACCTCACCCACAATAAGCTATCTCTTAAGATGCCACTTTGAAGTAGTGCTGAGGTTTTGAAAAAAGCCCTGTTATTTACCTCAAGTGGAAGATCAATTCTGTCAGACAATCTGTATTTACCAGTCTCTCTGCTGGCACTTAAATCAGGTTTTGCTGCATCTGTGGGAGTCGTGTGCACAGAGGGAGGCTGTGGGTTACTGGGGTAGGTAGTAGGAACCTGCCTCCCTTCTGTCCTTATGGCTGTTCCTGGGTGAGATCTGTCAAAGCTGGTGCATAGTGGGTTATTCCAACAGACCTCGTGGAATGAATTTATAGCTAAAAGAACTCATCATAAGGCAAGAAGTTAAAAAGAGAAGGTAATCTCCCCAGTGAACACAAAGCCCCCCTGCTGATGAAGGGCCATCCTGTTTACATTCATTTGGCTGCCAGACACTGAATGATTTTCTGGTTTTGCTGGTAATTCTGGGCTTTAACTTTTTCCAATTACATCAAGAAGCTCAGAAAGATACCTCACTGTTTAAAATACCAGTGGATCCACGCTCAGGGTTGGGTCCCTAAACTTTCCAAAGGCCATACAAATAGCAGTGATTCTGTTCAGGTTTCACCACCTATACTTATTTTGCAATTATTTGAATGAAAGTTCAGGCTTGTGAAGGTTAATGGACTACCTAAAGTAGTAAAGCAGTAATTCTTTACTTATCCATAGGCTAGAGGCAGAGCTGGAGCCGGCAGGATGAGCTTCCCACATGCCCCCACGACCTCAGCTGTCATGTGGAGAAATCAGCCTCTTTCGAGGTCAGGAGTACAGTGGTGTTTAGCCTTTCCATCTCCATGGCAACTTACTCTTGGGCATCTTCTTCTGAGCAGTTACTTCCAATTGCCTTCATCTGAGTGTGGCTCTTTGACACATGAAAACCCGCTTGTTCGGGACCAAGGAGACACCAGCCCGCTCCTCTCGCTCACAGCCAAAAAGCAGGCTGTGGCCCACTGCCAGGGGTGAAAGGGGCACTTTCCCTAGCTTAGCCTGGCTCCACAAATGGTCTGCTCACCCGTAACATAATAATTTTTATTGTTTTTCCCTCATAAATGAGCTTTTTACCTTTGGATAACGAAAAATAACAATTCTGGAAAGGGAGCTTGAAAAATCTCTTGGCTGTTTTTAGCAAATTGTGTACAATCATTTCTCTAAAGTGACTTCTTCAGCAGCTAAGGAGAAGCAGACAGGGTTTTTAAATTTTTATATATCTATATATAAAATACATATATATAATACATACATTATATAGTATATATATGTGTGTACATATATACACACCGCTGTATAAATATCCACATTTGATATAGCTGTGTGTATATGAAAATAGATTAAATAGTTTCCGAGCAAAACTTCTTAAAACTAAAGTTATAGCAGCATTTTCTTTTTGTAGCCTTAAAAATTCTAGCGTTTGCTGCTGATAAGAAGCAGCTTTGGCAATCTGGCACTTTGGAGTCATGGATGCTCCACATACACTGCTGTCCAGCAAAAACTTAATAGTGAAATTTAAATAACTCAGTATATGTCAGCTGGTGATAACCTGACAAAGCTACAGAAATAGGTGTGTGAGAGGATAGCAGAAAAATAAAAACAGTCTTACAAACTATTTTCCCTATTTTAGAAAGAGGGAGTTGCAAGGAAACGTGTAACATTTCCATTCTATTCTTTTTTTGAGGAAGAAAATGTGCAAAGAGTAAGTGTAAGTTCTGAGGACAGTGCCATCCTGGACTGCTGAAACTGGTGAGTCTATCAGTTGCATCGGTTAAAGTGCAGTTCCCTAAGAGATACTTTCCCATGCCAACCCAAACCTTTCTAAATGGAAGCACCTTGAAACAGTTTCAAGAAAATGGAAACCTAAGTGTATCCAATGTCACTGAGCTCACTATACAAACAGTGTTATGAGGTACTGAATTCAAGTTACCAATTAATGGTACTTGCAAAAGTAAACGAGCAGTATGCCAACTCACAAACCCTTTCAGCCAAAATCTGCTCATGGTAAACCATTGTCCAATTTATTCCCCAGCAGCCAGACAAGACCTTGCTACAGGTGGGGCTGCCTGGATGAGAAAGCACGCAGTGTTCTCTTTCCCTGAGGTTGATCATTCTCTGTACATGTTCAAGAGCTGTGGGCAGGTATGAAAGTTCTCACCAGGAGTGGGCTGAGGAATCGTTGCAGACAGCTCCAGCAGAGCCTGCGGTGCCAGGCACCTGTGATGTGGCCACCTTACACGAGCTCACCAAGGAGGTAATGCAAGTCTTCCCATGGAACCCGCCTGAGGAAAGGAATGCATCACTGAATAAAACAAGTCAGCTGCTTAAAGGACAAACCAAAGCTGTTCAGAATAAACGCTGTTAAGAGACACAAAAGAATTCCTACTACTTCCTTTCAGAAAGCTTCATGGTTATACCTTTGCATTGCTGGGTTTGTTTTTGTTCGGCAAATAACATTAAAACCAGATTTTTAAAATTTCAATCCAGTGAGAGGCACATGAGCAAAAATAGAAAATTTTTGACTAAAATTCAGTAATGGTGTAAAACATATTGTCTGAGCTTTATGTTTTCTACCTCAGCCCTTATAAAAAAAACTTTTAAGAAAACCACATTTTCAGAACACCACATGATATGAGAGAACATAACTTCGTGAACAAGTGCATGTATTTTCCCATAGAGGTCTTTAAAAACATAATTCTCATGAGTGACAGGAAGGTAACCTACGGTGCCTTTCTTGGAGGAGAAATAAAAAACTTGTATCTGATTGCAGTCTTTTATATCTCCTCACTAGGGAACATTTAGTTACTGAAATTTTACATTATTTGGATTTGGGAAGTATTCAAGAACTTCAATAAAAATTGAATTGGTATTAATCCTGTTACTGCCACATCATATAAGCATTAAGTTTATTGTAGAATTCTAGTCATAATGCCAGTGATAAAGCATGTGGCTAAGGGCGGTAAAACATTTTATTCAAGGAACCACTGTCTTTCTCTTTTATTTGGCTTCACAGCATTGAAGCTTCTTTTTGCTCCCCTTTGGTTTGCAAAATATGCCAGTTTGTGATGAAACCTTTGCAGACAGGAACCTTTATGCCCTTGGGGGCAGTATTTGCCTCCCAACAGTTCAAGTAAAAACTTAATTATAGGCTTTAAATATTGCTTGATGTGACAGAACAGAACAAGTAAAATAGCTGCAGCTATTCCAGCCTGCTTGCTACATAAACTTGTATGCAGCAATTTGATTATGTGAAATGCTAATCCGTCTTTATTTTAAACTGGTTCAAAGAAAATGAAAAAAAACTTTTAAAAAGCCACTGGAATATAATATGCAGTGCTGCATGCCTGTGATGAGAAGGCTGAACAGAGAATCCCTGTGAAAAATGCCAACAACTTGGATTTAGAACGAAACGTTCTTGCAGTTAGAATAAACCTGCTTTTCTCTTTGTCAGCAACAAAACCTCATTTATTGTTTTTCTAATTTCATATATATTTATCTCAAGAAATTGCTTTTTCCTTTGTCTTTTGGAAGAGTATATCAATATTCTAATGCAGTACAAGCTCATTCAGCTGCACACTTCTGGGACATTGATTATACTGGGATAATCAAAGCTGGTGATTTAAAAGGGACATTTTTGCGAGTGTGAGAAAACTGTAGAGTTTGCATTAGAAATATTTTGGGCTGTCAGGTTCACATAATTGCCATTGTACTCTATAGAAAACTGGTCTGTTGTACCCAAAAACCCCACAGAGCTGTTGCTGGGTGGGTGGATAATGGAGAGGAGAGAATCTACATCCCCCCTTTACAACATCCACTGAAATTCCATGAACACGTGCGTGGGGATCAGAAGGTGGAGGACAAGAGTGGGACAATGAGGCAGGGTCAGGCATCCTGTACTTCACATGAAGAGACCTTAACTACTGGAGGTTGGTGTGCTGGAGTTTGTCTGCAGCAGGAAAAACCGAGATACAAGATTAAATGCTGTTGGGAAAACGCTATAAACTGGTGGAAGTTATAGCAGAGTTATGGCAATTTCCACTAGCTGATGGGCTAGCTCAAGTCGCCCAGTTTATGCTTTCTGCTTTCTAGTCAATGCCTAATTGTCTTCAGGAAGGTGTTCCCAAAGGACAATGAATTAGAAGATTACATATATATGATTTTATATGTCTATGTCTATGTCTATGTCTATGTCTATGTCTATGTCTATGTCTATGTCTATGTATATGTATATACACACGCACAAGGTCATAGACATGCATATATACATATGAAGTCACATTTAAAAAAACCGTATTATCTCATTTCTCTCTCCAATATCTATGTTAAAAGAATCCCTATGAAGCCACAGGATAATGAATCACTAAGCAGTACAATGAGAAAGGCCAACAAGCAATGTTACCAAGAGGAGAGAAGAAATAATTCTTGCTCTTACAGACCTTTCTAGTATTCCCTGCCATCAGAATCCTCCCTCTCATTAATTAGCAAAATGAATTATCCAGCTTATGAATTGTGGTTTGAAAAGAACAGCTTAAAGCAGCAAGATTTATTAGCAAAGAAAACTAAGGGTTGGAATAAGCTGATTTTATAGACTTGTTTTCTAAATGGGAAACATTATTAAATCATCATAATAAAATTAAGCAATTATTTCACTGTGACACCAAGTACCACAAAAAGAAAAAACAGCTTGATGTCCTACTAACTACATAAAGGTTAGTAGGGGTATGAAGACAAAAAGAAAATTAATTTCTAAGAGTAAATACAAGATGGGAGATAAGGAAAAAACTGTATCATCAAGGGGTGACACTTCTGTCTCTTTTTTCCTTTATAAATATCTCTGAAATTTATTTAAATTGCTAAAATGGGAGGATCTATTCAATAATATCTTATATCATTCAGTAACAAATAATTACTGCCTTTTATTTAGGCTTTTCACATTTTCACATACAGAACTTACGCAAATGACCTCAACTCAGTATTTAAATTATACAAGTATGAAATATGCTGTGGCTCAGAAAAAAAATCAGTCATGTATCCTTAACTTTGACTCAAGGGGAACATTACTGAGAAAGTCACAACAAGGTGGCATCCTTAATACATAATAATGACACATTCAGGAAATGCACCATTATTTATACATGTGACGTGCTGTAAATTGCTTCCATCATCAGAACTAATTGTAGTGATTATTAATGCAGTGTTATGAACTGTCAGAATTGCTGTTTGTAATTACATTTGTGCAAATGCTTCATTACCTGCCTAATGAATTTGGCATATATGCACATGTAAACCCCTGTTTTTGTTAACATAATGAAGGGCATTTTTTTCCCCCTTAGCTACTGATGTGGAACTGGTTTGACCTATATTACAAAGTTCAAGCATCCACTGCCAGAAAAAAAACCATAACCCCCACCCCTTTTGATCTGGTTTATTTTCCTACTCAGCAAGAGCATCATCTAATGCCAGCTACTTAAATAACAGCTTCAGGGAAAGAACTGTGTCCCCCTTATTCAGTATAAACATGTGATTGAGAGGAAATGACTTTGGTGTGTGGTTACCTGACCACCTCCTACCTTCTTGTGGGCCTCCAAAGAGTTGCCGAGGACAGTGACACAGACAGAGGTCTCTAGTGCTGAACGGTTCCAGCCCCGAGGCCCAAACTTCAGTCTCCCAGCAAGTGTGAAAATTGCACAGAAGAAAAAGGATGCTTTTAAGTTCCCCTTCTCTGGCTCACAGTTCAAGGGTATCCTGTCAAAGAAAAAAAAGGAGCAACTTCTGCGCTAGCCACCAGCGGTGCTACCGAGAGCTGTGCCGGCCTCAGCTGCCAAAAGGGAGCACTCACAGGCCTGGAGCTGGAAGGGGAGTGAGAAACAGTTTTCTAAAGGATCAGAGGCTATTGGGCAGTATTTTTTGCAGTAATTACTAGATGCAAAATTGTTGATAGTGACATTTTTATTCCCAAATGTCCCTTAGGAAAAGAGAACTGTTGTGCTGCTGAAACCAACAAAAATTGAGACTTTACCTAGAACTCCATAAATATTACTTAGCTAACCACTATAGTTTCTTAGCTAAATCAACCATAGACTTTATCTCAAGTAGAAAATTTACTAGTTCAACATTTATTAAAAAGCCTTCAAACTCATTGAAATTTTTCGTCATTTCCCAAAGAGTTGTGTTTGAAATGGAAGTTTAGTATTTTTCTTTTTGCCTCCATTATTTATAGTGTTAGTAGAGAATCTCAGCAAGATGAGATTCAGCACAGGGCTTTCGCTGGTTTTTAAATTATTTGGCATTTGCCTGTAAAACCTGCAGAAATTAATCCTTATTTCTCTGACATTTTTCTATATTTTATCCTTTAGTTTAAGAAGTAATGAACATAACAAAATTACTTTTGATACCCTTGAAAACAATGATGTGTGGGAGGAACATCAGAGGGGTAAACTCTTGTCTTTCAAAAGGAAATAGATCATCCTGAACTGAAAAACATGTAGCAGAATATGGGCAAAGGTGAAGGATTTTATGTATGACCAAAAAGCTTCCTTAAATCAGAATGTTGAGTTTAACCATGAAAAATACAACACAAGTTTCTACCCTGAACAAAACCACAAACCCATGAAATATATTCAATCTGGATTAGGCATAGTTTGATTTTCTTTTTGTAATTAAAAAAAAATTTAAATACCTCAACCAGAAATGTATTAAAGACGGTGTCTGCACAGGAATTTTTGGTAAGCCACAAGCACCCATGGCTCAGAATAGTGGGTGGGAAAAGAGAGCTCTCTAAAGTACGAAGCTTAGAAGTTGGTTAATTCAAATATATACATATATATTCTTTCACTAAACACAGACTGAAGCAGGACAACAATGTATATGAACCACCTTTATTAAAAACTTTGCCTAACCTTTCCAGCTTTCCATTAGAAGTATTATTATAATAAGTTATAAAAAAATAGATAAAAGAACAAAATCTTCTATTAAGTCAGCTTCTCAGCTGGAAAACCACAGCTATTCTTCCATTCTCACAAATACCTTTCCAAATCAGCCCATACCATCAAAATCAATCCAGCTGTAGCTCTCTGACACAGCTTTTTTTATTTTCTTTTTTTTTTCCCCTGGCATTGGTTAGTATTCCTTTTTAAAGGAACTCTCACCCTTTTCACATCCCAGCTCTGCCATCATGTGTGCTGTGCTCAAGTAACTGCATGTGAATCCCTTGCTGGAAGGCCAAAGTGTGCGGTTATGGCTGCCTTCACCACGGTCTGCTCTGCTGATATGAACAAGCGACTGCTCCAGCACTTCCACTGCTGCAGGGAAGCTGACTCACACCAGGCTTGAAGATCTTTCTACAAGTTCCTGGGGTAGCAGACAGGGATAATCAGGGATCTGGAGGGAAGGAAGCTATGCACAACCTGTGACGAGCCTGTTCTCCAAAATCTCATGTCTTCTTTCTCCTCCTTCTTCTTTCCACCCACCCAGCAGAACCTTACACAGGGAAAGAGCAAAAGACAGAACAACAAACGGCACATAACCCTTACTCTTTAATTCCTTTCTTTATGCCTGACTGCAGAAATCCATACACAGGGTACTGAGCCATTGCCTGAATGCCCAGGTATGTAAATCCACTCTGTGGCAGAATGGTCATGACCATGCATTTGGACAACCCAAATTTAGAGCAGAGCAAAATATGCAAGTACCATTAAAAGAAAGAGCTCTGACTTTAGAGCATGTACAGGTTTTTTTCATAAGTCCACCACTGGCTAAAGCTGGTGCAATAAATGCTGTTTCTGTCTTTGTAAGCATACCTGTGCCTGTCTATACTGAACAGCACAAATGTTTGTGTTATTGTCACATCTTTCCTCCTGCCCAGCAATGATAGGAAACACAGAGGTAGTGCAGGGCACAGAGGGCTGGCACCCTGCAGCTCTCACGTTAGTTTGGAATCACAACGGCCCCAAAGTCCGGATCTCCCACAGAATGGTCATCAATGCTACCACTTGTCCCCACAGGGGCAGGGGTAATTAAAGCACACAAAAGGAAAAAAAAATAGCTTGCTTTTACCTGGTCAAAACCATAGAGAGCAGCATGGAAATTAGCCAGCATCCCTGTAGGAGGTTCCTCAGTAATTCTAATTGAATTTTCTAGTATTCCTTGGGGAATGATGTGCTCTTCTGGGGTTGGAGCTGGCTCAGCACTGATAAAGACACAGAAATCAGAATGACATACAGTATTGCTCAAGGAGTTTGTCCAAGGTTCTGAACCACTTGGCTACTTAGATGAATATTCCATTGAAAAACAGCCAATATGGTTATTGTACAAAACCAAATAAATTTGTTATCCTTAAGACATTGTCATTGTGACTTTTTAATGGGAAACAGTTAAGTCGTTGTCATTTCTTGGTATGTATTGAGGTTTCGCTGTTAGCTTATAAAATTTAAGGCCTTGATTCTGAAGCTAATGAAAATATTATAAAATCAGGGTTAAGTGATCTGTGGTTGTGGGTGTTATCACATACAAAGACAAGCATAGCTCAGAAGACACCTGGACTCTATTTTAAAGTTCCCTGTAGAACCGGGACCTAGAAAAAACATGCCCAAGACATACCAGGAGCGAGACAGAAGTGCTAGACAGAAAAATGGTCCCAGCTATCCCGCTGCTTAGGAAATATGTCTCAGACTACTTCAGAGCGTAACTGTCTTTAAAGTTCTAAATATATGGAGACAGTGGAAAGACATTGATAGATCAGAGAACAGAGTTATAATGGAAAAGTATCTGCCTCCAAAGCACCTACTGGTAAAAACCAGGAATTTTGAGAAGTTTAAAATGTGGCTGGGCTAAAGAGGTTTTAACCACACCATTAGCTCACAGTTGTTGCAGTACTAACATTTCAGCTCAAATTGCAGCTCATCCATGAGTTTTCTTTGGCCCTTCACTGAGGTGCCAGAATCTGCTGATTGCACTGGCAATCTCCATGCAGCGCAGGAGGAATTACAGCCAAAGAATACAACACATCACACCCCGGCTGCTGCAGCACTTTATTATGAGGTCTGCTGGGGGGATATTCCCAAATTATCCTTTGCCATGAGGAAAAAGGAATAGGGGAATGGAAAGAGAGGGAGACTTTTATATCACGTTACATGATTGCAGCCTGGCAGCACCTGAATTTTCATATAGGCTGCATCCATCTGATGCAAAGTGGAAGTGATTCAAGCCTAAAAATAATAACAGCAAAAACATTCAATATATCAGATGTCTGAATTTGAGATATTAATTACGAGTGACAGAAGAGTTAAAACTGATACCAAAAAAATTAAGTCAGTCTTTCTTCTGCCAGTTTGCCAACCACTGTGCTAACTGCTTTTGCTAGATCTGAAGCCAAAGTAATTTTTAAAGTATTTCCCAGGTCAGTCAGAATAGCAGGTGTAGGTTGGTTTGGTTTTTTCTTTTTAATATCTAATTATATACACCTTAGCCTCCAATAAAATCCATAGTAAAATACTTCATCTTTTTGCCCCAAAATAAGTTTGAAACATAAGCTTGCAGGGTTTTTGGGCCCAAACACAGAAGACTAAAGTGTGAGAAGCACTGAGTGCATCCAAATCCCAATAGTTCTAGCTAGCTTAGTGCCATTTGGGATTTGGTCCAACATCTTCATGAAGTTTCCTTTCAGACTTCCCACAAGCCTTCACTATCAAAAACTTTCACAGCAAAATTGTTGCCTCTCTTCTCCCTCAGAAGCCAGGCAAAAAGGGCTGGAAAACGGAGCAGGTCTGTAACACCAGAAGCTTCTCAGATGTTCCCCTTCCATCCCTGTGGTTTCAGACACACAACTGCCTCTGCCATATCCCATTTTTTCATTCTGGCCCCAGAGCAGCTGAGAACCCTGAAATTCCTCTGAAAACCGTCTTGACTCTTCCCTTCATATTTCTGTGCTGGGTTGTTTTCAGACTGGCACGATTAGCTCACTCACATGAAATATGGTTAAAGATTCTTCCAGTTTCATTGCTGACAAAGGGGGCAGTTTGTGCATGGTCCCACAGTGCCTAGCACACCAGAGCCCCCCACTAATCCCATGGTGGTTTTGTTTAATCCGTCAGAAAACACTGACTCTAACCCATCTCTTCATTTGTTGCAGGCAACCTGGTTGGCAGACAAAGCAGGCTGCTGAGGTTAAAACCAGGAGAAGAGGGAATCACCCCATTCCCATAACCACTTTAATATCAAGGCCTGGAACATGCATTTGCTGTTTGGCTTCAGGGCTGACAGGTTGTCATATATACACATTGGCTGTTTAGCCTGAACCACTGGGGAGGGAGCATCTTTTTTTCAGTATCATTTGTGGTTGCAGTGCTCCTGTTTGCTCCGTTACTGTGCTGGGAAACCACGGCTTGCCAGGGCATCCCACAGATCTCTTTGTCAGCCGCAGAGAGGGTTCTTGGTCCATACAAAGCCGGCCAAAGCCGTGGCTGCTATCTCAGAAAAGCAGCACTCGAGGACTAATTATACAGCTTCCCCAGGGACAGTCAGACCCATTTCATTAAAGTCTCCATTATGGCCTGCTGAATGGAAAAGGAGCTCTTAATTAGGCGGGGGAAGAGTGTGCCTGAGGGCAGTCCTACTCACCCACCAGGGGCTTTCTGTTTTATCTCTCCTGTTCCTCCTGGGAGATTGCACTGTTCAGCAAAACATGACATTCACCCTATTAATATGATGTTCATCCTGTTACAACCGAAAGCAGAAGGAACAAGATTATTAGCTGTTTAGAACTTCCGCTGTAATCCACCACGTATTTGGTGTTCTGGGAACATTCCTCCAGCTGAGGAGGTATTCCGGATCAGAGAGGCAGTTTGACACTCACTTGGAAAAGAACCCAATGGCCATGTGGGGCAGCTTTCTTCAGTGCCTCCTTTGCAGCCATCTCCTGCCTTTGTCCTAGAGAGACGTTATGAAATCTTCCAGAGTCTATAGTGAACCCAAGCTTTTTGCCTGCAATAGAAATAATTGGGGAAGGGTGAGTGACAGAGGGGAGGAGATAAGAAAATTAGCAGAGCAGAAAGGAAAAAGAATGATAATGCCCCCATTAATTTCACTATCACTTGTGCAATGCATATTACTTCCTCTGAAGCACTTCACTACACCCTTACAATTTCAACAAGCAAAATTGCAAGCTCTCAACAGTGGCCTTATTGCTAGTATTAGAAAAAGCCTGCAGAAATCTGTTCCCTTGGTTTTAAGATAATGAACCTTTTGACATTTTGATAGATGCTCGGCATTGTTACTGAGCTTTAGAAACTCTTACGGGGGGTACAGAGCAATTCCCTTCTGAAAAAGGGAGCAACATGTGGTAGATATTACATCAGTTTTTTAACTGATTGGTTCAGTGGGTAAATGCACAAGCCTCTCACCTTGTGAAGCCTGAGCTTAAATTGAGCACAGTGAGGTCACAGCTGTATTAACCTGGTATTCTCACTATTGTCTGTGGGGAATAGTAATCCTAAGTATAAAGCCACAGAGCCCTATACAATTGAATATAGTTTGTATAATGACCATTATTTAGTCACAGGGGGCACAAGATTACATGAGCATGGAGAAAATTGCCCTCTGGCCCTCATCTAGTCAAAAGGTAGAAAACAGTACAAAGGAAACCCGCATTATGGCAAGCAGAGGAATGTTCTAAAAATTTCTTCATACTGTAGTGCTTATGGCCTTACACTTTTCATCTACCCCATTGCCATGAATATGGTGGGGGTGGAAGAAACTTCAGAACTTGCATCTTCTGCTGAAAATAAACTGTGCCCAATTTTCCCACAGTAATGCATATTCCATCCCTGTGACAGATGAATCCAGAAGGCTTTGTTCTGTTCAGTAAAAAAAAATACAACTACACATATATGTGTAGAAGCACGTACACACAAGCACATAACCATACATTAATTTACCTACATTTCTAGTCCCGCATGCCCCATTTGACTTTCTATCTCAATTTTTCTTTCTTTAATGGGAGGACAGCTAAGTGATCCTTGAACCTGAAGCAAGTAAGAGGCTTACCTATTTTCTCATGATCTTCAAGTGGGTCTAATCATGAAGACAGGATGAAAAACACAGGAGTGGCTGCACTTCTCTCTTCTTAGCATTTTGCTAAATCCATCCTTGTGCTTTTCCCATACCTTGAGCCAGGATTTTCCTCCACAAAGTTCCTATCTATGACAAAACAGCTGGTAAACACAAAAGATGTGCCTTGATAAGTATTTCAGGACCGCACCATTCTCAGACTTGAGCATCTTACACCGATGGTCATTTCATCAGAGAAATCATCAGGAGAGTGAGCTGGCGGCAAGAAGGGAAGCAAGTGGTGAAGCAAGAAAGAAGATGATCTTTTTCATTTCCCTGCGGGATGGTGGCCATGTGACAGAAAACAGCAACTTCTGAATGAAAAGGACCTCATTATTGCAGGCAATACTGTCACATAAACCTGGGGCAGTTGGGCAAAATAAATACCCAGGACAAAATCTGCATTCTCAGAAGTCATGTAAAAATGGGTAAAAACGGTGGTGGTGGGGTGTGGAGCAACAGGTCTATAAGACCATCACTTGGGATCAAAAGACAAAAACAGTACAACCAGAAAACAACTGTGTCAGTATTCACAGCTGAATACACATAGAATCTTTCCTGGTATCATAGAATTTTCAAAAGGGAGACCTGAAAAGTTGTCATCCTGTGGGGTTACCTACCAGCTCTAATACCACAATGAAAACTAACACTGAAAAATTCATTTTTAGCTATTAACAGGATAGCTTAGTGTAGGCCTATTTATCAATGACTGTTCTCCTCAGGTACCTATATTCAATCTAAAAGAAATGAAAATCACACCTCTCCAAATACGCTGTGACTCACGTCTTACCACACTACCTCTTCATAAACTTTTCACCAGGAGAACAGGCTGTGAAGGAGCACGGTAATTGATCTCAAATTCTGGTTCACCATCCAGTTTTAGAAGTTATTTGCTTGCTTCTTAAGATCTCAATTTGTCAGACACATGCAAAGCACCCCCCTCACACACACTTGCCCTGGAAAATAAACCTTCAGATTTGGTACCTCAGAGCATATGACATTCTGTCCTGATGGGCAGTATTATTAGTTTCTGAAAAGAGCCTTTTTTTGTCTACTCCCAGGGAAATTCTCCTTTTCTGGATATTTTGAGTCCACCCACTTCTTCCATTTCTTGGTGGATCTTTAAATATCTTCACCTGCCCTTCTGAACACATCCATCACTGCCATAGCCTGGAAGCATGCCAAACACAGATGTTGTACCTTTTGCATGATGACTGAAACAGGATGACACTGATAATTTTTGAGGTATGTAAAAAACCCTAGTGCAGCCAAGGGACTCAGGACTTGCTTTAAAATATTAAATTACATATCTATACACACAAGCACACATATATAAAAATAGTATTATTGGTAAGAGTTTACTTTGGTTGGTATTGCCATTGTCTGCTTGCTGTTAAACATCTGGATATATGACAAACTGGAAACCCTGTATGGGACATTTATTACAGTAGAAGTGACATGGAGTTAAAATTCTATTTTTAGGGGAGTACACAAATTATGGTAAAACAGAATTTCCTCAAAAGATACAGTATGTGATGTCTAAGGAAAAAGGCACTCAAACAGTAAAGAAAACTCCACTTTGAAAACATCACTACTTCTACTAAAAAATTGTGGTAGAATGTATGACTTTATCTGAAATTGTCTAGTTGAGGCATATGTCCAGAAATAATAACAAAAACAATTTAGAACTGAAAAGCAATTTTCCCAAACTACTCTAATGGTAGGTACTCCATGGCTGAGTAGTTAAAAAGTCAACAGAAAAGTTAAAAGACTCTTTTGTGTTCAACTCTGAACTGAAAAAGGAAATCCAATTCAAGGAGTTCTATTTCTTCACTACTTAGAAGAACCTTGACAGCATACAAGATTGAAAAAGATAATCAGACTTGCTTCAGAGACACCTCTGCCTCCCAGTACACCTGAGCCCTGACTTTTTCCAGGGCATACAGTTAGTAAAATTAAAAGGAAAAGCAACAGCCTGAATGTTATTTGGATATGTATTATTTACTTCTTACTTTATATACCAGATCAATTTCAACCCAAATTATCCAGCTGCAAGCATCTAAGTCATGCTGTTTATCCTCTACTTCATGAAGTCATTGCAGCATTTTAAATGAAAATAATTACATGATAGCATCTTTGGGATTTCTGCAACTGTTATTGATACTGAAGCAGCAGTCAACCTGTGTGAGAAACTGCACAACCACAGGGTTTGGGCATAGGCATCACCTTACATGGTGATGGAAACAGCAAATCCTGTAAATGTCAGCATCACCAGTATGAAAATTTTTCCTCACCTGAAAAGCCATTTGGGCCAGGAAATGAGCTTTTCAAAAAGTCCTTGGCTTGTGAAAAGAAAGGTTGAATATGTGACAGTGTCTCTCAGGTTAGAGATACAACACTGAATATCCCCTGATTTTTCAACCTGTTTAATTGCTTTGTGGAAGATGCATTGAGAATCTGAAAGTCAGTACAATTATTTTTATTTATTTGAATTTTGCTTTTTTTTGCTTTTCTACTCATAAAAGAATCAGTTTCTTACTCTGGACTCCCATGAAGAGCTGACCTAAGCAGTGTGAAATGCAAGAGGCTGACAAGAGGCTTTTAAAGGAAACTTTCAGCAAACCAGGGGTGAGGGCTGCAAACAGCAATACTCTCCTGCTTCCTTATTTAACTCAGCATGGAGACTCTCTCACTTAAGCAAGCTGGTAATTTTGCTGTGGGTGATCTCCCTTACTCACAGCATTAGATCATTTGGTAGATTTACGATGGGGAACTGTTTATACAGAATTCCTCCAAAATCTTCCTTCCCGGCCCTGTGGGATGGCTTAACACAAGGAAGGTAAACTTTTGCAAGCACAGTCAGAAAACACTGTCAGAAGGGAGGCAGCCAACAAAGAGCCCCGTGGGGATGTACCGTGTTAACAGACCAGCAGGAGATCACATCGTGTTCTCTTTCCTCAGACACGCAGCCCTGCCAATGTAAGCATCTGGTACAAGTAATAACTAATGCATCAGGCATCACTGCTGGAGGCAGAATTCTGTTCCTCGCACTTTGAAACCAAGTCAGCGAGAGACATTTTTACCTTCAGTGAAAACTGGTAGCTGACACTGCCCAGGCTGATACTCGCAGAGTAAGGAACGGATGCTCTTCTGTCTGTCAGTCTGTAATGTTCTCTTGTCATGTTATCCTGAACTTCATTTTCTTTGGCTTCAGCTATCTGAATGATGACAGTTGTCTCATTTACTTTTTAATGTGCCACGATTATCCCACACAATTGCCAAAATATTCCTATCCATACAGAAAAGATATTTCAGGCAGTAGCATATATTTAAAGAAGTAAGCTTCTTATCTTAGACAAACATTAGGGAATAACTGTCCTCTGCAGCAATATGCCTGTTTACCTGTGAAAACATGGCATACATTTGTTCAAATTTCATGCTGATATTTATTATTTTTTATGAGTACTAATTCAAGCACCTAAGTAAAATCAAATGTGTCAACTACATATTATAGATATGAAAATATGAATATGGGGAGGACAGCCCTTTCTGGACAGACAGCAATTTGACTATTCCTATTCTAGCTCCTAGAAATGTTACGCTTAAATTAATTAGTAATAGACATTTTACAGGTGACTTTAAGTTGCTAGAAACAAGTCAGTTGTTACTGCCTTGGGTTGTATTTCTGCTGCAGCTGACTTTGCTGGTTTGATTTTCTTTACAAGTTCACTGTAGTCTGGGAGACTGCCCTGGGCAGCTGACAGGCTGAGCAGCCTGTCATCCTCCAGCTGCCGGAGCTCAGTCATGAAACCGTTCTGCTGCTTGGTGATCACTGACTAGCAGAGGGAACGAAAACACTGTGTTTAAACAACCACAGCAAGAGATAATGTTTTATAGCACTTTTGAGCTATATTTTCTGTTTAATTACATCAGTTAATTTAATTTCTGAAAGGGCAGTTTACCTTCTGTCCCAGTATACTAGATCTAAGGTTCTGGACTCTCAAAGCAAGAAGGTTTAAGTCGTCATGGACTAGAACTTCATCTCTCTCCTAGTGTCCTTCCTCCTGATACTACACAAAAGGACTGTGATCTTGCCAGGGAAGGCAAGTGGTAATCTATGTGGCAGCTGAGAAAACCAGAAAATAGCACAAGGCTGGAGAACCTCACTTTGGCAGCAAACAGGGTGGGAAAACATCATCACAGTCTGCTCTGCTGGACTGACCTTCTGACAGTGCAAGAGCTTGACTAGTCTTATGGGGAGCTCTCAATCAGACTCTGACTCACACCAAGAACCCCGGGTGACACAGGCCTTGTAAGCACGCGGTCCCAGGTTTAACCACGTGCAGATGCAGAGGTAAATGGACAGCTGTTTTCAGATTGCATGCCCAAGTATATGGCTTTCATTCTTCAAGGGGTAATTAAACTCCCTGACCCAGTTTGCCCTTGCATGAAGCAGCAGTACCTCAAACAGGTGGAGCAAATCTTTGTGGATGAAGTTAGTTAATTACATGAGATAACTGGAAAGACACACTAGAGAAATAGGAGGTATTCTTGTTATGCATTTCACACCCATAAATATTTTCTTTCCATTTTTTATCTCACAGATTACAATCTGCCCAAAGTCCTTCCTACAACCACTTATAAAAGCATTTCTCCTCATAGGTTACTATGCATTGGTATGACTGCGGCAGCCACAGAACTGCATCCTCGCATGAATAAATTATGATTTATTAACCAAATGCCCTAGCTCCTGACAGTGCCACCGTATCCTCGTACAGACTGGCATGAAATTTTATTTACACTTATTGGCTCAAGATCGCTGAAGCACAAAGCACTGCAGAGGGCTTTAATCCTGCACTGTAAATTAAATGCAATGCACAGAGCAAACCAAGCGGTAGAGAGAAGTGTGGGAATAATATCACAATAAATTTATTTTCTAGCAGAGCTTTAGGTCAAGACAAACCCTTTGGGAGCACAGATTTGAGCAAATTAGTAGAAGTACTTTCTACATTTTGCAGACTCTTAAAATCTTTCTAATATGGGCTAACAATTACTGTGCAGTAGATTCAAACAGACATATTAATTCTGGCCTTAAAATCTCAGAACAGGCAACAGACAAATCAAAAGATAGTCCTTACCTTACGTTTTTGTGAGTCTTGCCTTTCAGCATTAACAACCTCAGCCAACAGCTGCTCTTCCAGCCTGCCCCTGGTGACAGTGAAATTAATGAGGGTGGTCTGAGCCTGCAGTTCTGGCTTGCAAGTGAGGGTTAGCCAGTTTAGTGTGAAGGATGAGATGAAAATTCCTGTTGAATTCACATTTTTTGTCTTCAATCTTGGTACATCTGGGAAGGAATAAAATGCACAAGAATGGGGATCTCACTAAATTAAAACCTCATAAGTATCTCAGATTGCAAACGATGAGTACTGTATGATCTTAGCAGCAGAGCAAATGCACACAACACAAACTTTAGGTGCTTGCAACTTAAGAAACAAAATGAGGATGATTTAACACACCAAAAGTATATGAAGAATACACAGAGTGTTTCTTAATTGGTGTAGTTTCATTTGCATATACAGCAGACACAGGGAGATTATTCATTGCTGTCCTAAACAGTCTGTGGCTTAGGGATAAATGTCTATCATCATTACTTACCAGAAACTTAGCAAAGCTTTCAAACAAATGCCAATGAGATGGTTGTTAGTTTTTACTACAATTTCCTTAAATATATAGCCTAGAGAACTAAGCAGGGATGTGTATTTCTAGCAAATGGATAGACTAGAGGAGAAGGAATGGCTGGCAACTGAAACAAAAAAAATAATGTTTTTTTAAGGTAATTTACTAAATGTTTCATTCCAAATTAATTATTTGTTGGATGAAAGAATGAGTTACACTAGGTTCACCTTTTATTTACTGAAATCCCTTACTGAAGAGCTGTCATCTCCTGATCCCTTATCTTCAGTGAGGGGTGAAGCCTGCCCTTTACAGCCACACTGCTACTGCTGAAGTACCATTTTGGAGCCCAGCAGTGAGGCAACATGAAGTTCACATTCCTACTTCTGTGGCACAGCACCAAAAAAATTGAAAGATTGCTTGTAGACTACAGTGTGTGCCATGCATCTGGTCTGGTGTGACCCAGCGACACAACTTTTTGTCATTGAATTGCGCAGTGAACAGTGCATCAATTTTCAAGATTCATTTGCCACACACGAGCACAAAAACAGTATTTTCTGTACAGCAATGCTTTTGAATGTTCTCTGCCAAGAAAGGAGATTCAAATATTAGTAATAAAACTCTAAACTCAAAAAAAGGGGTCAGTAGAACATTTATAACATGGAACACGGGTAGACAAAAACTCTGCATAAAATTCAAATCGGCATTTGTTAACTCAATTTTCAAAGTGATTGCAATAGCATAGATACTAAACACTTAAAGTGCAATTTATGAAAGTCACATCAGAACATGAATAAAACAAGTACATTCTGTAGAAATTTTAACATTCCTTTGTTTCTAGGCTATCCCAGGTCATTGCCAGAGCCAGCGACAGAGGTTTCACAGCTCTTAAGACCCGTGCCTGCTTTTGACATGCCCTTAGCCAGAAGACATAGTCTAAACAAAATGGTGTGCTGAGACCCTTCCACATTTCACCAGGGACAAGGAAGAAAAGAGAGCTGCTTATGATACACTTTAAGTGAATTCCTTAAGGAAGCCTACTATGTCTAGTGCTGGGAAACCCATGATTCTACAAAACTCAACATCAGACGTATATTGTATAGTACTGCCATGCAAACTACTGGAGGTAGGTTTTCCAGGCTTACGCTTGTATAATACTGCAATAATTTAGCCATATGGTCATATCCTTCAGATTATGCAGCCTCTCTCAGGTGGACATGAGTTCACTGTGCAGTTCTGCAATGTGGTCTCTCCAAAGCCTTCAAAACTGGCTGCAGCTGGAAGGAACAAAACTGTAGAGCTTGACAAGGAGAAAGCAATCTTGCTTTGCTTTCAAGACACACACGCACAGATGAAACAAGAGATCTGACAAAAGACAAGTTCTTCAATTTGCTTTGTCAGAAGAAAAACCTTTGCTAAGGGAGTCACGCTATGTTTCAGAACGACTAAGAAGCAATTATAACAAGGTTTAGAGTTCTGGATTAAATTATTTCCTTTAGGAGTTCTCAATTCACAGAAGCAATAAATAACCAATTTCTGTGATTATCACCTATGAAAGGCAAAACCTACATAATGACTTGTTGGGTTTTATTACTGCAGCTGTTGTAGGTTTTCTGTTAATTACAGATTTGGGAAAAAGAAATGTTTTGTTATTGCTCTCGCACGGTTCAAGAGTATAAGCAACAATGATAAACAGAGAGGTGGGGAATCCAGTAGGATGACTTCATTTTTTTCAGTAAAACATATCTGTTTGGAGGTTAATTCTGGATTATGCAGGAATACAGCAAAATAGGCATGAATAAAGGAAGTCCATGATAGAAGGAATATCAAAAAATAGTCACCAAGAAATTTCTAAAGAAATTTCAAGTTCTACTTTTGGCAATGTTTTCTTCATAATATCCTATTCCATCATCTGGGGGAGATAGAATGGATGGAACTAATGCATCACTCTACCCAGGAATAGACATAGCATCTTTCATGTGAATGCCAGCTCCCTGGTATTTAAGAACAAACAAAGTAAATTAGATTGTTCCCCACTAGTTGTTTTTCCCATTGAAATTCTCATAGATTTTGAAATAAAGTAGATTAAGGGATTCAAAAAGGATTTACAAAGCTTTAAAAATCTTGTGTGTGCCTTGAGTATAAATTTTTTTTAGCAAAAGCCAAATAAATCCCAGACACTAACATGAGCACTCAGCTATGAGAAGACTAGGGCTAGTGGAACATCTTGTCTGATCTGTCAAGCTTGATTGATTGACACAAAGAGCTGCTATTCCCCTGTGTATGTTCTGCATAAGGAAACAATGCCCAGGTCTTTCAAAGAGAGGAAATCATGAAGGTGAGAAATTTTGAACATAGGAACATGACTATAGGAACATATAATGAAATGGCTCGAGAGTTTATGCAAAATCTTTTCTTAGCAGACACTTTCATGTAACACAAAATTAAAGTGTACCTTTCAGGGCAGATGCTCTCCAAAACACACAGTAACTCTAAATGGCAGAGTGGAAGAATAGATTCCTGTAGCGAGATGTTTTGGATCAGCTCAGTAAGAATGAAAGAAGTGATAAATTTTTGGACAGGAAAGGAAAGGGAAACAATATTTTTTCAGTGGGAAGAAAGAGGGATAAACACATTTTCCAGAGGAGCCTTCATTCAGTTCCTGCTGCTTAAAATTAAAAGCTTCTGGAACCAACTTGCAAACCCCAACAAGTAATGTAGAGAATGAAGCTGAATAAATCAGGTGAAAACAAGCGCAGAATGGAGCTGTTACTAGGCAATCTCAGTAGGCAAACTGTGCAAGTTGGTCAAACTAGTTCAGTGGGAAAAGCACTGCCTTGAAGCTGCACAGCTGGCGAGACGTTCAAGGCAAGGAAAGCTTCTCCCTGTGGAGAAACTGAGCGAATTTTCTTGCTGTTTCATGAATAATAGTCATGCCTCATAAGAATGGAAACTTGTTCATACAAGCTGCATTTGCACATAAATCAAATTTCAAGACATCTTAAAAAATCTTTTAATAACCTAATCTTGCAGCTGAAGAGACATGACTACCTCTTTGTGCAAAGGAGTTCAGCAAGTGTAACAGTTGGTGCAAATGCAAATAGGAGCCTTATGAATAGGGAATTTATTCCTCTGTCTTCTCTCCTATGAGCCAAAATTACATTGATCTGTTGTAGTTAATGCTCATAGCCAGTGACTTCCAAAAGAGTGGTGCTGGGGAAACAGGATAGGACATGCAGAGGTGAAATTCAAATGTTAAGGGCCATCCATACCAAACCTATTCAATGACATTGTTCTTCTTATAGCAGGTGAGGGCCAAAACCCAACACCGTACAGAATTGATCCTTTTTACTTTTATGCCTTGATTTGTCTGCTCCAAAAAATCTAAGTATTTGCATCTTGAATAATTTCTGCATACGTTGCTAGTAAGTTGCACCCAAATTTTACTTACTTTTTTTCTTATGCCTTCCATGTTTACATAAAACTATGTACTACAACTGAGATTTTCTTAAAATTACATATTTTTCCTCCTCTTCTGCTTCTCAAAGCAAATATAATGAAATATTTTAACAAAAATCATAGCATTTTAAGGCCATTTTGAACATAAGGCTACAGTCTAAAGTGTATTAGAAACAACTGAGCAGTTTTGTGGCTCCAAAATTGTACAAAAATGTATACAAATTTGAACACCTAAAATTTTTTAGGCTTCTAAATATATACTAAGGCACCTAAGCATGAGGTATGCTTTTCAGAGATAACAAGTACCTTTAGTTCACCCTACGGTCACCTGGTTTTGAGGAAAATATAAATGTATCCATTTGAAGTTCTCCAAGGCTGAGGATTTCTTTTGCAGGCTTCATTCAGAAACAATACCAGGAGCTGGCGTTACAGAATATCCAGGAGCGCAACATAAGAACCATCTTGCAAAGAAGGAAGGGGAGAGGTACTTTTATGAAGTGTTTCACAGATCAGCAAGTTCTCTAATAAACAGGCTAGTAAATTTGCTTTGGAAGGAGTACAAGTTGATAAATCTCCCTTGCTATGCTTTCTGTCGATTGATATGATAAGATATATTTTACTTAAAATTAGGATTGTCTGAAGCTCAGTGGATTTAATTATTTGTAATTATCCAGTTGTTGTCAGTATGTGGCCATTTTATGACAGTGGTATCTACTGTGTGGGTCAGGTTCAACTGTACATCTTTTCAAACACAGAATTAATGTACTATTGATGAAACCATTACTAGAACCAAATTAAAGTCTGGGCTGATGTATTGGTCCATGGGGCGCTGTCAGACATGAAAGGAGTAATTAGTATTCATTACTTCATACTCTGCAACATTCCAATTATTAATGAACTTCAACTGCTGGACTGCACCATATCTATCACAAATACCTTTCTAGTCTTTCTTTATTAGGAAAAAAAATTCAAAGTACCTGACAGAACTACTAAAATAAACAAATAACAGAAATGAATTGAGAATGAAGCAAACTTGGCTTATCTGGTAATAAAAAGGGTATATATTGTGTGGGTATATATATATACTGTGGTGTGTATGTATATGTATATGTATATACACACACACACACACACACACACACACACAAGTGCCCCTCAAAGGTGACTTGTACATCTTCAGTCAGGCACAGAATGACAGGACATGTAATGCTGCCTATAATATTTGGCAGAAGAACCTATTTCTGAATAGCTTCATATATTTGCCTTTGTGTCCATGTACACAACTGCATTGTGCTATGTGGAAGCCTTTGCTAAATAAATGCAAAACTATATTGCTGTGACCCTTGTCCTTTTCAATCCAACTTCTTTCTGTTGTTTCCCATCTCTCTGTCTCATGCCTTAAAGATCTGTTAGTCTGTGAAAATTCTGATCTCTCTTTTAGACAAGTATAATTCCAATTTTCAGTAGAGTTTCTTCACCATGGATTCTGAAAAGCAAGCTGTATGTTCACACTCTGAAGTACTTCAAATACAGTTATAGAAAAATGCAACAAAGGGGGATCATTTCAAGGTCTCACAGTGCAGGTCAAGAGTGCATCTTCCAGGAGCTTCAAGTATATAAGGGGATTTGAGCTGGTTTTTACCACTCAGATTTCTCTGCAGGCACCAATGCCTGAAGTATGGGGGGGAAAGGAGGGAAAAATGCTTTAAAAAGCTTAAAAAAAGGGTAATTTGGGCAAAATAAGATAACTTCTTTATTTATAATTTCTTTCGTATTTTCACTTTTGACAATGTGAAGCTGTGCCAGCACTCTAACCACTCTTTGACTAATATTTGAGATCCATCCAGAAGTGCTTCAGGAGTATGTCTGGCTTTATATCAGAATAAACTTCATATTCTCCGACATGAAAAATCCAGCTTGTTGCTGGATGTGTTGTGTTGATGTGTTGCTTGCAAACAAGAATAAAAGAGAGGAACACTTTCAGACTTAAAAATAAATACACTTTTGAGCAGAAACAATGACATGGCATTTCAGTTCAGCAGATGAAATATTTAATGACGTTTAACAAGTTTACTCTTGAACAACCACAAATCCACATTATTCTTTAGGCTGACATCTGCATTGAGGACTCAACAATTTCATCCAAAATTTTTTGTGAAAAGTTATGGAAGACATTACAGACTGAAAATCTCTTGCACCATGCACAAACTCCTTTGTTTTCCCAATTAGCATCCTGAAAATGTGTATCTAAAGATATCTAAATCATATCTTAGAAAATATTTTTAATTATATTTTCTAAGTTTGACAATTTTTCAAAATATAAGGGAAAAAGGAGGCATGGGAATGAAAGATGAGATTCACAGACATCACCCCAAAAAGGTCAAAACATAAGGTTACCTTCCCTTGTACCACCTACCACTCCTTCTGTGTCAGAACAGAGGAAACTCATTAACTCAGCCTTGTGTTACCCAGTTTGAGTCTCTTACTGCAATGCCCAGCTGCAGACCTCTGGGGTGGAGCTCACCCTTTCCTTGGGAGGGAGAGCACAGAACAGGCCCTGAATTTGAGCATTCGGAGCACTGGCATGAAAAATGGGGCATGCTTTGGTGCTAGCAGAGCAGGTTTCTGGGTAGAACTGAGCAGGCGTTAACACCACTGTGACATCTGCCTCAATGAATTTGTGGCCAGCATCAGCTGGACTGGTTTGATACATGGGAGGTTGGCAGCAATATCAATGTAAACAGTCCCCATCTTTGGATTACTTATTTCTGCCCTGTGTTCTACCATATCAGTTTTTCCCCATTTGCCTTACTTTCCAGGCTGTTTGTTTGTTTGGGTTTTTTGTTCGTTTGTTTGTATTTTTTCTTCCTTTTTAAACCACTTCATTATTTCACGGGGTGGCCCAAAAACCAATTATAGCATAGTGAAGGAACAGTTTTCTTAAGCTGATATTGCAGCTGGAAAATCCTATGTTGTTAAATCCAAATCTAGCCTGTCATTTCCAATGCCTTCCCTCTTGCTATAGATGCCTAACACGGTAAGGAAATACTTTCCTTTCTTTTAAGATGGATTATAATATATGCTCCACCTTGTTTTATTCCTTTTTTGAATTAAAGAGTTCCACTTGAGTTTGAGAAACACACATCTATATAGTATTTTGAGTCCAGTTTGGAAACTGAACATACATCATTTTGCTATCTAATCAGATGCAGATACTAACATTTTACTATCCACTCATCACCAGGTTTTAGCCATTGCATTTTTAAAAGAAATCATTTTTTTTCATGAAAAGTTGAAACACTAAGAAAAATGTGGCAATCAAAGCAATATAGATCCAGTTGTCACGGAAAAATTCTGATTACTCAAGCATACGTACCTTCCCTTTTTAACTGTATGTCTTCCAAGCAGAGGATCAAGCAGGGGATCAATAGAGTCACACATTTTCCATTAGTACAGTCTCATCAAAAGCTAAAGCTCTTTCAATGGTCTTCAGAAAACTTTACCTGAAAAATAAAATTCCTTCCCCTCCCCAATATTAGGTAAATACTGGTTATTGAAGGATTTCCTTCATATAATATAAATGTCAATATTTTTCTGAAAGCACGTGGTTAAACCATGGAAAACTGTTCACAAAGAATTGCCCAGTGTTTAAGAGTTTGACAGTTTTGAGTCCAACATCTTTCTACCTATGCTCTTGCTATTCCTCATATTAAACTAAAAATATATTGCCGGGGCTTTTCTTATAAGCAAATATGAGGGTACAGCCCCACATGGAAGACACTGGAATTGACATAGAGATGTTGGGGGAGCATATATATATATATATATATATATATGTGTGTGTGTGTGTGTTCCTGTGTAACAGCTTTTGGTATATCCTCATCTAAACCATAAACACCTTCCTGAAGGGCTAGAATCTGAATGACTTGGGAGAAACCTGTTTCCACGGGCATGGAAAAAGGAGTAGATGATAATGGAAAGATAAGTAAGCAGACAATATAGCTTCACAGAGCAGGGTACTACTGAGCATGAATGAAAAATCATGATTATTTTTAAGGGCTGAAAAAAGAATGAAAAACAAACCAGGACAGATGAGGGAAAAGAGCTTATTCAAATGAGCAGACAAGCTAGATGATTAAGACCTATTTTAAAAATCAGGCATTACTATGACCATTGACTGTGTTGTGTAATTGTGTGTTATATCTGGAATTTAGTAAAATAAACTCTGAAAGCCCTTTGAAATAGAACATTATCTCCCTAAATCTAAGCAAAGGTAAGAAAATGTATGAAGAGATCACTTACATGCGAGTGCTACCAGCTTCATATAATTCAGTAACAACGATAAGAATTAAAACCAGGTTTGTTTACCAGGAAATGACCCAATATTGGCTTTTGCCTTGAATGCTGCTCCTACATGTGAGGTGCACATGCTGTGTTCTGCTGACTAAACTGTAGAGTATGAGTAAGGTCTTATCATCAGGCTTTGCACCTTAGCTCTTGAAAAAGTGATTTGACCCTCACAAGAAGTGCACCTCAACCTCCACTTCATTTCCTCCTCAACACTTGAAAAGAACATAAGAAGGGCGCCTTTTCAAGCACCATTTTAAAAGGAAAATGATGCTATGGATAAATAAGCAGAACTGTTGTAATATTTCAATTCTTTAAGCAAGTGCATTTCAACAAACACCAATCCCTTACGAAAATTAGGGGAACTTGAAGGCAGTAAACATGAAAGCCAATTCTTCAACGTGTACATCTCCTTTCTGTCCTAGACGTACGACTTTAAGGTCAGCTCCATATTTATTCTTTATCCATTTCATTCCCTGTTGCTGGGGATCTATCATCGGAGGTCAGCACTCACAGTTTGTTAGGATAGTGGCATTTTCTGTTGACATCCTATCACCGTCGTTACTCCATGCCACAGTCGTAGCATCATCCGTCATTGTGGCAATTGGGTCCAGGCCCTCCGTCACAGGAACGGGAGCCTTAGAATCAGAGTGCAATATAATCATCCAGCAAGGTTACCAAGTAGCAAGACATGACTCAGTGCAATGCACAAGATAACTGGGGGAATATAAATTAAAGTAAGGCAGAAAAGTAAGGAGGATCCCTGTGGAGTTTCAGATGAAAAGAAAGTACTAGGAAATGTGACGAGAAGCAGTTTATCACATTTATAAGAGATTTTTAAAAAGTGTTTTCTCTTAAGACATTTACTTCATAAAAATATTTATAGTTCAATAAAGTTAAAAATGCACCATATATTATACATTTCAGTGTATTCTCATATTGCAAATTCAATGGTTATGTATGCTCTTGAGCAGCTATTTCTGGAACATAAATCCGTATTTATCCACAAAAAAAAAATTATAAAAGCAGGATTCCCATGGCATCTTATTAATATAGTTCAGTTCACTCAAAAGGCAGAGAATGGGGCCATCTCCGGGGGCAGAGGCAGCCGTGGAGCTCCCTGCGGGGCACCAGCTGCAGCAATGCTCTCGCGTGAGTGCCCCTGCACTAAGGAGGAGGCTGCCACAGAGCAGCCATCTCACAGCCACGCTTCTTGGACACCAGCCCCTCACAGGCACTTGCAAGGAGATGAAATAAAACAGAAATGGAACATCTGAAATCAGCGATTACCAAGCAGGTATGGCTAGGAAGGGAAATGCCTAATGCAGCACAACAGACTAAGAGAGAATGAATAAATAAGTTATTTGGAACAAACGAGAGGGGCTGGTGGAAGCAGAATAGAAGAGCTACACCAGATGCCTGGAATTAATTTTTTCCTTACTGAAGCAAAGGGCCAACCCCCACCAATTCCTTCATGGTGTTAGTCCAGGCTTCCTTATTAGTGATTTTTGGATTGAATTCAAAAGCCGTAAATAAAGGAAAGCACTGCATCATCATTATTAAGCCTGAACTATCTTCTCCCCCATTCAGAAGTATCTTAAAAACTCTTCCATCAAAATTTTCCTTTTCTCTGGGCATGTCTAGTTCTCAGTGCTGGCTTTTAGACTGGCGTTTCTTTTAAAAGTGTACACCGAAACAAAAAAAAAGTATGTATATCTGATAGTTATTTATAATGAAAAGCACTAAAATATATTTAAGTTGAGCCAAATGTTAGTGACAAGAATGGCACAATACCTCTAGTGCAGTTTCTGTGGCACAGTGGCATAGTTACCATACTATTACAGAACACATACCACCTTAAATTGTCTAACTCACGATTCTAATCTCTGAGCCCAAAATAAACCTCACTTTTGATGAATGTGCTGAAATACAAGCAAAAAGGTCCCAGCAGGCATACACTGCCCTCTGCAAGCATGCAACATTTCTATCTCCCATGTGTAACACATTCATCTAAATATATCAAAAGACTGAAAACATGATTTGTTTTATCTCTGGGCTCTAAGACAACCAATACAATCATTTCCATGAGCTGAAATACTTTCTTGTGAAAAACAATAGCACTGGGGTATTATCAGGGTTCCTAATATTAATTTTCACACAATGCACAAAAAATATCTGCATATATAGATACATCTATTGTCACTGTATCTGCACAAAGCTGTTACTTAATGACATAGAACTACTTGCTTTTCCTTCTGTAGAGGACTATTAATAAACATCTATTTCAACATTACTTTTCAAGTGTATTTGTCTCTTCTTTTCTACTCTTCCTCACTTGCAGGAAAACAGTCAAAACCAAAATGAGGTATTTTGTCTCACTTTTGTTCACTTGAAAGCATCTTAAAAAGTAAAACATCACAGTAGGGTTTCATTTTATTCATAAAAATGTTCAATCCATTTCAGAGGAGTCTTAAAAGAGTTAAGAATGACATTTATTTTCAGAGTCCTACTATTGAAAATATACAGGGCAATTTTTTCTACCTATCAGAACTAGGCCACAAGGTAGAAGGAGGTTTCTGAGAAAGGATTTTATCTGCAAACAAGCTTTTGGTGGAAAAGGACAGGTTTCAGGTAAAGGAAAGCTCTACACAAATAAGTGACTGTTAAACTCTAGCACAAAACAAACATCTACAAAGAGATGTCCCCACAGTTCTGAGTGCTGACCTTGGAAACTCAAAGTTGGATTTAACTGTGTTTCCAGAGGGTTCTCATAACTCAGCTCACCTGCTGTGTCATAGATCTATGATTGAAAATGACGTAAGTGCTGCCCATTTCACATATTTCTGAGAATAAGTGACATTAATCATGATATAATGCACATAAGAAATAAGAAACAAGTAGGAAGGAGTGAGGAGCATTTTCACTCAGGAAGAAAGGAATGGTCCAAAGCTTCAAAAGTAAGGAGGGAGAAGGCTTTGCAGAGACAACTCTAAAGATTAGAACTTCAGTGCATTTACTGAGTACTACCATAGTTTCCTCCATATGCAGAAAAATGGGGATCATCATAACTACATTCTCTTCCTAGAGCTGAGAAACTAAGCAGAATTGGTCTCTCTGTACAGCTCTATCATTTTTATAGCACTTGCTGTTACAAAGGTGTCACAAAGAACAGACTTTGACATCGAGAATTGGAAAGGGAAGGGATATTCTTTTTGCCACAGAACCTCTCTCTTTCATTTCCCTCAAAACATACCCGCAATCTGATGAAAGTATGCCTGTGTGCACACACACTATATCTATGTCTAAATCTATTTATCTATGTATCTATATACACACACATATATACATGTCCTGGAAAACAAATACCTTCAAAGAGGCACTTTTATATGCAGATCTGTACTTCAAATTTTTTAAAGACAGCAACTTTAACAAACCATACACTTTACTGGAGACTCCCATTTTGTACAGAATATTTCACTTTTTTTACCTTTAGAGGAAGAATCACAAAATGTCCCTTAGGTTCCTGGTGATACCATTTTATGAAGGGTCCAAAGTAAGACACAAAGGCTGCTGTCAATATGATGTCACCACATAAAAGTTTTCTTCTGTGCTTTGAGGTTTTCAGTGGACTGGCTCCAACACGTGTTTTTGGACTGCAAAGCAAAATTGGAAAATGTTATCTCCTGAGCACCATGGAAGAGACATAATGTTTAATCTCTGTGTTATTAACCAGAAGCATACAAAAGTACAACAGGAGGAGTACTCTGTCAGCAAGAGATACACTCCAAAGAATGCAAAAGCTGGAAACAATCCAGAATTTATGGTGGTGATTTGAAATCTTTGAAGCTGAAAACAATAGCATAGAACTCTTTGTCAAACATTCTATCTACTGACTCTTTTCAGTAATTTCTGCTTTTGTGTACATCAGATGCAGCATGGTGGACACATTCTAATATTGACAGCATCTGTCCTACTGCCAGTGCAAGCATTTCCAGCAACATTCAGAAAAGGTGAGGAAATAAGAATATTACAAGACAAAAAAAAAGACAAAAAAGCTGTTTCAACCTCAATAAAGATGTAACTTTTACTTTTTTTTTTCCACATTTTTTTTCCAAGGGGAGGAGAAAGGCAGTAGAGTTGGTGTCCCTGCCCATGGTAGGGAGTTTGGAACTTAGATGGTCTTTAAGATCCTTTCAAACCCAAACCATTCTATGATTCTGTGAAGACTTGCAGGCTTTCTTGCTCTTATTTGTCTTCTTTCACCTACTAGATACAGACACTTTACTCATCTAAGGCTGCAATGATTTGGAGTTTTGACAGGAGAAAAGATGAGGGTGGCCAAACACACAGGCTGCCCAGAGAGGCTGTGGAATTTCCATGGTCCTGGACAATCTGGTCCAACCAGTCCTGTTCGGTCAATGAGGATGGATTAGATTATCTCAGAAGGTTCCTTCCAGCTGCAGTGATTCTCTCAAAGTTTAACTCTAGAATCACTTTCTTCATATATATTTTTTTTTCCTACAGAAAGCCCTGGTTTCCCTTGTTCTTTTGCACAGTTCATCTTAACCACGTTAACCCTGGGATATTTAGGATGAATAGTCAGGAATGGTCTCAGATTTCAATGATTTATTATAAGCAGCTATGTGGAAAGCTGTTATTTTATTTCAGTTATGCAATAAAGACAGCCCACCATCTATTTAAAATTTGAGCTGGTTACTAAAGAATTTCAGAAAAATAAAAGCACCTTCTTTAAAGTAAGTTAACATTTAATATATGGATCCTCTCTTTTTCAGTCAGGATTGGTGGCGTGGCATAAACCCCAAATTAGCAGTAATTGGCACATTATGCTTTGATTGTTCCGTGTGTACCATTCCCAGCAAAGGAATGAATGTATGCATGAATGCATGCTCAAATAGCTTGGAGAGGAAGATAAAAATTGATCACCCATTAGAGTCATCTTCAAATGGATAAAATTCTAGATGTAAAATAGAAATAAACTCCGACAACATTTCTTCTTTGTTTGTACTGTTTAAAATACTGTAGATAAAATAAAGTTGTTTCGTAGTTGGTTCACTTGCTTTAGGGAAACCTCAGGAGATCATTCTCCAGTGACTGAAGCAGAGAAAAGGCCAGGATGAAAGAAGGAAAGCACCTCAGAATTACTTATAAGGACAGTCACTTACCACTGCCCATATAGATATTTGTTTTTCAGAGCAATGACAGTAATCAAATAATATTTTTCCAGTCCTTTACATGATGTAATCTAAATCAATGAAAATCTCTGAATGGAAAGTATCCTCTATACTTCATATAATTTGATATTAAATGCTTGTTTTTTGCTGGTGTCCTTTGCTTAAGAGCTTAAAAGAAAACTCTTAAATGTACTCATTCTTGAAAGCTGTACAGATTATAAAATCAATCTCAAATAACAACTCAGTCTCATTTAAAAAATAATTTTCTATGTGTATAAAACCAAAGTAACAAAATAATTGTTAAATTTTATCTTCATGAAGTATTTTCCAGTTACATTTTTCAGAAAAATCAGAAATACTTACTGAAATGGCTAAGCATTCAATCTTGAGAAGATAGACACAGAATTTAATGATAAGAGAAGACTCAAAGTCTTTTGTTATAAAAGAGGAATATAGAAGATCCACTAAGAAAATAGAAGTATCTTTAATCAAAGTATGCTGCTTAAAAGAGATAGCATGTATACGTTTCACAGTATAAACACAGGAACCTGGTGCGTGAAGGCCTCCTAAACCCCAGTTCCATTCATAAGAGACGCCCAACAACTGACAAGTAAAGGACCATTCCTGTTGAGGGTTCTAACAGCAATCTTCGCAATGTAGCAGTGTTGCTTTGAAGTATTTTAGACATCCATTTTTGACTACAGATGTCATTGGATTTTTCTTTAAATCATTAACTGAGGGCAACAAGACAATAAATCCATTAATTTACAAGAGGGCTTCTTGATTTATCCATTCTCTCTTCTTGTTGTCACTGACTGGTAAGTCATAAACAATAAAGAGCACCCACCTCATTCTCCAAAACAGCTTTGAAATTTGAAGATTTTCTAAACATAGAATCATTGTCTATTTAAATCTTCAGTAATTTTACCATACCAGCCAAGCACCATAAATCACTAGTGACATTGGCTAACAAGGGTTTAAGAGTTGGAACATGCAGAGTAATAAATTTCCAGACAGTTAAAAATCACTATAATTTTATTCTAATGCATTATAGATTGCCTGTAATGTCATCCTGGCCGGGGTGACCCATTTCTAATTTTGAACAGCTGTTCAGCTCGGGAGTTAGTTAATGATTAAATATAAATTGCCTGATTTATTAGTCTGAATGGCTGAGCTTCCAGGTCAATGCTATATAGACAAAATCATCAGTCTTGATGCTTTTCAGAAGTTAACTGTCTCCTGTTCTAGTCAAAAAGAATTTATTCTCAGAGGAAAAGGCTTGACATTCTCAATTAATCCTTTCCGATATTTTCCTCCTTAACTTATACAATAAGATCACTAATAAAACCTCAAATTTTGGAGATAAACTTCTTTTAACTATTTGTAAGTCTTCAAGACCTGGAGACTAACCGTGGGCTAAGGCCATTGACTTGCATAGAGCTTCCAAAGGCTTTGGGGGTCTGCAAGGCCAGGCCAGTAGGGACCATCTCAGGTGTCTTGGGGCAAACAAAAGTTTTCACATGCAGATAGTTACATCAACTTCACTGTTTTTCTAACAAAGGAAAGATTATTGATGTATTTTACGTAATTTTCTAGCATAATAATTTCAGAATCAGATAAAAAATAGATTCTGTTTTAATTACACTGGGGTTTTTTGATTAGTTTTATGCTCTTACAATAATTTTTTTCCAAACTGGTTTGATATTGATTGCTAGCCTCTGCTGAGATATTTGCAGAAACAAATGTATTCACACTCTGATCTTAGAAAGCAAGGTCACAGGGATTTTAAGAAATCCAACTTAAAATATTTATTCATGCTGCCTTGGGAACTCATGTCATAGTGTAAATATTCCTTATACTTTGTATTTCCTGTCATATACACTTATTTGTCAAAAAAGGAGTTGTTAAAATTTTAGATGATGGATTGAGACAGAAGGATTTCTGTAAAGATCTAGGAGACACTGCTCAGCAATGTTGTGGCTGACTTGAATGGTTTTGTTAAATAGGCATGTGGTAGCTTGAATGATGTTTGTCTGCAAATAAAGCTAATAATCACACTGAAATGTATATAATTTTAACATAAATACATTTCATTCTTATTTAAAAATTATTAGTTTCTGTAAAAGTGAAAAAAACCAAAAGCAAATAGCAAATATCTGGCGGGTGCCTTCCACTTATTTGCAATCTAAAGTGCAACAGGGCAGATGCAGGGCGGCTCCATCCTGACCTGGAGGATTATTCAGTCTTTCTGCTCATTAACCAGAGGCTGCCCAGGCTGTCACAATGTGTTCACAGTTGTGTATAAATGTGGTGACTTAGTTATTGAGATTTCTCTCTAACAATCATGCCAATACCAGTTTCTCAGCAATACTTGTTTTTTAGGAAATACAATTGTAGTGCAGCACATTTTACTTCACACAATTTTATTGAGAGTTTATTTGTGGTTTCGGGTTGTTTGGTTGGGTCTTTTTTTTAAATCTAAATGTTCTCTATTAAGTGTCATCTTGTCACCTTTGTGATCCCCCTCATCCCCTGCACTCCCCCACCATTTTTCCCCACACAACCTTCAAAAATTTAACCTCATGTTCAACAAAAAATTTCAACTATTTAAAAACTCACACTGGGATGAACATTCAGGCAAAATCTTCTTAACTCAGGTCACTTAACCAACCTGTTGCTGGTTAAGCCCAGCAACTGTGTTTATTCTGTTTACATGATCTTGACATAGGACTGTTTCTTCAACTGCTTTCTCGAGTGAAGATGTGAGCTTATGCAGAAAAAGGATGGGTAAATAGTGTAGCTAAGGTTTGTTGTTCGGGGTTTTGTTTGTTTTTTAAAAGTATTATTATTTTTTATTTTAAATAATATATTTTAATGACAATAATTGTAGACAGTACCTTTAACTTTGAGGGACATAAGTCTCAGAGGAAGTGTTTTGCTATATTCTGTGTTTTTTTCCTGCAGCTCCTGGATCAACATAAGTACATTAACTAACAAAAATTTAAGTCAAAAAAATGCAAGACAGAATTATCATTTTCATTTTGCATGTGAGCCTGGAGACACAAAAAGATTCAGCAATTTGCTCACGGGCAGACGTTATGGCTAGTGGCAGAACACATGCAGATCTTCTGCACGCTGATCTGCGCCTTCAACCACGCTTCTCTGCCCTCTGCTCAGAAGGCAGCAACATCCCCGGCTCTGCTTTCAGGAGTTCCATACTGCACGTGCCTCAAAACAAGTTGCCTCAAAGTGATATTTTTCTGTAGAGTAACTTAGACATCTAACAACACTGAGTTCCACTTGAGGGCAAAATTTTCGTCTTTTGGGTTTAATGAAAGAGCAGCAGCAGGAGTAAGGTGTGCATACCTCCACAAAAGCTGTTTTTGCCGGTTTTGCAGGATCAGAGATTTGGATCTCTTTTGTCAGGTTTGATGCTTGAATTGGTGGTGTGCAACCAGGAAACTTTGAAATTATTTATAAATTAAAAACAAGAAATTTATTGACAAAGGTGGAAAGATGTATCTTATAGATTAATAAAGCGGGTAAACTTGATTTCTTTAGGGAAAATGAGGCAGCGGATCCATTTCTTATGGTGATGAATCTTAAATTGAGAGACTGATGAGGACTTATACTCAATAAGGGCATCTAACAGAGATGGGCTATAAGTAAAATTTCATCAGTCTAGCATTCAAGGCATAAGAAGAACGAGCACAGTAACATTCTCTACTGTTTTTTGGGAGAGACTTATTTCTAGACACCTCAAGTTTGCCTGCATGATAGCATAGAGCTGCCTATAGTTCAAGTGCATTCATCCATCAAAGGCTCAGGTAGTAAAGATGAGAGACAAACAGTAAGGGATGCCTCAATATCTGTGGGATTTGCTTTTTTTGATACATAATAGTCTCCTTTATCACAGCAGTTCTTATCCTATGATTTCTGAATAGGAAAGTTGTCACTACAAAACACACCATTCCCTTTTGTCATTCTTTCATAGTGTGTAACGTAAATAAAGTCTGGCAACAGCAGAATCACATATTGCACTTTATAGCCCAGCACCCTAAATTCTATGGGATAAATCATGTATTTTAAAAACACTTGCTAACAAGGAAGCTAGTGCCAGGAAACTATGTTCCACAAATCACAGCAGAGAGCCATTACTCTCCATAGCAAGCCTGCAGGACTGTGCCCTTTCATAAACATTTTCAGGCACAGAGTACATTTTCAGTTCTCTCATATATTAATAACAATGATTGTAATGATAAATACAATCATTTATTGATTTTTTGCATCACTTCTGCAAAAAGGATCAGCTTGGCCCAACTTTATAGCCTTAGCACTACTAAACTTCTCTTTTTTTTTTTTTTTTTGGCATAGTATAGGCATAGTTGTGCTATACACATGAATGTAAAATCATAATTGTCACAAATATTTTTAGCAGATAACTAGTCTCATGAAGGATGGAAATCTGATTTATTTCCACTCAAAATACCTATAAAATAATTTTGCTTGAGAAGAAACAATCCTTTTTCACATTTCTTAACTACCTTTTCATTCAATTTACTGTAAATACATAGCAAGTGTTGGAATTGATGGGATATTAAAAACTTAACATACAAGAAAGGATTCATAGGCATCACCATCCACAGAATATTTTTTAATCAACTTCAGAGTGTTTTAAATGTTTAAAATTACATAATGTATTAGTATTAGTACCAGCTGGTGTATATTTACCATCAAAAAATATTACTGTAACAATATTTGCTACAATGTTGCCTCTAGACCATAGAATAATTTTGGTCAGAAATTACCTTTAAGATTATTGAGTCTAGCTGTTAACCCAGCACTGACAAGCCCACCATTAAACCATGTCCCTAAATGCCACATCTACACGTCTTTGAAATACCTTCAGCAATGGTCAATCTACCTAGTAACCCTTCTGGTGAAGAAATTTTTCCTAATATGCAATCTGATTGTTCTCTGACTCAACTGAGGCCATTTTATCTTGTCCTATCGCTTATTGCTTGGGAGGAGAGGCTGTCCAGATCACTCTGCAGAGCCTCCCTACCCTCTGGCAGATCAATACTCCTGCCCAGCTTGGTGTTGTCTGCAAACTGACTGAGGGGGCAGTCGATCCCCTTATCATTTCTCATTTAAAGATACATTCTGGAACCCATGAAAAGTGAAGGGAAGTCAGTCTAACCGTGCTGCCTAGAGTGAAGGTGTGTTACTGATTACTAACAGCTGCACTGGTTATCATCACTCAGAATTGCTGGCCACAAAATCTTCCATATGAAAAATATGGACAGCCCTCCTTCCCTCTCTCTCTTTGCCAACAGAAAGAAGCTGAATTATGAGTCAGGGAGTGCAGAATATCCATGAATGCAGAAACAGAGGTCACTAGCATCTGATGCTCTGCCTTCAAGTTTATTCTTCAGAAAATTGATAGAGGAAGATGGAAAAGAGACAGGCAAATAAATGACTGGAAGGGAAAAGGGCAAGAGATGAACTGAAGAATAGGGGGCAATCCTGCAGACTGGATACAGTCAGCCGACAGCCCAGAGAAAGAGGTACAGAAAAACATCCATAGAGAGTGACCTTCCTTTAACGTTAGAAGAATTCTTGTTTTTATGGACACAACTCTGAGTTGTTTACTCACACAATTCAGATAAGGACTAAGAGCTTTCTACAGGCTGATGGGGTACACAGGGTTATCAGCAGCTACGGTAAATAAAATCTGAGTACTTCTTGCTAAGAAGTGCCTGCATGGTTCATTTTTCTTCTCCCGGAAAAAAAATACAAGTTTACCTTCCCTTTATACTAATTTCACAGACTTCTTTACACAGTGAATCTTACCTTTAAAAAAGCCTGACATGAGCCAGCTGGAGCAGGTTGCATAGGCCAGGGGTCCACGTTGCAAAATACTGAGTGAAGAATTAAATCAAGCAGATCAATCAGTACCATGGTTGGAAAAATGGAACTGTGGAAACTTTGCTAAATGTAAAATTCTCTAGAAAAGACAAAGAAAACTGGCAAATTTGTCTACAGCATTTTATTCAAACTCTAAAGATGGATGACAGTAAAATGTCAATGTTTCATGTTGAATTTGCATCTTTTCATCAGCTAATCCTGGTTAATGCTACTGCTGTACATAACAGTCATCCCCATGCACAGCATGTTGCACATCATGTCCTTTAGCACATGGATTAATACAAGTTTCTAGCTGAGGAAGCCAAGCTGAGTTTAAATGAAACATTGAACAGTGCAGTTCAGGATCATTAAATAGGGATGAAAAGCTGCAGAGAAATTTATTCACTGCTGACCAGGTTGTGCATGTTTAGATGGAGAAAAAGGATGAGCCCAGAGAGCAAAGTGCAAAGGCAGGAAAGGATCCTGCTCTGTATTCACCAGTCTGCAGACTTCATTCCATCTACTGAACTTTTCTAATTAACTCAGCCTCTCATTGTTCTCTAACATTTCACAGGCAGGAAATCAGGCACTAACCGTCAGAGGAAACGCATCTCTCAGCCACAGAACTTCCTATAGGTGAAACTTTTTGGATTAACCTTTTATAAAGTGGGTGTCACATTCCCAACTTGCTATAATTCTGGAAACAAACTTCCTTCTAAGATTCATAGATTCTTTGAAGTTCTGGTGCCTGCTAGCTTGCAATTTGTTTTTTTTTTCCTTCCAGCCGCTAGTCCTGAGGAAACTATTAATGTCTTTCATATGTGTCCTAGTGTTATGCACTGCTTATAGACATTTTGATAATTTCCAGTCTGCCACACAGCTGTTAGATAAAATTAAACTTATAATTAAAACTAGGTTACTTCAATCACTTTCAAATATTTTCTTTAAATAACATTTTAAGTCCTCTCCATTAACAAGAAATTACATGGTTTCTGTTCTACAAGTACAATAGGTACAGAAATCATTGTTAGTCCAACTGTACGTAAGCAGTTTGTGGAAATCAGTAACTTCAATCACCTCACAAATGGAAAAAAGGATGACACAATAGATGAGAATCCTATTCCTATCTGGAATTTGCAAGATACTCAAATGAACAATATTTTGCACTGGCCTGTGCAAAGGATTGCACTGTAACTGAAGCTTTGAAGTGAAATTGGAAGCTGTGTAGTAGAGCACCTAAAAATGGTGACTGTATGCTCTTCCTGAGAGATGAGTGCAACCTGTGGACCACAAGAGGCAAATACAGAAATGCCCAAGAGGAATAATTTGCCTTAAAAAAAATAATTTTTCCAATAATCCTCAGTAAGGAAATGGTAGATTAGGACATGATTTATGGAGGAAGTGTATACATTTTTAAGGTTTTTCACATAATAAAACAATCTCTTCTTGGAATTTTCAAATTTCTGGACTAAGTCCAATTAACTCAGTTACAAGAAGCAAGTCAAAACCAAGTTTTCCTGAGTGATGTGTGCAGCAGTTTTTACTATATAGCTCTTACCACTTGCTCTCTTAAATGTTACGAATACACCTTAGCATATATAGTATACACACTGCATAGACAGGTATTTCCTTTTTATTCTCAGAAGAAGTTAATCTTGTAAAATATTACTGGATGAACTAAATTTCTGTTTTATTTTTGGAATCATAAAATGGTATCGTTTAGAAGGATCTTTGGAGGTAATCCAGTTGTACTCTCAGCTCAATACAGGGCGAACTTCAAAGTTTTCTTTGAATTCTTCATGATCAGCCCCCATATCTTCTTTCCTAAGCTACTAATAAGTAAACAGCACTCAAGAAGTATTCATAGAAAGTTCTAACATGTATTATTTTGCATTTTTCAACAGTGAATTTGAGCAGCTATAGAGTTATCCATTCAACAGCTCCTTGAGCTCTGGAACTTATTATTGTTATGAGTAATAGCTTCTAGGGAATTAAAAATTACAGCTACAGTTCCTTAGAAATGTTAATCAGGATCAGCTAGGGTATGAATCAGTTATAAAAATAATAGTTTTAATGGGATCCTCCAACCATGTAAAGGAAATCCTGCTTGAATATAAAGTATGGATTTTATAAAGTGGTTAGTAAAAATATCCATAGTAAATGACAGTATGACAACTGTTGGACTAACACAGGAAACAGATAAATGCAAAGTAATTGCAGCTTTGCCTGTGGTGCAGAATTCTCCCTGTTAGGAACTAAGCATAGCTGAGAGAAAGACTGCTGCTAACAACCCTCAGAAAAATGTATGAGGAGAGGAAAGGGGAAGCAAATAAATGTCAAAAAAGGGGAAGTAAACAAATGTAAAAAAAGATGATTCAAATTTGGAGTCTGATTGAATGCAAGGTCACCTAAACCAGGAAAAGGTTATTTGAGATACTGTCAGGCAAGGAACAGAGATGTATTACTGCTCTTTTCAGAGGAACACATTAAAACAATACAAGATTCCATGAGTTTCAGGGGTGACTGCTGTGTATTAAAAATAAGCAAAAAAATAAAATCTCCCCAAAACAACACCAGAAGGCTATTTTTGTCCAAAAGTGTTTGTAGTCAATAAACATACATCAGTATAGATGTGTGAAATAAAAAACATGATGCTTCCATAAAGTGCAGATACAAGCTTCATTAGGGCAGATTTTGATCTGAATGGGCAACTCCAAGGTCATAAGGCTAATGCTGTTTCACGTGGATGTAAAATACCTGCTGTAGCAGCTGATGGGATTTTTGGGGTGGGGGTCAGAGGGGTCAGAAGAGAAACTGAGATGGTAAAAGCTATCTTTGTTTACCCATTAAAGCTGCATCTCCTTCAGAACAAGAAAAAAGTGGATACTACAATACCAGGAAGAAAACCAGAAAATTTGTGAAATAAAGAATTAAATTCTAAAATACCATAACCCACAGACTTCAAAGAATTTCAATTAAAAGTGAATCTTGCTCATTCTTTTAAAATATAAATTCAAGAGAAAACAGTGAGAATAATCCCCACATTACAGATTTGTTCAGTTTTGTTTACTGCTTGATGTTTTAAGTTGTGAGATTTCAGATCTAAATATTACCAACAAAACAGTCTTAAGCCAAGTCAAAATCTTTTAAACCTAATTAATGTCATCGCTTTAGAACCATTTGAAGTTTTCTTTGCTAAGTAAGGTTAATTAACTTGCAGCAGAAACTCCTTCCACCCACCATCTCCCAAGATATCATAAGATGTCTTTGTATCAAGAGTGCTTTGTGCTGCAGTTGCTCCATTAAATGGATACTTAAACAACAAATAATCCCTCTCAAAAGTTCAATAGATACTTGATGACAAGTGTGGTCTTCAATTCAATCATTAACTCACAAGACACTTGTCAGTAAAAGACTAATCAAGGTTTCCTCTTCTACGTGCATGTGCGCCCACATGTGTACCTGTGTTTGTGGGTCTTTCAAAAAAATCAGAGGAGATTAGATGTTGTTTTTATCATATGTTAATGACAAACATTAACACAAATGAGCATGAGCTTCTAAAGCCCTTTCTGGACATTCTTGCTATACTCCAGTGGGCCATTACTGGTATAAAAACTTGGCACATATTCCTTGTAAAACTCACAGCCAGTTACTTCTACCAACCACCATTTCAATTATTAGTCTATCGGTTATAATGTGCCTAGGTGGCTTTGAGGAAATTCAGTCATTTTGGATAAACAGCTTCATGTGCTGCCACCCAAACTGCGGAATGTTCTTCAGTACATTTGTGAGGAAAACAGTGATAATCCCTAACGAGAGCAAGCCTTCAGTATTTGAACTAGACAGTAATGATAGCAACAAAAATAAAACACATTAAAATAAATAAATAAATAAAAATAATGAAATTTAGTGGGCTCAAACAAAGAGAACAAAGCTTATTAATCAGGCAGCACTTGCAAGAAGCTTTTTCCTGATGGCTTCTAGTTTTCAAGTAGCTGCTGCTAATTCAGCATTAAGCCTTAGCCAGCACACAACATTTTGGTTCTCTCTCACAAAGCACCTTGAAAAAGACATACCATGTTGGTACATTAACGAAGAAATTGGTCTCACTTTATTACAAAAATTACAAATGACTCCTGATGAAAGACTTTCAGATCATCCTAGTAGTCTTTCATTACATACCTTGCTTTAGACCCATCTTTCTACACAATATTGAGTCAGGCAAAGATCTCCTTCATTATTGACTACAGCAGATTTTATGACAGGTATAGAAAGATATCTTAAGCAGAACTGAATGCAACCCTAGTGGGTCTGCTCTCCAACTAGAAGTAATTTATATGTATCACTTTCATGATTTTAGAATACAGGTGGAAATCAGACAGGCATTATACTTGAGTAGTTTTCATTTAAAATTGATAAGTTTTTTACTATTCTGTAATTAAATGAGAGCATGCTATAATACTAGGATGAATGGAGAAATCCTGCTGCCAGGTGCTCAAGGGAATCACAAGTGATAAGCCCTGTCTTACGCTCCAGACAGCCAGACCCAGGATGGATGTTTCAAGTGAAACATGTACATCTGGAGAATATTTCCCAACTGTTGCATCGTAATGACAATTGGAAAGTCCTGGACAGCTACATCTTTTTTACCACTTTCTACTAAAAACAAACATATGTGTACATACTGCAAAGTACTGAACGCTTCCCACTTTATCTCTGGTTGTTGTTGCATGCTCCCCAGGACACACTAAGCTGAGCCTACTAAAATAATAAAAAATTCATGGACCAAAATTCCCCCATCAGGGCTAGTCCAAGAGCTGATACATACATACCTCACTGAATTTTACTATATTGATGACCCAGGTACAGAGACCAGCTGCTGCAAAGGATTTTGTGCGAACATAATTTGGGTTGAAATCTGGATCCTTCAAGTTATGTTCCTTGGCGACCTTCAGACAATTCTGAGAAATACGCTCCTTATCATAGTCGATTAAATCTTGCAAAGAGTCATCAACCTGTGAGAAGTTCCGGTGTATATAATGTGCAATTTTTTGAGAAGCAGAAGATAAATCTTATTTTCATCTCAAATGTAAAATTGGAATCCTGCACTAGTTAATTGGTTTAGAAATGTTTTTCAGTACAGAGCAAAAATATTTCCCCCAAAAGCCAGAAGTACTCACTGTCGCAAACACAATTTGTGATTTATGTCTTCCTTGAGGAAGTAGGGATAGATGGGATAAATATAATGAAATGCTCCCTCTTTCATTTTCTCCTATATTTGCATTCAGTAAATTCCAGTGGTGCTCAGGCTGGCTTGAGTTTGTCACCAAAGGTACACAGAAAACAGCAATGCAGGGTCATATCTTCTCCCCCTAAATTCAAGATGTAAGACAATGAAGTTGTGATTTAGTTTCTCTTTCTCTGAGTCTCTATTTCAACTATTATTTTCCTCTCTCATGTCAGATATCTCATGTCTCTTTGATAATTACCTTTCCTATAAAGACTTTTGTGGCTTTCCAGCTTTGGTCCTTGGGCCCTTTCCCTTTATGTGACAGTGTTTCAGCTGGGGTAGAGTTAATTTTCTTCACAGTGGCTGGCATGGGGCTGTGTTTTGGATTTGTGCTGAACACGGGGTTGATAATATAGAGATGATTTTCTTATTGCTGGGCACATCTTACACAGAGCCAAGACCTTTTCTGCTTTTCGTACTGTAATGCTGGTGAGGGGGTGCATGGGATGTTGGGAGGAAACACAGAAAGAGCAGTTTCATATCTTATTCAGTGACACAGACAGTGGGATCAAGTTCTCCCTCAGCAAATTTGCAGATGATGCCAAAGTGAGTGATGTGACTGACAAGCCTGAGGGATGGGGCGTTATCTAGTAATGCAGGACAGGAGACCAGATAAGGTATCTGTACAAAAAAGCTGGGGGATATTAGGGCAGTCTGTTACTCCTGAGGAGTTACTGAACACAGGGAGGAGCTCAGTAGCCTATGACATTGCAGTAGGTAAGCTGCAAGCATTTCATTATCTAGGTTCAAATGTAAAAGCTGGAGCTAAACAAGAGACTGAAGACTTTCTGCTAAAATTTTGAGACCCATGAACTTTTTCCCCTCACCGTCCCTTCTTCTTCTTCATAGGGTTTTCTTTTAGATAATCAGAGGAAATACCAGGAAGCCAATGATTAGTTCAGTGTTGTGCTGGAGCTTTCCCTGAATAGTAAAATATTCACTCCAGTTTTGAGGTATAGGGAACCACATAAAATTTGTCAAACCAGCCTCCCTCTTTTGCCAAATTTGCCTTCTTCTTTTTATTCCTCAGTTCCAAGTCTGAAACCATAGGTCACAACTGGGGACGGAATGGGAGAAATGGAAATATCCTATATGAAAACACTGTACTTACTTAATTTCAGGTTTGGAAATTAAACAATCATCAGTTCAAGCAGCTTTGTCAAGACACTTGTTTTGGCTTAACAGTGGCTTAGATCAGTGACTTTACATCAGCTAGCATCAGTCTTACATGAAATCTGAGTGCCTCCACAACTTTCTGCAATGATTTAATTATCTGTTTAAAAGCGGATTATGATTTCATTGGTGCAAATTTATCTGGGAGAGTAACCCTGGAGGGCATTCTGTATCATCAGCAATTGTGTATTTGGAAAATTACCACACACACTTTTAAAGATACACTGCCTGAGGCTGAAGCCAGTTATACTTGGTTCATCCTTATCCTTGTACCTCATGCTCATCTCACAGGCTCATTTCCTGTCAGGTCTTGCTTAAACCTAGTTTAATTACAGAGAAAGAAGATATTGCCGTGATCAAGATGTTAATACTTGGATCAAGCACTCTGCATTGGCAGCAACAAGCCTCTGTAAGAATTTAATATCCTTACAAAACGTGTTTCTGCAATTGTCAGGGGCATTTTCCATGTACACATTTATTAGATAGGACACAGATACTGTCTGTGGAAATAACAAATATTAAAAATTAATATGCATTACATTATAAATGACAAGTTATTAATCAAGTTAAATATGTCCCCCATTTCTTGTGATGTAGCTTTTACGATTTCAATTCCCAACATTTATTGGTTTGCATCTTAGAAATGTGTATTTTAAAAATTAAATAATGCATTTGCACATGCAGTTTTGATGTGGTTTATATTTTCTCTAACACGATTTGAGACCCTTGCTACTGAAATTAACTGCAAGTAAAAAGTTTAGAACAGCCAGATGCCCCTTCTGTTCAAGTTTCTAAGGATATAACCTGATGAACAAGTATTACATTTATTACAGTATACTGTGCTTCTAATATGGCATGGTATTTTCCATTAAAATAAACATCTAGTATAAATCACATGAGTTAATTATATTTCTGTCTCTTTTTTTTCCTGATGCTTAGTTATTCTTTGCTTGCTGATGCCCGCCAAAAATGTGTAACAGAATAACTGGTTTTTAAGAGAGAAAAAATAAACCAGAACAGGTTGCAGATAAGCCTTAGGACAGTATTTCTCAAATCTACTATCCCTTACAAAGGGAAGGAGTTTTTCACGCCTGTTTCCAGGAGTTTAGTCCTCTTCACCAATAACTTCTCCAGTATAGAGCTCTTGGTGGCTAAATTGTTAGGAAAGCTGGAAGCAATGTATATTTAGCAATCAGACCATGAGTGGGGTGGCTCAGTTATACCAAACAAATAAAGAATGCAGTTCAGCTGAGGGTGGTAAATAAAAAAAAGCTTTCCAGTCTGGATCCTTTGTTCCTAATACTCAGCTAGTGTCAGTATCACACATAAACCTACATCGTGCTCTGCAGGTTTTCTCTCTTTAAGGGGTAGGTCTTATTTTAAAAGGCAATGGCATATGCACCTTCATGTATAAACTGCTCTGGCTGACAATATTCAGAGCACAAAAATGGCCAGCAAAATGACAGCAGTGTTACTGCCCACTGTTTTAAAACCTTACCAGTGTCACATTCGTGGTAAAACCCTTGTTTATTACTGTACAGGTGTGGAGCCCTGCCACGTTTATGTGGAATCCAGTCTGACCTCACTTCTCCTAATAAGTCTGATCTAAAGTGATTTCCATTCTTCACCTATTCTCTCTCAAAAAGTGAGTAATACTTCGCTCCAAGTCAATACCTTCAAAGTATTTACTTGAGTTGTAAAACTCAAAAAGCTCTTGTAAGCTCCAGTTTGAAGTCTATACAACAGGAAAGCAAAAATAATTTTTTAAAGGGTGCTATATTTTAATCAGTTAGGAAGAGTCTTCACAAATTACTTAGCTGAAGATGTATTCTCACTTTCTGGGCTTTTTTTGTGCAACACAAAAATGATAGAATATAAGTGTTTAGAAACTATCGTTAGCCTTATGAAGCAGTTTTAGATTAATGTAGCACAAAACGACACTTTCATTTCCAATGAAAACATTTCAGAAGTGCAATAAGGCAGTGAACAGTGGAGTACAATAATCATTAGCATCAGGCACTGAACTTCATCCCCGAAACAAAGTGGCCCAAAGATGCGATTATCTCACAATAATCACTCTATGTGTTTCACCTAGCTGCTTAATGAAGTAATTAAAATTGTGTTAAGGGTGTATTTTGAACATCCAAATTTATCAGAAGCATATGGAACCGATGCAGGAAAAGCATCACTAAAAAGTGTTTGGTAGGATGTTGAGCTGTTGGATCCCATTTGTACAAGTTTAATTAATTGCACTATTTGGACTTGAAACTTCATGGCCATTTTTAAGTCCTATACGAGATATGGATCAGCAAAAGGCTGAAGCCTGTAGTTAGCATAATCCAGAGAAATATAAAGGTCCTCATCATGTCTTCATTTAGCTCAGTATCAAAAATCACTTTTCTCTCAATAAAATTAGGATTAGACACAAGGTTATTAGAAAGATATTGAATATCATCTAATGGTAAGTATTTAAGAAACAAAATAGAAGAAAATGAGAGACCATTTTGATTGCTCAGACAGGACAGTCTTCCCTGTTTGTCAGTATCTGGAAACTACAAAATTCTTGACGACTTGAAGTTTCCATAGCTTAAAATCAGGCATTAACAATTATTACAATTACGAAATTCTCTCTGAACTATTGCTAAATGACACAATGTACATAAGATTTTGTAGCAAAATGCCAGACTCGAATGAGCCTTCCTATCTTTAAAGGCAGAGGAACTTCAATTTGCAACGTTCCATACTCCTGGAGCTTTATTTCAACAGCCATGCTTGCAACTGTAGATGGAAATTTTAGACTCCTGATGAAATTATGCATTTCTATTCATTCTGGGGTGAACACTAAAGCACGTAAGCCTCTGCATTTCCAACACAGATGTTGATAACTAATGCTAGTAGGCTGAACTGAGAGCAAAAAGGAGAGTCAACATTGAAGACATATATTATCAGGACTGCTATTATAATCTTAAGATTCAAGGTTTGCACCTTGTAAGATGGTGGAATGAACTTCTGTATCAATTGAGTTGTTCAATTTACCTAAAGCCTCAAAGCCTTTAGAAATCTGAAGTGCTCAGAGATGACTCTTTGACCTTTACTGTATTACAAATAGGTCTGATTCTCAAGATCCACATCCATTAAATGCTTGAATGAGCTCAGTATTTATTGTTCTTTCATCTCATTAAAACAGCTAAAAGGTTAGGAAAAGGCATAATGTAAAGAAAGGTCAAGTGGTAATCATGGTGTGAAATGCTGTTACATGAGTAAGTATAATAATTCTTTAGATTTTATGCTCCCTGGAGACGAAGTTGTTCAAAATTGTTCACCTAAAAAGGTTTATTTCGTGCTAAATATAGCTCAACATCTGTAAACAGGAGAATTAGACTGACCTTTAGCTCCACTGCATCTGCAATGGCCTTTTCTTGGCTCAGTTTCTCAGTCTGAAACCCTATCTTAACAATCAAAGCTTCAGTATCTTGACTTTTCAGTTGCAGACCTGCCTCTTGAGTAGCAAGTTTGGATTTTAGGTCTTCTACCTACATGGCAAAAGGTAATGCATTATTCAAGTCATCAGGCATGGTTCTGAGACCCAAAAGCTGAAATGAAAACAGAATTCATGTTTTATGGATCTCTAACGGGAAGCATTGTCTTCTCATTTTTTGTATCTTTTTTCCATTTGTACCTGACAGAATTTTGTTGACATAAATAATTTAATAATGACAGACTAAGTGTTCCCACCACAGACCCCAGAGCTTGCCTGGGATGTTCAGATGTCCGTCCTGCTGCTGAGGCTGTGGCTGCAACCAGGTGTCTCAGCGGTGCAAAAGAGGCGCAGCTGTGGCACCCGGCAAAGACGCCAACGTACGGGCAGAAGGATGTTATGGAAAATGCTCGGTATTCACTCTGAGCAGATAATTCCAGCAGAGCCTTGCTGAAAGGTTAAGGCACACTCAGAGGCTGCTGAACAAAAACTACCTGTTAGTGTGCTGAAATAGCAATTCATTGCCTGCCAGTTGAGAAACTCGTATCAAAATACCCAGCAACAATATCTTTTCATATATAAAGAAACTGTTTCAAATAACTGTGGGGTTGGCATGGTTTGGGATTTGTTTTTGTTTTTCTGCTAACATACCAATCATTTTGTCTGGCAGCTATTCAAGATATATTTTAACCAGAGGGGTCTTGTTAATCTGATCTGGATAGGGGTGATAAGACAAAGTGGAAGACAATTATTAGAGGGCTTAAATTTCAATCACATGGAAGGTCTTGAGGGCTCTCCTGATTTGGTGGGCTCCTGAAATCTTACAAAACCTACAAAGTTTACCTTTTCAAAATGTAACTATTTGATTTGACAAAGCTGTAATACTGAGTTTTAACAGATGGCTGTAGAGATCCCAAATCTCTCCACTCACTTTATTTTTCAATTTGTTTGAGCTGACTTTGTCTTTTTCTTTAAGCAAAATACTAAGCAGTGCTTCATTTGATATTCTTCTATAAAGCTCCAGAGTGCAAGGTAAAAATGGTTCACTGTTCAAGTGCCTGGCTAGATAGTGCCTGGAGCTGTGGGTCTGTCAGCCAGCACAGCATGCAGCTCATGAAATTGTCCAATTACCATTTGGTCATCATCAAATTAGAAATCAGAGAAAAAGAGCATTTTAATAATTTACTTGCAGGGGCTACTTTATTAAAAGCAGACTTTAAAAACTCAGCCACTCTTTTCTGTTGACCATTTTTTTTAAAGTCTTCAGCTGACAAAGTGGGAATAAGACAGACAGCTCCCATTATTAACCTCATGCAGCAGCATCAAGATGCAATGTTATGCAAAGACTGCAGCTGAGCATTTCATTTGCATAGAAGCACACAGAATTTTAGTTTTTAATAAAGGAATCACTGGATTATGGTTTGTCTTCAGCATTTGCAAAGGGGATTACGGAACCCACTTGTGGGTGGGATGGGGTAAAGGCTTCCAAGCAGTTTCCCCTCCTTTCTGTCTTTGTGGGCTGATCAACCACCAATGAACTGTAAGCAGAAGCACTGACTGGGGGCTAAGTGGCACTAGCCTCACAAGGAGGTGACAACAGCTGATAGAAAGGCTTCACACGTGTCCCTCCTGCTTTCATTACCCCTCAGCTGGTCACTGGCCACCACAAAATCCCCAGTATGGAGCTGCCTCTTCTCTCTCCCTGGGTTTAGTTTTTACTGTGGCACTTGCTTCCCCTCCCACCCTTTTACTGTGGCCCCACTACACTCCCCCTCCCTCCAGACTTTGTTCTTGCTTAAATGGATAGTTCCCTCTTTCCAAAGGCAGCTAAAGAACTCAAAGAGCTTCCATGCAAAGAAAAAACCATAAACCCCAGATTCAAAAATCAGGTAGTTTCAAAGAAACACAAAAATGCCACCCCACAACTAATTGGTCTAAAGAAAAGATGATGCAGCAACCATGTTTTATTTGCAATAAAATCAATATTATTTATAAAGAATGAAAGAAAAGTGTGGCTTTCACAGTTTACCTGGAAATTTACTGCCTTCCTTCTTTTTTAAGACAGCTTCTGCATGCTGTCTACCAAGTGCTCCATGTGTCATGACATCCTCTTGCTTTTTTTGTCTAGGAGGATATTATAAAGAACTCTTTTCTCCAGAAGACTATTTGGAATGATGTAATTGTACCTCCTATTGTTATGATTGTACTTGGCACTCAGCACATTCACACTGGTGTGGGCAGAAGCCATGAAATCACCATAAACCATGAAGTGGAGTCCTGGATGTGTGGCTATGCATACCAAGGAAAAAGAACAAATGGAAACACAGGAACAAAGAAATGCTTCAAAAATTAAGTATATCTGTATGAGTTAAGTATATCCATATATGTTTTTAAGGATGGCTCTTTCACAAAACTCTTCTTCAATCTACCCTAAATATAATGTTGTCAGCATGTAAAAAACATTAAAGCAAAATGAGCCTTCCTCAACTGTTTTGCATATAAATTAATTAATTTTGCACTGGCATTCATCAAGTCTTCATCACCACAGAAGCTCAGTGCTTCAATACTTTATTATTTTTTGATAAACACTCCTTAAAACTAGAAAGAGATTAAACCAGTTCACTATACTGCTATACACAGAGTTAATACTCTATGGATTTTACTTCACCTCTGGAAGTCCTGTCTAAGAGAAATCCTCTATAGGTTAAAGAAATACAGTAGAGTGGTTGCTCTAATCACAGTGGTCCACACACTTCATATATCATTAAATTCCTATTTGGAGTGAAGCGCATTTTTGCCATTAACTTCAGTTTGAACAGAACTGGACACCGCAATTTAGATTTCCGAAGTTGTACCATTCCTGCTTATCTGTGCTTCTGAAAGATAGACTAACAAATTGTAATGAGGGCAGGCTTGTCTTGGTTTGAAAGACAGGTGTTTGCCGAGGAAGGCAGGAGCCTCCCTTGGAGTGGAAATGTAAGCCACTTCCCTCCAAATTATTATAATTTTTAAATTAAGGAGCTTTCAGGCAATTATATGAGAAATAGGAATAACAGTTCTTTACCAGTATATGTGACAAAGCAATAATACAGAAACACTGGTTTAACCTGACAGAGTCAAGGTACAACCTGACACCCTGCCAGGCAGGGTGTTGGTAGCAGTCTGATCAAGTGGTGGCTGCAGTTCTCTTTGAAGTGGTTCTGTTGAAGCAGTGATCCTGTAGAAAGGTCTGGTCTTCCTCAGAAAGGCCAGTGGTGGTTGTGTAGTTCTTGTCCTCTGGGAATTCAGCAGATAAGGGCTGCCTGTGGTGTTCCAAACTCCAGATTTCATCCAGATGGGAATGCTTGGTTCCTCCCCCTGGGCGGAGCATCTCACAATGGGGTGACATAATTCTGTAACTCATGCAGTGGGAGGGTCCTCAATTGCGCATTAAACAGAGATAGTTCTCCCGGAGGGAGTTATCAGGGGTGAGTCATGGTAGGAGATAACGAGCACAGCCCCACGTGTTTTAACAGCTTGTGAAGACGGTAATAGAATACAGACTTCTGGTTACATCTTACAATGTAACATAGGACAATGCTTTAAACCACTGTGGAGTCCTTCCAAAAGCTGAGCCTCTAGATACCATAAAATGTCAGAAAATCAGCAACATTTCTGTGCTGAAGTGACCTTCTATCAGCTTCAAGGGGTATTTGACCAGAAAAGTAGCTATGACTTCATGGAGTTCAGATTCACTCTGAGCTGTGACAGCGGACACTCTTCCCTATGTGCCACCCAGGCACCAAACCACCAACTATAACTCCAGCTGCAAGGAAATCTCAGCACACTGCAGAAGGGACCCCCAAGCATCATTGTGACCCTGGGTTAGGTCCCACACAGCACCACGTGGGGTTTCTCTCTCATCACAGGGACCAAAATGCAGCCGGAGACCAGAAATTTCTCTTTGCATACTATGTAAAAATCAAAACAGGCCAGGCACATTTAAAACAGCTCCAGAGAATCGTTGAGTCATGTGTTTCTGAGCAAAATGCAGAGGTAAAATGCCTGTCTTTATTCACCTCTGACAACAAGAAGAGGGGTTCAGGATCAAAGTTCCTTTTTCTAAATTTGTTGAAAACTGAACTAGCTTTCACTAGTTCACTCCAGTCCTTTGAATTAAAGTATATTTTCTGAGGATAAACAAGAAATAAGAAATCCCCAGAATTAATTTTTGTTTCAAAGGACCCTATCCACATATATTACGAGCATAAATTAATATACATGTCTAAGGAAGAGTACCGTATGCAAAATTAAAAGGGAAATGCTAAGAAAACCCGTTTAACTCCATCACTGTAACTAACTTTCATTTTGTCCTCTATGACTTCTAGAACACTTAAACTTTATCATTTGTGGAGTCACATCTCCCTCATTTTAATGATTATTTATTGCATTCTGTACAAGACGAACCCAGTTCAATTAATCAAGGGAAGCCTAAAAATCAATTAATATGAATTAAATGAGCTACACCAACTCTTAGGAAAGTCACACATAATTTACCAAAGCATTGTCAATAATGCTAAGGGAACTTTGGGAAAATTGCTCATGAGTGGCTGTTGATGCAGTCAAATGTTTTAAGCCTACATCATTAATATTACAATCAGGTTGATGCAGAAAGACTTGCCATTTTTCTCAGTAAGAAAAGTCATTATTTTCTTGTGCCTTTTCAGAGCTAGTTTAGAAGAATACTTATTTCACCTATGATCAGAAAAACAGAAATTAAAGCAAGAACTAAATAAAGAATGATTTGCATTTAAGGAAAGCAGAGGCAAATTGCTTTACAAATAGGAAAAACCGGAACATCATTAGTGGAAGCAAAGCAGCATAAATTCATCTTTTAAAAAATTGTTTGTAAAAGCAAGGCTAGTCAGCAGGAATAGACATTTTATGCAGATTTGAGCAGCATTTAGCTTTCAACTGAAATGTGTTTCAGCCCTTTTCTCCTTTTTTCATTGTTTGTGACACATACGCACCCTGCAGTACAGCTCTTCCCAGTGAAAGACAACCTCCTTACACATGATCCTTATGAGAGGTCTCTACTCAGCAGCCCTGAAAAGCCCTCTAACAACAGTTTCATTTGTAAATCAGTGAGGGACGGAGTGGGTTCCGGTAGAGCTGGAAGTGGCCCGAGACAACTTGTCTCAATGGGGCGAAATAACTATTGTTATGGAGCTTAACAAAATGGCACAGCATGGGAGACACGCCGAGCCAGAGAGCAGCTGGTTGTAATTCACACTGGTTTTCAGGAAACACTAATCGTTCCCGAACAGACCTCTTTGAGGATTGGTCTTCCCTGCATTTTCAATTTGTCACTTTCTCTTATGATAAGGTCAGCGGTGACAGCACTTCCTGACATTAACAGCTGTGGCTTTTAAAAGGGTCATTGTGGAACTACTAATTGCAGTAATTTCATTAGCATAAATTATTTATTCTGCCATTCATTTATCTCCAGGTTTTTTTTTTTTTAATACTACATTGTACTTTTCAATATATGCCCATTCAGGATTTTAGGCAAAGGAAATTATTATTGCTAATTTAGCCTTCTTTATGGGGGAAAAAAAAGCAAACAAAAAAGAGTTGATACAGTAAGAAAATCTGATTTAACAGCAGTTCACTAGAAAACATAAAGTAGCTTGAAGCCAAAAATGAAGATTAGGCTGGTACAAATCAAAACCTTTCATTAGTGCTAAAGACAACTGAGCATTAAACCTATATACATTTTGAAAGAAAATGTGAGGGTGAAGTAGGTTCATTCTTATACAATCTCTCTACTCTAGGCCTTGGCTGATGGACTTAAACATGCAAAAAAACCCCAAGGCAAGTTACAAGTAGTTTATACAGGAATTTTGCCTACATCCTCCCTCTATCTTTTCTCAGGATGTAAAATAGTAATTACTATCAAATATATAAATCTTAACTCTTTGCAGTTAGGTTGACCTAGCTGAAACATGCCAAACAAAGAACAAAAAAGACCAATGTCACTGAAAATCAGCACATGTTGCAGGCAATTATCAAAATTGAGAAAAAAAGCCAAGTCAGTGTTTGCTTGAAGGAAAAGGTAACTGGGAAGTATGATTGGGTGGACGGGGGGAGTTTAAGAGGCAAGGAGAGAAAGCGAAATATGGCTTCTTTGCCATGCTGCACTTTGTAAAATATGTTGGAGTATGATGAACTAAGAGCATAATGAATTTATCCTTGGTATGCTTAACAATGTGTGCTGTTTGGTGCTAAGCAGCAGAGAAGCAGCATAAAAGACAGTATAAAACAATAAAATACTCAAAGATGATAGAAATGTACATGGTTGTTATTTTCAAAGAGGTGAATTAAACAATCTTGATCCTTTTATTCTGCATTGAGTGATATGTGACACCAGACGAAAGTAAGAAAGGGGGGGTGCCTGTCATGCTAAATTTGGACACAGATTATTTTGAAATACTTTAGATCATGTTTTATATTGAAGGAGGTATAAAAGCACCTTTGTAAGTTCATGAAGCTCAGTACATGGATTTCAGAGCTGCTACGCCCTGTTCTTTTCTTGTGCTCTTTTAAAATGAGGTTTAGCAATTTCAGTACTGAAACAGAAGAGGGCTCTTTTCCTCTCCTCTCTCCCGAGAAATCAAAGACATCAGAATTGATTACATTTCTGATACTTTCCATTTCCCTTCAAATACCTCTGAACTCACTGTTTCTTGTCCTTAACCCACACACCGGCCAATGTCTTTCCAGGTGAAAAGGGTCTCGCAATGCCTACTTCCAACAGGCACCACAATTAGGGAGGATCACTTGTTCTTTCTGTTCAGATACTTTCACACAGGGCAAAAGGGATGTTCACAGCAGCACCCTTCACAGAACATACTGACCGTGCAGCTCACCCTCTCCCTGCTGAGCTCAACCTGACCCACTTCTTTCCCTGCATAGACTGTATCTTCCAGAAGGGTAATTGTTTTGAAAACAAAGAGATAGAGAAAAAAGCCCCAAACAACTCCCCCAAAAACTTCCTTCTCAGTTCCCACAATCACTGTTAGTTTTTTATGGTTTTCCTTCACTGTTTAAACCCAGAAATTTTCCATTTTTTGTTAAAGCAATATAAATATGATGCCATATTTGTATTGAACTCTTAAGAGAAAAAAGTATCATTAGCTTAACTTCAAGCTACCCTAATTAAAAGTAATCTGTAATATTGTTATACAGCATTAAACAAAAAATCCTTCATCAACTACTATTGCTCAAATTTTTGAAAGTGTGAAAAAGACTAAGTGTCAATTATGCCAAAATAATCACTCAGTAGTAGACCTCACACTGCTGATCAATGGTAAGGGACAGCACGATTGCAGTACGTTTCAGAAACCCAGAAATAAGGGAGCATGAGCTAACAAGATTTCTGTGCTAAGAACAAACAAAGGACTTTCTGAAGTATCTAAAATGGAGCAAGCAAAATGACACATTAACACAACAGCATTAGAGAGAAGGAGAAGGGACCACCTCCCATAAATCTTTGATGGGGAGGGGATGGCAGACTCTAGGGTTCCCTCTTCTTCAGGGTGGTCCTTTTTCACCCTGCCCCTCTCATTCTTTTGATATCCTAATACATCTCTGCAACTGTCCTGTTGCCCCTCCCTTTACTAAGTTGGTCATTCTGCCTTGACTTTCCTTTTACTCCTCCTCAGACCCTTTGCTTTACACCTCTCCTACCATTCTGATTCAGTTTTGCATTTGCTTCCTGTCTCCCCTTCTCTCCCCACCCATAACACTGACATAGTTTCTCTATTATTTCAATGCCTCTGTTCTCAGTGCCCTTTCCTCATCACTTTAAAATCTTTCCCGTGCCTCATCCTATTATTTTTTTGCATTCTGCTCTTTGTTTGTTGGTCTTCCCATTGGCTGCACATGACTCATGCACCCACTACTGCTTTACGTACACTGATGACACAAACCCCTTAATTCCCTGTCAATAAAGTGTCATGTTATTTTGTTAGCTGACATTTATTTCACTTGCTGGGAATAAAACAGGAAAGATACTTACCAGGAGCAGTTAACACCAATGTGAAAAAAGAAACTCATTAACAGTTGCTAAGATCACTGAAATCTTTCTTAAATATCTAAAAAGAAAAGAATTATAGAGGAACATAATGCACTTTCTTTTTTAAATAATCCCCCCCCAAACAGTTTATCAATATACTGTAATTAGATGTATAATTATTATATATTTATATACAGTAATAGTAAATGACTAAATTATGGTGACCAGATGTATTTTCACAGCAGAAGAATGTAATTAGTTAAGGATATGAGAAAAGAATATATTTAAGTAAATTCTATTTTCTTTTCTCCATGAAATCCTCTCTGTTTCTTTCAAATAAGAAGTTGGTATCACATTAAAAATTAATGCAATTGGCTATCCCCTCCAGCTCACCAGACAACAAATAACTATCCTGATGACACTATAAGTCGCTGTTAAAATAAAGCAGGAGCAGCTGATGGAACATACAAATGCCAGGTTTATTTGCAAACATCTCTCCCTCCCCCGCAGTCCTACAGGAGGCATCCGTGTGCCGCCGGAGTGCCGTAGGAGCTGCAGCGAGGGAGCCTGGGCTGGGTCCCGCAGCCCCGCTCCCCTCACGGCCCCGGGGACAGGGAGCTCCCGCGGGTTCCCTGGAAGCATCACCAGACATTCCTTCTCCTCTCCTCCACCTTCATTTCACTACTATTGCTGTATTTTGTACGGGTCTGAATGGAGGGTAAACATTGCAAATGCAGAGAGTTGCCTGGTGCTACACTCGACTAAAACCAGACCGACTCTTTCTTGGGAATTCCTGAAATCCTCAGTCTTACACAATTAAAACCCCCCTATCCAAATAAATGGCCCCAAATATAGCAGCACTCCAGAACGAAACTTCTGCAATGGCAACCGCTGAAGGAAAGTAAGCGTTTCCCGGATCTGTGTGAATAACTCCAGCCGTCTCATTGCCAGCATGGCAGTTGCTGCGTGTTGTCCCATGCTAGGAAGGACATCAGAGGCAGCTTGATAAAACTCTTAGAAGAATATGAGAATATTCCTTTTCCCTGAACAGGAACTCACTAATGCATGTGGTTTGTTTGGGTTTTTTTTTTCTGGAAACAAACATGTCACAGTCTGCATCAATCAGCAACAAAAAGAGAATAATTGCCCGGATACTAAAATGCTAAATGCATTTGCCATGTGGTGCCATGGATTGACTTTACAGGGGAAATTTCTACCTTTCTATTTGCTGAATAGATGGAGAACTCTTTGGTTCACCTGGACTGTGCACAGCAACATTTCAGCCTCACTTGCTACAGCTGTAGTGAACATATTTAACTGAATTGGAAAGGGCTAGAGAAACTCTGTATCTTTAAGATCCTAAAAAGTCTAGAATGGAAGGATTCTGCAAAGACAGAGTTATGAATTACATGCTTCTCTTTCCCTCACTTCTCTGCCTGTGCTAGACAACTCCCTAAACTCTCCTGAAGAAATCAGGCAGTGACATACCATTAAAATTCAACTTTTAGCAAGGGTGAACTTGAACAACACCAAAGGCTATAAGCATACAGGAAGGAGTAAAAAGAGCCTTGTTTTTTTCCCAGCTTATTCAGTTATCAATCTTTCAGTGATCTCCATTGCTTTCTTAGGAAACTGATGAGCTTGAAACTGTACCTTGACCCCCTCAGCTTCCTCAATGAACCTCCTGCTGCTGGAGGGAAGGGCCTCCCATGCCCACTCATGAAGCCAGTCAATAGCAGGGCAGTTAACTATGGCATGGAAGTTCCCAGCCCACTCTCACAGCATGGCACTGATGGGACAGAAACACAGGACAATCTGCCAGAGAGGAGGGAGGGAACAGGGAGATAAAAGAATCACATGGCAAGTTGAGGCCATCAAAGAGAGGCATGCAATGAACCATGGTCCAGCACCAGCCAGTACACATCTGAGGCTCTAAGCCAAATTTGGCAGCTAATAAACTTTGTCAGCAACCTTGGGCAAAGAGGTTTTGCATCTTTTCCCTTGTACAAACATGGCACTTTTGCAGCTTCCTTCCTCTCTCTCCACGTTGGCATCAGTTACTCAGTTTGATGGCTATAGACGACAAGGCGGGCACAGGGACTGGCTGGCATGCAGACAGCTGCTCACGGTGACAGAAACCCAGTTCTTGAATTTCTAAATCCATTCAAGCCTCTTTCTGACACTTTAATATGCAGTGTAACCCCTCTAAAAGAGCAGGAAGAAAAGGAGCTTTGGATCTTAGTTTGCATGGGAATTTTTAGGGATGATTCTTAATAAAAGTAGAAAGAGATGTCCAAAAAGGGTAGGCCAAAATATTCAGAAGAAAATAAAACTGTGACTGGGTCTCAATACCACCAGGTCTACACAAAGAAACTCGCATTTGAGAGGGAAGGGTTATTGTAGTCCTCAGTTGTATCTATGAACCTGCTTACTGCAGTTAGCACATCCTTTGGCCATTGTATATGCTCTTGGTTAACTGGTAAAATGACAGCCATCAGGCTGTTAGGACAGGAATGGGGTCTCTCCTATATGCTTCTTACTAAAGGAGTTATTTCTATTGTACACGGCCTCTCAAACCATATGGCACTGATATTAATTCCAGTAGGAAACATCCAAATGGTTTCAGAAGAGTTTATAACTTGTCCAACAGCCACAAGAGCCAGGACAGAGCCCAGTCAGGCATGCCAGGGAAGTGACAAGTTTATTCTTCCTTTGGACTAATTGGGAATTGACATTCCTATTAAGAGAAAATTGGATAAAAAAAGGAAGAAAAGAAAGCTGAAAGAAAATAAGTAAAAAGAGAAGTGATGAAAGGAAGAGGTTGATCTGGCTCAATACTTCCCTGAGTTTTAAAGCAGTCAGATAGGAGAGATAAAGTGATGAGGAGATAGTAACAACAGAAAAAGGTTCAATGGCATCTGGAAAGAAGATTAAATGGAAAGTGGAAAAGAATTGCTACTATCTCGTAGTTTCTAAAAATACATACTTGCACTAGAAAACACAAGACAGGAATTTATGCAAATAACTGAGACAGTAGAACCAAGTCAAACCAAGAATACTCAGGCGGTTCGGGAATGTTACGAAGATAGGCCAATCAGCAAGTTGGCTTAAGGTACAGAAGAAATCATCTACTTTGAATGTTTGAAGAGGCAAATGGTAGAAATGTCCATGCAGAATTCTAGACAAGAGGTGAAAATTACACTAAAACTGTACAAAGACACAGAAAGATCTCAGAATTTACTGCTGATGTGAAAGATGGGCACACTCAAAAGAAACCACCAAGAAGATACAAGAATAAATGGTCTCTACCACAAAACTGAATCAGAGAAGAAGAAAAAATGTAGGGGAAGAATCTGCTAGGTGTTTTGCAACTCTTGAACATTGTTGGGTTTTCTGAATTTGTTTCTTGGTTACGCTACGTATCCTTCAGTTAGACATTGTTTCTCCCTCATGTCACCTCATTTTCTGAAAAAATTCTATGCTCAGTTGTAATACCAAGACTCATGGTGTCTCAACGCCATGTTGAAGCCCAGGGAAATTAATTTTCTCTTTTATCCTTCTAGTAGCCACCTTCTCAGATCTGCACACCATCCCTGCTATGGTAGCAGCAGCAATGGAGAGCCTGGAGAGATCTGCCCCTGCTTTGATGTGCTTCTCACAAGTGCCCTTGCTATAGCAGTAGTGCCAAATGGAATCTATCACACCTCCAAAGCTGCAAACCATACACAGACTTGCTTGAAGTTTCATCTCCTACACCCTCCTACACTCCTCACATTGCTCATATATGGACTTAACTCTCTAAGTACTGGACTGCAAGAAGAGTTCAAATCAGAGTCTTGAGCTGTTTGCCAGAAACAAATAATAATTTAGTGTTTTGTTTAGTCTTGTATCCTAAGTAATATTTTATTCTCCCTAAATATTGAAAAATTGTTTTTATGGGATGATTACTATTTATATCAATCTTACATTGAACTTCAGGGGAGAGGTTGCTTTCCCTACCCAATGTAATTTGTGAGGAGTGATTTAGAAGAATTACTTGTATATATAAGGAGCTGCATTAGTTTATATGAACTGCAGATCCCTGAGAAGGCAATACTGGGCTTTTAGGATTGTTTACTTTAAACCTTACTCTAGCATCTAAATTCTAGACCTAGTAAGTGATACCCAGATCTCTTCTGTTCTCTCCTTGTCCTTCGCAGATGTATTCAAAAGCATAAGCACAATTTTACAAGTACAGGTTTACAAAGCAGTAGATAACAATTGAATTAAACTGTTATGAAGGCTAAGAAGAGAGAAAGCAGATGAGAGGATCTGCAAAATTGAATTCTAGAAACCTTACAGGGAATGAAGAGAAATTATCAAATCCAATTAAAAGGCAGTGATAGGTAAAATGAGTTACTTACACAAAACTTAGTAGATTATTGTGTCAGGATGAAGTGCAGAAGAACAATCTCTCAATCCTTTAATAAATTACTTTGTGGAATATCTAGACCTAGAGCTCAAACTGTAACACACTATTCATAATTTCCATTATTTTTCCTTAAAACACATAGCTAAGAGATTTTTACTACATTGCATTGTTAGGCAGGAAATTCCAGCACAGCCCTGGATATAATATAATACCCTGATTAGATAACTATCTATTTGTTAATCACTTTTTGTGAATAAAAACATAAGATACAGCATATACTTGAAAACGTAGTCATAAAAAGAATGCAACCAGATCCTGACCACAGCATAACCCTTCTTTCTCCTTTAGCTGTAATGAATTTTCGGTAATTCTCACCAGGCGTAGATTTGATATGGCATGTTTTCAGGGTTCATTTGCATTCCCCCCAGTGAATTCCCTATACTACAAAGGACCTTGTGCACTGCTTGCTTTGCACACAGAATAATGAAGATGCCATGTGATCTGACAGCAAGAGAGCCGTGAGGAAAATTGAGTAATTATTACTGACTACATTTTGAACAATCTTTGCATAAGCAAGAAGGTCTTATTTTGAAAACATTTATCTTTGTCTAAGCCATACATTACAGTTTAATTTGACAGAAGGAAAAAAACCAAAGAATAGGAAATTCTCCATGTAAAAAATGAAGAATATCTTGCAAGACAACCAGGATATAAATATTACTGTGAAGGTATTTCATATACAAATAGAAAAATGTAGTAAGTTCTCCAAGATAGACACATCCCTTTCTTTGAGGATTTTTGAGATTTAAACATGCACAACTGAGTAATGAAGACAATCACTGTGGAAAAAAGAACTGTTATCTTGTGAAATCCATATCAATTTCTGTGTAGCATTCACCACTCCTGAGAACACAAACCCCCTGCTTTCTCAAGTGTCCATTTGAGCCTCACACTCATATGTTGCTCTCTCTACAGATGTGCATCTTACACTGTATTTTTTGGTCCAACCTCCTCTTGATCATCTCAAAAATGCAAGCCCTTTAGGTTCACTAAGTGCTTCGAACAGAGCAAGACAGAAAACTAAAGAGCACCTTGGCACGTACTTGACCACTGGTCTGACAGGGCCCATCCTATTTAAGCATGAGGGCACTCTAATGGTTTTCCCATATGAAACTAAGCAGTGCTGCAGCAGGAGAGAAGAAGCTGCACAGACCAGGAACTAGTCCTGACCAGCTCTATGCCACCACCATCATTTTTTGAGCAGAGCACAGGAAAAGCTAAGCCATTTGGATGCCAGAAATTTCATACTGCTAGTCCTCAGGACCACAAAATGCCCTTCATAATCTTACTAATACAGATGTATCCTTAGAAGTCAGCTCTCTGAGTGCTCAAGAAGAGATGGCTGACATCCAAATCAGAAAAGCCTGGAGCTTTTCATACAGAAACAGGAACTCTGTAAGAGTCTGCCAACTGCAGAAACAGATGTTTTCTGCGCTACAGAACTTAGAAATCCTCGATAGCTACTTCCCACTGAATCAAACAAAACAAACAACAAAAAATAAACCTGAACCAAAAATCAAAACCAATCTGGGGTCAGTATTACTTTAACATAGTACCATAAACCCTAAAAACATAGTTCATTTTGGCTGGGATTTAAGCACTCAAGCAGATAGATGTGTATTAATGCCCTCAAAGCAAAAACCATGAGAGCTGGCCAAAAGCTGAGCTCTGATGGGGCTTCACAAGTTCCTCTCAGATTCACAGATAAAAATAGATGTTCTTTCAGTGGCAAAAGAAACCACAAGGAAAAGGCTAATGCGTCCTAATGAAAGAGGATTTGGAAATGAAAGACAATAATTTAAAAGAAATCATAAAAATATGGACAAGATTGCCTGTGGCAAAGCAGGACACCCATTCTGCCTATGTTTGACTTTAATTCTGGTTGAAGCATGAAAATACTGTACTGCTAAGTTCCATAGCAAATGGGGAGCCAGCTAAATCCTGACAGGACTATAGAAAGAGGAGATCATTTTAAGAACGCGATGACTAAAGTAGTCATGCCAAGTTGGAAGAAAATTGGAGAAATGGCATTCCCCTAAAATTAGCAAATTTCATTCTTAATGCTGGGACTTCATAACAGCCACTGAGGGACTGTAAACTTTACATGAGGAAAATACACTACGAAGAAACTTGCTTAAGGAAGGAAGAGCAGATATTTGTAGTATCCATCAGCAGCTCATGAAGAAAATTTTCTACACGTGGACTGAATCACAGATTCAGTTCAAAAGAAGAATCACTTAACATGTCTGACTTTAGAATATACGGTAATATTTAAGAGCACTGAGGAGACTGAAGTGAGAACGTGGAAAACATGCAAAGATGGAATGCTGCAAAGAGCATGCTTACTGGAAAGAGTACATTTGAGGGTGTAGTTGTGTAGGGCATGAGGGCTGCGAGGCCTTTAGGCACGGTGTTCACATCTTTGGGGAAAAGCTGAAGGGTTACCATGACAAGTAAAGTAAAGTAAAGTAAAGTAAAGTAAAGTAAAGTAAAGTAAAGTAAAGTAAAATCAGATGGAGCTCCAGAGACAGAAAGACTGACTGACCTCATCATATTCATGCTTTTGAGAAATAATTGCTTCTTCTGGCCTTTACTCTTCCAAGAAATTTTGGTGATGTGCAGAGTATTTAAGAGTGATTACTGCACGGAGATTTGGGATATTGAAAAAATTCTGGAACCCGAGTAAATTGCTGAGCCTTGGAAATGTCTCATCTCGTGTGTGCCTTAGACCCATCAGCACATTAACAGTGTTTAGCCATCACCTTTGTTTGCTTGAGCATCGTTCTTCCTTTATAATTTACTTCATCATTCATTATGAAAGTTTTTTAAATTCTCATGTACATATCTGTCCTCACATACCCTTCAGCTGTGGAACCATATTTTATAATGGTGCAACCCATTGTCTTCACCTGGCATACTTTCAACTCAAATTTGCACCTACACATGAGGCATGTTCTCAGTACACTGAGAGCAGAATTGATTGCAATGTCCAGATTGAAAACAAGCCAAACAAAATCAACACAAAACCCAAAGAGAGTCAAAGAACAGCCCTGTGTAGTTTTGGTTTCTGAGCTACAGATTCCTCAGCATAAACAGAACAGCAGGATGTAAGATTATAAGTGAGCACAAGGGGAAATGTGGTTTAATGTAGGATGTTGGTTTTTCCAAAATGAAAGGGAAAAATGAGACTATATCACTTCACTGAGCTTTAACATTATGAAAATGTCTAAATTCACCCTTTTTTTCTCTTTCACATTATATTAGTCTTCTATTGTTCAAATCTAGGGAAATGAGGAGGTGATAGGTCACCCTGCACTAACTAAAAGTTCATATAGATATCTACCAGTGTGTTAACACATGAAATTTATGTCTCCTTCAGTACTATAATGTCGCTACTTTGCTTCCCTGCAACATGAATAGGTATCTCCTGTTCTTGCCTCCAGAAGTACTCATTTGCACAGTAGGGGACTGGTGAAATTGTTGCAAGATAAAAGGAGTTTGAAAGCTGGCTTTCAAAAAGCCCTTAAGAAGAAAAGAAGAAAAAAAAAAAGAAAAAAAGAAAAGAAAAGAAGAAATTACTGTGGGAATAAAGAAAACATAAAGGGCAAAAATGTGAAAGGAGAAAATGAAGAGAGATATTAGAAATAATTTTTCCCCATCCTTTCTTAAAAAACATACAAACACAATAGTCATGAAACAGAGACAAATAGCACAGTCACAAAGAGATATGCAGAAGGTAAGCACCACTATTGATCATGTCACTGAAGTCTGTAAAAGTGAAAAGGATACAGGATATGTCACACTAGATTGTATAGAAGTCTCCACTGGCCTTTCAGTTGCAGAATAAATTTGTGGAATGAAGAAGTAATGGCAACAAATTTAGAGAGAGGAGGGAACTTCAGCAAAACTTAAGCACGATTGGAAAAAGGGAAAAGGGGGGAAAAAAGACAAAGTGGTATGTTACAAAGTGTGAGAACTTGATAAAATCTCGTAGTCAAATCAGAATGCTCTTTAGAACAGTGGTGGTTAAACACCTCAGAAAATTGAGAAACAGAGCTCACATAGATGATCACTGTGGAATAATCTGCTGTATGAAGGCTCTTCTCATCCCCTGTCAAGATGAACATTTTCATACAAAAAGTATGGGGCATATATCCCTTTCAAAACATTCTGTCTCTTGAGGGTTAATGGTTTTCAGACTTCTCATTTTCTTATCAGCTACACAGATGTTTCAGATGACTTGTGAAACTGAAGCCTACATAACCTGAAAATTCCCAAAAGATGCTACTGCAAAACCAGTTTTTCCAGCTACTGTTTTCCAGCTCTTGGGAGAGAACTACAGTCTCCCTCCAAAACAGTGTCTCTAAAACAGAGGTTAAGAGAGACACTTGTTGCAATTGTGGTATCATATTAATGCGCATTGCTAAAAAGTTTTAAATCTGAAAACAGCTACATGGATATTTTTACTTTTCCAGTTTTAAATGGCATAGGAAAAATAGAAAGAATCAACTTTTTCTGTGAAATTTCAATTATTTGTGCAAATACTTAAGACTTGAATACACATACAGAATTACTGCATGTGTAATTAGGGATCATAGTTACAATTGCATCAACAGCACCACAAACTCCTCATGAGCACCCCACTTTTCTCTGAAGTGCATCACTATGTCCAAGATGTTAAGACCATGAAACTAAGACACAGAGCAGCTCTGTGACTTTCCTATGAATGGGCAGGAAGTCAACAGATCTAGGAGCAAACTTGGTGTACACCGAGCCTCCACACAGGCAGGTTATTACAGGGGTAACACAAGACAGGCAAATTCGGTGCCACACGTCAGCAAGTAAGCTTTCAAGAGAAGTATGCCAACATATGCTGGGTTATGAGATAACTGAAATATGTTGCTATTTTGATCATCTCATCGCTGTTTCTTGCCCCTGAAATATGCCTTACTTTCCACTGCAGCCACACTCTCAAGAACCACCTCCAGCAGTGTTCTCTGATGTCCATCAGGCCCAGGGCTCAGACTTCTTTTCTAACTCCTGCAACTGTGACCTTCATGTCTTCATCACTGAACAGATCTGGAACCTCTCCTGTGAAAAGACAAAGGGGTAGGTAGGAGATGCCTTACACAACACATGACAAATTATCTACATGGAATTTAGCCCAATGGGGTTTAAGCACATAACAAGAGCTATGGTATGATACTACATATATCTAGTAACAAAACAGTCTCCTTCTGTTCCCTATGTCTTTTTGCCTAAAAGGAACTTTTCTTTTCTTTTCTTTTCTTTTCTTTTCTTTTCTTTTCTTTTCTTTTCTTTTCTTTTCTTTTCTTTTCTTTTCTTTTCTTTTCTTTTCTTTTCTTTTCTTTTCTTTTCTTTTCTTTTCTTTTCTTTTCTTTTCTTTTCTTTTCTTTTCTTTTCTTTTCTTTTCTTTTCTTTTCTTTTCTTTTCTTTTCTTTTCTTTTCTTTTCTTTTCTTTTCTTTTCTTTTCTTTTCTTTTCTTTTCTTTTCTTTTCTTTTCTTTTCTTTTCTTTTCTTTTCTTTTCTTTTCTTTTCTTTTCTTTTCTTTTCTTTTCTTTTCTTTTCTTTTCTTTTCTTTTCTTTTCTTTTCTTTTCTTTTCTTTTCTTTTCTTTTCTTTTCTTTTCTTTTCTTTTCTTTTCTTTTCTTTTCTTTTCTTTTCTTTTCTTTTCTTTTCTTTTCTTTTCTTTTCTTTTCTTTTCTTTTCTTTTCTTTTCTTTTCTTTTCTTTTCTTTTCTTTTCTTTTCTTTTCTTTTCTTTTCTTTTCTTTTCTTTTCTTTTCTTTTCTTTTCTTTTCTTTTCTTTTCTTTTCTTTTCTTTTCTTTTCTTTTCTTTTCTTTTCTTTTCTTTTCTTTTCTTTTCTTTTCTTTTCTTTTCTTTTCTTTTCTTTTCTTTTCTTTTCTTTTCTTTTCTTTTCTTTTCTTTTCTTTTCTTTTCTTTTCTTTTCTTTTCTTTTCTTTTCTTTTCTTTTCTTTTCTTTTCTTTTCTTTTCTTTTCTTTTCTTTTCTTTTCTTCTCTTTTCTTTTCTTCTCTTTTCTTCTCTTCTCTTCTCTTTTCTTCTCTTTTCTTCTCTTTTCTTCTCTTTTCTTCTCTTTTCTTCTCTTTTCTTTTCTTCTCTTTTCTTTTCTCTTTTCTTTTCTTTTCTCTTTTCTTTTCTCTTTTCTTTTCTTTTCTCTTTTCTTTTCTCTTTTCTTTTCAGGACAGACAACAACATTGTTTTGAATTTGCCCTGATAGGAAGTCCACTTATAAATTATGTTCCCCTCAGAACAGTGGTTCCTTTTTTACAGGCTGTTGGTAAATTATTTACCAGTCTGGTTGCAAAAGTAAATATAACTTTAAAAAAAATCTTTCAAGATGCACTCCAGCTGTCCAGATGTGCATTTTTTATTCCATCCTATCCCCACATCCCCACATTCAGAGTCCAGATTCTCTAATCTTCAAAACATGGGTGAAGCTTCATTGCTGCATGCTACACTTGTGCCGTCACAAGAACATTGCTTAAAATTAGTGAAATCACACCAAAGCAAACATAACATTAAGTCAAAGAGAGATTCTCCTTTCCCCCCAAATCTATGGACTTATGCATGATAAACCTTAGCAATTTGTCTCCTCAATGGTCCATGCTTTCTTAAGCAAGTTAAACTCAATGCTCAAGCTGGATGGTTTGACTTGGCCTCTCTAAAATCTCCCCCTACAAATACCTGAAAGAGAAATAATCTCTTTAAAGTTCAATGAAAACACAGATCATTTGTCATTGGAAAAGATCTTTCAAGAAATTTGTTGGTTTAATCACCTGATGCCAACAAGTCATTAATCAGCACAAGAAAGCGTTCATCTGGAACTTGGGCATCTGTCAGCAAAAACACTCTGGGCATGTTCTTGGCACCAATCTTGATGTACAAACTGGCAAGATCTACCTGTAAGGAAAGGAGGCAATCACTCACATTCTGTTAAAATGTTGATAGAGAAAAAGTGTGAAATACATGTTAGTGGTGGCAACACATTGGTGACTTCTCCTTACTTTTTTTTCAGTTTATTTACATGTTACTAATTTGCTGTATATCATCCAAGGGGAAATGCAGTTTGCCTTTTTTTTACCCATATCAGACACTGAAGTTTTGACATGACCTAGTAGTAAAGACTGAAGAAATCTCTCCATGAATGTCTACAAAGGGATATTGCAGCCATGAAAGTTCCCATCAAGAACAGCCATTACCATACCAAAAATATGTGGGAATCGCATTAAAGAGTCAGATCCATTTTAAATTCTGTTGGTTCTGAAAGACCTTTTTTTTTTAGTGAATTTATTTAGGAAAGTTTTCTCAGCTGCAAAAAACCCCAACAAAACTGAGGTGTGCACTGTCGCACTGTTTTTTTGGCTGTGGCCCAGAGGGAGACACGGTGTGGGACCATGTGCTACAAACATGGAATGCTTTTGGCTTTGCTTTCCAGAAAGAACACAACCCACATCAGTTGCATTTGAGTGTGACCACACTTGAAATACAGAATAAGGTCAATGCTGGCTGTTATGAACAAGCTGTCACACAACCTAGCAAAGCAAACCTTCAGGCTTGTTAACAGAGGCTTAGAAATTTTCCAGCTTGGAAACAGCAGGGAGGAAATGACCACTTAAGTCCACTCTTACACTGCACTTCATTTGACCAGGGAAGGAGGGCACAAGGAGTCAGACTCCATGAAGACACTGAAGAACATGCTGCATTTTTCAAAGCAGAACAGCATCTACCTCCCTCGGAAAACCAGAGACTGAGAAAGCCTTGGGTTACACACACTGTGGTAGTTTGGTCATGGACCAAGGCTAACTGAAGGGCTTTTTGGGGACTGGCACCCACCAAATCTGGCCACAATCAGGTCCTTATTCAGCCACATCTGAGATTCAGAAATATAGCTTGTACACATAGAGTGAAGAGGAAAATGTTCTCTCCTGTGCTGTTTGCTCACATAGGGTCAGCCTTGCAAGGTCTATAAACCTGATAAGAACATCTCACTCAGTTATATTCCTAATCTTTGCAAATGGACAGTTTAGATGACTAAAGGACTCACATGCAACAAGGACAAAATGTTTTCTTATATTCACCCGCTTCAATTTTACACCCCTAAACCAATACCTGCTCAACGACACGCAAAAATTTGTACTAAACCACTAACTATAAACATCAGAACTCCAACCACATCTTTGTAACCTGTGAAGTAGCTGCCTTGGAAAAAGCGGAGAAACTACTAAAATTCTGTGAAGCATATAAGCGGACACTAAAATATATTTTGACCAACTAGTTTTCAAAGATAAAGAAAACAAGAGGTACAGCTGGAAACACAGAAACCATAGGAGTTGTTATTTTAAATTCCACTGTTTTGCCTGTGATTTTATCAAGCCTGTGCAACAACAAAACACATTCTTGAAGTACTGAACTCAACAGACTCAAATAATATCTATTAGTTTACCCTGAGGCCCTGGTTCCTTCTGTGTAATTTGGAAAACCTCCAAGGAGCAGATGTATGCTGCCAGTCCAGACAATTGTGTTTACCACCTACTCCAATCAGAAGTTCATAACCCCTAGAAGCTTATAGGATAAGACTAATTCAGCACCTGATGACAAAACACCAATAAAGTAACAGTAACATAAAGTAACTTCAACAACCTCCTAAGCAAAGTTTCTCAATTTCTTTTTATCACACCAAGTCTGTTTCCCCCCTCCCTGCCCTTTCTTTTTTTTGTCTTTTTTTGCGACAATGTTCTCGTGACACCTAAAGGTACATTATTTTCACATCAGCATTTGCCATCGCTTGCACTATTTGAGCAAATGGAAAGAAAAGTCCTCTTCCTTTATCAAATATTGAAGGTCTGCAAATGACCAGAGCTGCCTGGTTATGCATTCTTTACACTGAGTTGCTCCAAAGCATCCCACCAGGATTCTGATGGCCCTGACTGAACTCAGAGCAGAGACCTAGAGAACCTGAAGGGAGGTTGCCTAGGCTGTAGGAGCACATGAGAATTTCACATCTGGCAGTTTGCACCAGAAAGGCTGAAGGACGATGAATCGCTTAATGACAAATTTGCTCAAACTTTAATTTAATCTTGGACTATCTCTCCCAGACTAATTAAAGTGCTGTTATCTCCTGATCATAGCATACTATAGGAGGAATGAGGCCGGATGAGGACTTGCCCCAAAATTAGACATGATCTAATTGCTAAAATTTTGCAATGTGTGTATTGAGGTAATTCCTCCCACAGAAAACTATGTTTGAGACATGGAAAGAAATCTCTTGTAGCTTATATTCTAATAATTTATATAAGCATCTAAAAATTATTTTCAGAATCTCATTTTTTAAAATCAGATGCAGATTTTAAGGGATGAAAGACCAGATCTTAGAGAGAGCATGCTGGAGTCTTTGCTTAATTTTTCTTACATGTATCAATGAAATATCCCCTTCATTCTCTTTATGTCTCATGCCACTGTAAAAAATTATTGAAAAATGCCTTGAAAAAAATGTTGATGAGAACCTTCTTAAATAAAGGGATAATGTGTCTAATCTAGTTGCATCTAATAAAAAGCTAAAAACCTGTCCAGCCAAAACATTACTGGAAGCCAATTCTCTTTGAGTTCACTGTAGAACTTTGTCAACCTTATTCATGATTTCACAATGGATCCATAAAAAAAGCCCATTAAAGGTGCAGAAAAAACTTACAGGATTTAATTTCACAATCGCTTTTCCAGGACTGCCAAATTGTAAGCCTAGGACACCCTGCCACTTTGTATGCCTAACTGAGATTCTACTCTCGGTCACCAGACTTCAGAGAGAAGATAATGGCTTACCAATATTTTCAAGCAAAACTAGCGATACCTGAGAAGGCTTCTGTCTGCAGGTCTGATGATTATCACATCAACCTCTAAATCAGCCTAAAAAAGTCTACAGTCCCTATGAAAGGTCCGTATGATTATCTTTGAAATTTAAGCATTTCTTTAATCCTCTTGGAGTGAAACTTCTACAATAGACTGCTTTGTCACGAGTGCCTTCTCTTATATAGCTCCTGTCTGATTATGTGCAAAGTGAAAAACGATGACACTGAAATCCTAGTCCAACTCACTGAGAAGAAAAGTGTGTGTTAAACCATTTGACACTGCAAATAATACAAACTGCTTCAACAAAACTAATCTCTGCCAGCAGGGGCCTCTGTCTCTTTCTCAAAATCACTGATATTACACACAACCAGAGCGACAGTATCTGTTGAAGAAAGATTACAAATAATAACAAGGAGTAACAATGAAGTCTGTGCCTCACTTACTCAGCAAAATCTTCATCTTCTGAAAACTGTCTGGTTTTCTTCTGTGCAGGAAAACAAAGCAAATATAGTAAATCAGAGTTTAGAAACAGAACAGAAGCTGAGATTTGGAGCCATGATGGGTACTAAGATATTGCCTGACATGACAGAAACAAATTACATTAAACTTAGGTATGGTAAGCATACATATGAAAAAAAAGGTATGGATAAATAAAATAAATCTATGATGACACTTAGAAGTCTTGGCTGGTTTAGATTTAAAAAAGTATAAGGCTGGGCAGCAAAGCAACCCCAGGTCTGCCATGCAGTGGCATTATTTAGTATATGCTTAAGAAATTGTCCTTGCTTTGAGCTAATCTAATTTTAAAAGCATTTTCCCTTTCTTGGAAACAAAAGACATATATTGCTTTTCTTATAAAGGCCTGATACATCATTAACTAATTAAAAGATAAGGCAAACTATCTACAGCATTACAGATTATCTTTCCGGCTTCAGAAAATAAGTGGTGTTAATTTCTGTGGAGTGCAAAAAAAGGGTGAATCTCTGTTTAAACAAACAAAATGGAGGTTATTTTTAACATTGAGCCACAATCTGCTCTTCCATAAGGGCACCAATAAAGTCTATTTATCATTTGTTTATTATTGTTTATGATTATCATAAGTTTATTATTGCTGCATGGTGCCCTGCGTAAACCTTCCATTAAGAATGCTATGAGTCTGCACTGCAACAACCTCTCAACAGCAGAAAGTGATGACTTCATGCAAGCACAGCTCTCATCATGATGGATTCCATGTTCCCTTTTCAGATATTCCAGTTACACTCACTGCATGGCACCCTCAGACGAAATTGGGTTCATAGAAGCAGGCGTGTCATTGCAGCTCTCTAGGAACTCCTCAGGTAGCTCCCCACTGCCATGCACAGTTCCAGTAAATAAGACCTATCACCACTCCATTTTTAACTTGCTGGCATGAGGCAAAATACTTTACAGCTACCAACGTACCTCAAAATACTTGTCCATAGTGTCCATCATAATTTTGTAACAGAAATTACAGTCCTTGTTTTCCACTAGTTTATCCCCATAGACATGTGCCGACTCATGATCCAGAGATATTGAATATCATTTGGTTGCTGTAAACACTTGGGTGTAGGAAACAAAATGCCCTAAAGGTAACAAAATATTTTCTTTTTTAATGTTGTCATCTGGCATCAAAATAGGATGTCTTAAGGAAGACTAACTGATATATTCTGAAAAGACATTGGTTATACTTAGTAGATATCCAGTAGATACTGTGCTTGAAAATATATATTCCTTAACAGGAACCAGAATGTCTGTAAATTAGCAAGTTCTCCAGCCAGTTGAACATGCAAAATATAGTTAAAACAAATGTCTGCTCTCCACTGACTGGCACGCTTAAGTAGGCATTATGGCTTGAGGCTCCAGTGCAGTACAGGACACATGGAAGCATTTGCACCACCAGGATCTTCCATGGTCACCAGCCCTGTTTTTCAATACTGCTCAAGAAAACAGGACAGAGGTCACCATGACAAAATTAGCACTTTCTCAACTGTCAGCTCAAACTTGCTTCTTTCACAACTTCCACACCAGGATGGGTGCACACATGCATGATAGGCCAGTGCAACCCCACAAAAACAAGGTGTGTGGTGTACTAGAAGACCTGACAAGTCCTTGCCTCCTTGCCTTCACAATGATCCGTGGGGTGGGAAGAAAAAAATCATATTCTGTGAAAGAACAGAGGTGCACTTCAAGGAACAGGCAAGCAGATAAAAACAAACTAGGATCAGACTTACCTGATTTTACAAGAGAGGCCAGGATCTACTGACCCTATTATAGATGTGGCACTTAGGTAAGTGGTTTAATGGTGGACATGGCAGTGCTAGACTAACGGCTGGTGTCATTGATCTTAAAAGGCCTTTTGCTATCTAAATGATTTTGTTATTTTATGATTATCGTTTCAGAGCTTCTTCAATATCTGTTTTGTTCCACCTAGTGTTCCAAAAGTTGTTTTTCCCTTTGAAATGCTCACTTTCTCTTCTCAAAAATCAACCAAACAAAAAAGTATGCATAGAAAACTTTGTAAACCTTGCTCTATTTCCACTAAATACATTTGTCTCAGCTTTCTACCCATCTCATCTACCTGACTACAGTCACCTTAGGGCAGGGACTATCTTCCTTTGTACAAAAAGCATCTGTTCTTCATCAGTCTGCAATCCAATGTCCATCATTAGATTATAAAGATCAGCAATAATAGAGTGTTGTCAGGTACATTAGCCCATGATGTAGACCTGAAAGCCATTGGAGAGGTCTCTCATATTAAGGATGTAGTGGAACTTCATATCAGTTGGTGGGAAGTTTTGAAAACCTGCCTGGTGAGGACATATGTCTTCTTGTCTTATGGCTCAAATATTCTTGATTATTGGTGAAGTACAAGCTTGTTGCTGGAAGTGGAAGCAAACTATCTTTCTATAGATGGTAATCAGGGAATCTGAAGACAGGAAGTTGAAGGCAAATACTGCAAAATGTCTCTGAAAATAAAAAGGGAAAAGGAGATGAAGATTCTCCAGCATCAGACAGCAGATAAGAGTCAATGAAGTGTTGAATTACAATACAGCCTGGTGAGAATACAGCTACTTGTGTGTCACAGAAAATACTTCATTTCTAGCCTCATCCTTAATACCTTTCCACAGCAGTTGTATGTCTGGTTATGAGCCCCAAGGGCACATCTGACAGGTGAATGACCACATGAGACTGCAATTCAGGGGACTCTCAATGTCATAATAAATCTAGTGTGTCTCTTTCTGTTTAGCTATAAGAACAGCAATATTTTCAACCTGTACTAAATTTCAAACACTATGTTTCTCCTATTCCCTTTCATCTCCTACCTACTGTAATGGAAAGCTAAATTGTAATTATTTCTTATATTAAATATAGGATTGCTATAATATGACACTTCAAACCCTACCTGGAGTTTAGGCTTGATAATGAAGCTGCCAGCAGCTGGATTCATATAGACAACCTACTGAAAGTTATGAACTTCTTTAATAGTTAACTTCTGCCTATCATAACTGAGAAAGAAATGTAGCTTGATTAATATTAGTGACAAAACACTGAAACACTGTACATTTCCAGGCTTAACCTCAGTTGAAGAATCAACAGTTCTGTCCTACAGGAAATCTGGGATACAAATATCCCTGGAAGTATCAAATTGGGATTGACATTTTAAAACTAAGAATAATCTCACATTTTCTATCACATAAAATTTTGTTCATAATTTCTGTTGCAATTAAGATACTACATTTTCACAAAAGCTTCTGATGATTAAGGTTTCTTTGTAATGAAACTGGCTCCAAACACACTTGGATGAGTAAAGCACGGTCAAAAGAAGTACAAATCAGTTTGAGAATGCACACAATCATCACTCATCACAGATAAGAGCAAAATTAGCTGATCTCAATAAGAAAAAAACCAGTGAAGATCATCATATAGTGTGATGGGGCATGCTCCTCTATTTGCTGCATTATCCAACACTATTTCTGGCTCTCCAGAGGACACAGCTCCTGGTGAATTAAAAAGAGACTACATAAAAAGTGAAATTTAAAAAAAAAAGGCTCTGAGGTGCTGGCAATTTGTGTTCTTTTTGTCCAAATGTCCAAATGTGAAGAGAATCTTGTTTCTTTAGACGTCAGTGTACATCTGAACTAGGACAAGCAGGTCTTTCAAAGAAATACTGTAAAATGAAAACTCATGAATAATGCAGCTATTCTCTGCTCAAATCAACAAATCCTTCCTTCCCAGAACTTCATAGAATAACACATTCTCTTTCTTTCCATGTGTTTGCAATAAATTTTTCTCTATTTTAGAATTCTTAAGTAGTTACATTAAATTCCTGAATTTCATGGTCAGCATTTTTCTTGATTTGATCTGTTTTGGAAAAATTGAAAGTTTTAATTTTTGGGTAGGCTTTGTTTTAAAAGAATTCAATACCATTCAAAAGAAAGAAGCATCAGCCCTTCTAAGCACTAAGGATTTTGAGATCTGAACTCTGAAATCTTTGTGAAAGAATAAAAGGTTTCTTGTCTCAAAAAGTTTTGGGAAGAAAACAGGAGACCATTGAGATGTTAGCTTTGCATGTCACTGAATTAGACCTGATTGATTTCTCCAAGCCAGAGATGTTTCAGATTTGAGTAGTTTCTTCGTTTTTTTTATCTCTTTCAATCTTGTTCCTTAACAAGATATCTACCCGATGCCTGGTGTCATTCCTTCATGGGATGAAGCATGACCTAGTGAAAAAATTTATACAATTCACCTGCATTAAAAGATGCAAGAACAGTACAGATCATTCACAATGTTTTCTTTGCAAGTCACATATTTTCTTCATGTCACATAAGATGACATGCTTGTATAAGGACAAGAATCTAATGCGCGTTCATGATAACAGCGAAGTACTTACACAGAATATTGGTCTTCCTGTAACAGAATGAACTAAACCACTAATCCATTGATTTTGGACTGGAAATTTTACACAGGTTCTGGTGAAAGGATGCCAATATATTTTAACTGCCGGAAAATTAAATTGTGATTTGGAAAGTAAGAAAGGAATTCCAGTTGTCACGTACTCTAGGTGGCACTGCCTTGGCAGGGCTTGGACTAGATGATCTCCAGAGGTCTCTTCCAAACCTAACAGTTCCGAGATTCTGTGATTCTGTAATTACCTTAATTGCCCAAATCAACTAAATTATCCTTCAGTGGCCGTCTTCTGCAGAGAGAAAGTGTTCATTTGAACCAGTATCATAAATTTTCTAAGGCTTTTGTCTGTTGTCTTTACAGGTGAAGAAAGCGCAGAGAATGTTAGAGGCTAAACACCTGGGAAGCTGCAATTTAGGGAATCAGTTTCTGTATCTCAGCCATCCCTATTCTCAATACTCAATCAGTGGGGCCAACATCCAGCAGCTCCATCAAAAGCAGCTGAAGGATACTTTCTTTCCAAGACTCTCCATAGCCCCTTCCCCTTCTGCTTCTCTTTAAAATGGTTTATAACCTCCCAGGAGCATATGCTTTTCTCTTTGATCAATTAATTTTGAAGTTTTCTGGTTTTTCTGTGGTTTAGGGTTGCCATCACGTACCACAACACAAAAATTATAACATTAAGTAAATACTCACCAGTGTCCATAATCAATATGCTGCCGAATCAATGCACGAGGCTGATCCATCCCGTATCTATCCACTTCAGGCATATTCCAATCACCAGTAAAATAGATAAATTTCTCATTCTTTTACTGGACCATAGGTATGACCAGGTTCTTTCTCCAGCTTTTTTCCAAACATCTCTGAAATGTAACACAAAGGCATAAAAATTATTACCGTACAAGACAACACTGAAACTAAACAAAATCAAGAATTCAAAATCATGCTGGCTAAAGTTGATGAAACATTTCACCCACTACAAGGTTGGGGTTTTTTAACTGTTGAAATCCTTAGTAATCAGAGAAACTCAGAGACAGTCTTTGAGAACATATTACCCTGGGATTCTGAATTCCAGAAAAGTCTTGTTGATTTAGTTGATTGACTACTTTACAGCTTTTGAAAATCTCACAGCATATCCATCTGCATCCTTTGAAATTGAAATGCTTTGAATGTGAACTCCCCAGGTATCCTGACACTTAGAAAATTAATCAGTGAGTAGATTATTTTCACCTTCTCCTGGGAAGGATTAAAGAAGAACTTTACCAAAATACGTAAAACACAAAAATATGAAGGATAGATATTATTTAATCAGGAAATTTAATCAGGAATCTAATGCAATATCATCTCCCAGACTAAGGAATAGTAAAGTGATTGTACTAAATTTCAGCCTATTCCCCCAGATGAAGTGCTTACATGATGCTCAATGCAGACCATTAGGTACGAATTTACTACAAAAGTGAACAAATTAACTCAAAGGCCCTTATGTATTCATCAGAACTGTAAAATATTGACACATAACTTTTGAGTTTATACAATTTTTATCCAACTGCACTGCTTCCCTTAGATATGTAAGTGAAAAAATAACTGCAGAAAGCTGCTAAGTGATGTTGAAAACGCAGAAGAAAACAACTTTTATTAAGCATTATTATAATGCTGAACTCTGGTACAATGTGATCCTCAACCTTTGCCTCTTAGTGAAGTATTCCACAGATACATAAGAAAGGATTCATCATCCATGGAAGTTTGATTTCTAATTCTGCTCTTTCTATTCTGTGCATGGAAACAAGAACCTGGAGAAATCACTAGGAATTTATTAAAGCAGGACTGGAAAACTAACAATCTTCCTTCCTAGGTCATATATTTTTGTTGTTCAAATTATCACAGAAATTGTTTTGCACAAAATAAAACCGCAGTAATAGGTGGACTTCAAGGAAGATTTCAGTATGCCACAGTGACTGGGGCTCTCATCTTCAACAAGCAGCCTAAATTCTCTCTGTCTCAGAGCTGGGATTTGAACCAAAGGGTGTTATGAAACATTTAGGGAATACAGTGGTTAAAATCCTTACAGCACAGCAGAGAATTTATTGCAGACTCAATACTGTTCGTCAAGAAAAAAAGATTTCTCAAAAAGTTTTGTACATCTAAGTAAGATTTTTTTTAAATCCAGTCAATAATGTAAGGAATTTGGTATACACCTGCTATTGATTTTGAGATGATGAAAGCCACAATTTAATAAGACTTTAATATTTGTCTGTATGAAAGAAAATAAAAAAGGATTATCAGTTCCATGTATAAGTAGAATAGGAAAAAATGCAGACTACAGTCCTTTTTTTTTTTGTATTGCACTGTGTGTTAAAACACTTCGGGTTAGGCAAAAAAAAAAGAGTAAAATGTAAGTGTATGGTTTTGAACTTGTCATGCTTCTTTAAAAACTGGGCAGCATGTTCATGAGAGATTGTAGGACATGGAAACTGCACTTACACAGGGACAGCTGAACGCTGGACGTCACAGCACTGCCACGGTCCTGACACGCAGCAGAATTATTAGTTCCTTGGGCAAAGCGGAATAAACAAGTACATCACTGCAAGCAGTTTCCAGTAGGACTACACGAGTATTGTCATCTTAGATTTTTCAGTGAAATGAATCATCTGCAAACCTCAACAGTGATTTTGACTGGCCAACTCAACAAAGGTAACAAATGCTGCCAAGGCCATTTCTGTCTAGTCACAGTCAGCTGAAAGGATGGTTACTGACTGGAGAAGTAAAACAAGCACATAAAGAGTGAAGGTGTGCTGGAGGACAGGACAGAAATGGAGAACCTCAACTTATTTGCAATTGGATGATCATAAATTTTGGGGAAAAAAGCTGTGACTGCATTTACCCTGTTTTCCTACCACAGAAGGGAAAAAACTTTTTGAAGAAACTATGTGCATAGGAAAGGCTTAAAGTCTCTTAATTACATAAAAGACAAATTTGTTCTTTTAGCTCAGTGTGTACCCATAATTTTAAACCCCAAATTAGGAATCCTCCCTCTTGATCCTTAACCTTATCTAAATTTTAAATAATGTCCATACTTATAATCTATAAACATTTGAACATTTTTGTTCTCTGTGGGAGTGCTCCAGACGTTAGTATGATTGAGGACCCCAGACTTAATGTGCCAATATTAGTTTGCATCAGAACGTGCCTCCATCAAGCAACATTTTGAAATTTTCTGCTGTTCTACAGGCAGAGCGGGTGAGTCATATGCCTTGGGGGAATGCTAAATAAAACCCTACACTACATGCTAATCTCACCCACTCTAGCAGATACCTCAAACAAAGTTATGTGGCTACAGATAAGATGAGAACTGACAGAAAATACTGTAGATTAAAAGTGGTATGATCTGTAAGAAAAATCTTTTAACCTCTGAACTATGGAAAGAACACAGCAATGAACAGTAGTGAATCACTGTACTTTAACAAGTTCATCTCTTAAATTCCTTTTTATGAACTAAGACTTAATTTAAATTGCTCATTTGTGCAATTTTCTGAAAATGACTCTTTCCGTTATGAAAACAATCCACAATTTGACTGCCCCAAATAATTGCTCGGAATGACAGCTTCAGACACATGAAGGCATTTCAGTGTATCACTTGAATGCATTTTCCAGGAAGAAATATTGGTACACACAAACACAAAAATAACATAAGAGGCCACCATTTTGATCTATACGTGACAGTACAAAATCATTCCACCACAGCTCACCAAGACATGGTTGTAAATAGAAAGGAAAGGGAACACCACATACTTGTTTCTGGATTGTCATGTGGTTCTTCACCTGCTGTGATTAGCAGAGGGATTTGGTAGCAGAGCATTTAACAAGAGGAACTTGGCTAAAGAGCAGCGGACAGAAGGAAGAGCCACAGACAAGACAAGTCCACTTCTTTGTACACGTCTTAATTTTTCTTAGAAGGAGCAGTTAGAAGATTCATAAACTCTCAGACTTTATGCCACAAGACAGTTGGTGGGTGTGATACACTTGGAGAACAAGACCCTGTGATGTTGACTTCACCTCTCTGGTTTATTTAAGAAGTTTCCTGCAAGAAGAATACACAATCTTTGCTGCCCAGGAGCTCCTTTCATCTGCTTCTCTTTGCAATGGAAAGTGTTATGCTTTTGTACTCTAGAGCCATGGCCATGGTTGCTACCAGAATGGCAGTCATTAGCTGAAAAATCCCTCCCTGATCAGAGGAATTTTTGAAAGCCTTTTAAGGCTGATTCCCCATTAAAGGAGCTATGACAGTTTACAACAGCTCATGATCTCACTCTGACGCACAGCAGATTTCTTTTCTCCTAATCTTTCCATTCATTTTGAGGGGCAAAAAGGCGATTAAGTTCTGTTACTGCAGGATTCCACGTTAATGTGAATTTGGAAACACTTCAAAGAATAAACCAAGGTATAAAGAAGACAAAATGGTCTTTGCTTTTCTGATGTGAATAGAGAAGAAATTAACACAAGACATGAAAGAAAAACCAGGGTAAAAACTTATTCAATTAAGATTTGTGGATTTATACCTGTTTTTTTAAACCTGGTGAAAATGTAATCCATTAGCAGCAATGTAGATTGGCTGGAAAATTAGACAGATCATTGCAAAAGCAGATAAATTACACATCAAACACACTTAAATGCTCCTAAAGATTTTATCTGAAGGCTTTTAAAATTGTAGAAAATTTTTAAAACTGAAAAATTGTTTTTGGTATCTTGTCCCAGACATTTGAGAGGACAAGCCAGTGTATGAACTTCTCTAGTGCTTTTCATGGCATGAAAAGCTGTACAGAAAAGAGGGCAGATAATTTTTATGTATAGTTGTTTCCTGTTCAAGTTATGGGAAGGATATAAGAGAGATGGCGAAGAGGGCATATTCACTGACAGCTGGGCTCTCCCTTGATTGTGTTCTTCATGAAGAGCAAAACAGACAGCTTTTATGAGCCTATTTTGCTTTGACTGTCTAACTCCTCTTGTTCCAAAATCTACCACCAGTATAACATTTTTGGCCAACATACAGCCCTCTCCACATGTGCATTATATTAACATTTCCTTTGATCTGCATCTACCTCATCTATGGAGACTCCACGCTCCACCAGACAGGGACTGACCCTCCTTGGGTGTTGTATGGTACCTAGCAAAAGTAAACTCAACTTCTGACTGTCCTTTTTGGTACACCTACAGGCACCATGCAGAGACACCCAGGCCAGCCTAAGCTGGCTCAAGACTTCTTGTGAACACAAGTAAAGATAAATTTTCTCGTCTGCAATCAGAGAGCAGCTTGTGGGAGCACAGTATCAGTTACAGTTTGCACCAAGCAGTTTCATCCTCCTCCTTTCCCCTTGCCTGACACAACTTTTTAAAGTTTTCCAGTTTGCAAAGCAATGAACTTTGCCAAGGCCTGGACAAGAGCAGTAGCCAGTGCTTGTGATAAAACTAATTACTGTGGAATATTTTGTATCATTGCTGTTGAGGGAAGATAAATTACTCATATCCGTTTGGAACTTACTCTGGACCACTGCTGATGATGTGTGGTAGCTGAACGAATAGTTGGTCAGGAAATAGCCTTGTCTAGTCAGAGACAGCACCAAGCCTATTGCCTGTAAACACTGTTTTCCCTACTCCAATATTTCCAACAAGCAAGACTGCTTTGCCTTTTGTTACGAGTGAATCAATAAAGTACTGGAGATGTACAATCTAAAACGCGTGAACAAAGACTGACTAAAATTGAAAAGGAAAAAACCCCATCAAGCACTTGCACATCACAGTTTACTTTTAAAAGCAAACTGTAATTTCTGTCTCTCTTTCTCTGGCTAGGTCTAAATTCTAAAAAGCGATGAAACAGGATACACCATTCTTTCATTCTCAAACAATTACTACAAGAAATTGTTTTACTGGATTACTTTTTACACAGTATTTCTACTTGAAAAATTTTATTCAACTTCTTCTAATAGGAAGCTTTTGAAATCTGGTTGTAGCTGAAATGCATTTGTTCCATCTCAGCCTTTACAGAACACAAGTCTCCCTATAACTGTTAGAGAAGCAAGACTGGTGCAAGATGTAGTTGTTTTAATTTCTCAACTATTTCAATTTAATTTTTGGCCTGGCTTTCATCATACTTAAAACCATTTGGACAAACAGTTGGCAATAAATATCTTTGTTACTGTGAGAACCTGAAAGCTTCCTTGCCTGATAAATCTTTCTTTTCCAAGCTCTTCAACTGCCTGATAAATATTTCTTTTCCAAGCTCTTTATTTTCCTATCAAATATTAACCCTCAAAGACAACAGGAGATTTGATAATGGATCATATGTTTTGATCATCGGCTCCATGTTTCTACGTCCATAGACTTAGGGAAGAACTCAAGTTGGAGAAGTTCATGGAGACCTGTCTGCCATGGGAGGGACCCTGTGATGGAGCAGGGAGGGGAAGAGTGTGAGGAGTACTTCCCCTGAGACGGAAGGAGGAGCAGAGACAATGATGAGCTGACTGCAACCCCATTTCCCATTCCCCTGTGCTAATGGGGGGAAGAGGTAGAGAAAATTGAGAGTGAAGTTGGATTGGGAAGGAGGGAGGAGTGGAAGAAAGGTATCTTTAAGATTCGGGTTTTTTTCCCACTACCCTACTCTGATTTGATTGGGAATATATAAAATTAATTTCCCCAAGTTGAGTCTGTTGTGCCCATGACAGTGTGCTGAGTATTTGATTTCCCCGTCCTTATCTTGACCCAAGAGTCTTTCATCATATTTTTCTCTCTGCTGTCCAGCTGAGGAGGGGGAGTAATAATGGCTTGGTGGGTACCTGGCATTCAGCCAGGGTCAACCCTCCACACTACTGCTCTGATTAAGCAGTAGATGTAAGAGAGGAAAAAAACCCATTTAACTGATGGCAAAATTCTCTAAAATGTCTATTTGAGAATATATGTGGCCACCAAATTAATAATACATTAGCAGAATAAAAATTAGAAGGAAGACTTCATATATATAATGGAATTTATTGCAATTAATCTTTAAGATGGATGTTAAAAATGTCAGACAATATCATCAGATACTCATGGGTTCCATCCCAGGTTCTGGGTGTTCAGGTGAAGAATACCAGCTCTGAATATTTTAGCTGGGGCAGCAGCTCTTTAACGTGTACCTCAAACAGCAGTCACATTGACAGAGTTATAGGCATACATTAATTGTTTGTAAGGGTCAGAACCTAGAAATCATCAGTAAACTTTTCAGCAAAAGGAAGCCAAGATACCCAGTTTAACAAGAACATGATGAGGGCAACTGTGTTTATTGCAGCCCCACAGAGGATTATCTGCAACACAATATATACACTATTTCTTGAACAATGCTAAAAAAACTCTGTTTGAACATGCCTAGAATTTTTTACCAGAAACAGAGAGGATGAAAAATTCAAAAGGTTTTACTTGACCTTGTATGAGTTTTTTAGAGTTTAATTAATTTAAAAGGTGACTAGCCTGCTTCACCAAATGTGAGTTCTCCTGAAAGCAGATAAAAGCAGAGGAGGGAAAATCTCTCTGAAGGTCAATGGAAATAATCAGAAAATGGTTCAGAGCAGGGCCTAAACTTAAGTACTCCAAAACGTTTCTTGAAAAAGCCACTTTCTCTTCCTCAGATAAAGTTAGATTATGTGGCTTGCCCTGACAAGCACCTTGCTGAGTAACCAGAGGGTTACTAGGGTTTAAGTTTCTAAGACAGGAAAGCTTAAAACTCCGATCACTTTCCAAAGGTTACATTCAGATTTTAGATTTGGATTTCATTATATTACAGCATTTCAGAGAGCCCACAAAATTGGTTTAGCTGTATAATTAATAAGAAGCAAAGAAAAGGGTCTGTATCCTTCTGTGCTTAAACTGACTGATTTAGATTTCCTACACTAGCCTTCCATAGTAAAGTGATGCAAGGACTCCAATAATGGAACCCTAAATCTATTTTACTGAGAGACTTTCCAAATACCAATTTCAATAATCTTAGAATTAATATCTCAAATTACATCAGCTCACATCTAGGAGGCACAATCACCATTACAGTATCTGTAGGCTAATTTAAGGCTTTTTGTTGTGCCAAATAGGCAAGGCATAAAGTGTTAATTAGGTACCAAAATATTACTTAGCAATAGTGAAAACCAAAGAAATTATAAGAATAAAAGAAAAAGGGAAAGCACACTGCAAAACTGTCTCCAGAAAAACAGAGGAAGAAGAAAATGGGGAAACAGGTAGAGGGGAAGCCACTGTAATTGTGTCTCAATGGCTCAGCTTGTGAACGTCCATAACAGTGTTAAGGGACTCAGTCTACACAGGACCTATATCCCTATTTTAAACAAACCTTTTTGGCCCCTCCTGGGTAATATTGGGTCATCCTCTCAGAGAACATGACAGGAGACCTGGAAATTATATTTCAATAGAATCTGATCACTTAAGTGTTTAAACAACAACACTGCACTGCAATTAAAACTTCAGAAGATGACACAACAGTGCAAAATAAGCTTTTGTAGCATCAAACCCATGTTTTCTTCTTTTGCTTGTTTATCAGGTGGTTGTTTAAAATAACAAAAAAAATTCAGTGAACACTCAATACAGAAAAATGACTGCATTTTATGTAATAATGACCTACTTCTGTTCTGATTACAGGAGAGTCTGTCATAAGTCTTAATGATATGGTTGAGATAAGAGAGGTACCATGGGTCTGGGGAGAAAATAACTGGCCCTTTAAGGTGGCTGGATCAGCATTGTTCAGGCTAATACTTCCTGTCTACCAGCATCCTGCTCTGCCCTGCCCTCCAGCCTTTCCAGAACGACCATTGCTCTGCACACACGTTTCATTGCATCAAAACTCAGAAAATTGCAAGAGTTCTATCTCTTACACGTTCTCTGAATTTTGGTATTGTCCATTTTGGATGGAGAATGACATCCTACCAAGAACACATACGTTTCTTGCCATCTTTCCACTCTCTGGTTTCCTGGTGTATAAAACCACACAGTTCATCAGCTGTCAGAACTTCTGCATTAAGTTCATTCCAAATGAGCATTTCTTTTGTGTTCACATACATGTGATGAAGAACTTTCAGAACCTGGAGAAAAGGAACAGGGTGCATGTTAGTGACACTATTTTCAAATAGTAGGAATTCTTTACTTTTTCCTGAACTGGATCTCTGACTGTGACTTCCCACACCCAGCCAACAATTTACATTGATTTACCCTTGCCTCTGTGCTAGTTCAGTTCCAAATTTCCATTAAGCCTAAGGATAGGGAAGGAGACTCCCAGTCTGAAATAGCCATATTCTGCACTCAATTCTAATAGAAAGTGTTAAATGGAGAAGAAAATCTATGCAGCTGCCAACACTTAGTAGCAGAAATAGGCAAGCATTATGTATTAGAATTATTTGTCTAGTGTTTTGGCAATAATTTCCATGATGTCTGTCTAGAAGCCTAATTAAAACATCCTGCTTCTCCTTCCAGAACAAAGTATTACTTAGTTTATCTGTCAAATTGAATGATCGTTACTTCGTGCCATGATTAACCGTCCTTTGGGATATGCAGACAACACATAAAATGTAGAATTTGCTTGCAACATTTGAGCTTTCCATTGCACATCATGCAGCTGACCGAGCGGCCTCAGCACTGTTATTACCCTGCAGCCTCAGGCAAAGGCAACACGAAGAATGTTTTATGCAAGAACCAAGGCAGTTTCTTTACAATGTGAGATGGAAAACATGCTACACAGGCAGGCAGGTACCCTACCCTTTCCATTCCTTGCAATTCCAACAACAGAGTGACCCACTGCTGGTTGCTCCTCCTGCTGAACATTCTACCACGCCAAAGGGACACATGGCGAGCACCTTTCCTCTCCTGTTGTAGTTCTTATCACAGAGACACAACAATTCACAAAAAGTTTTCCCCCCTCTACATTCTTATTCCCTTTTATAGGAAAAAATAAACTTGCACCTTTCTGGCAGATTTGCGTCAGTGAAACTGGTGTTGCATCAAGCAACAGTGTCTCCCAGAAAATGATGAGAGAATTAGTGCAAAAGAATGAAAGCAGTTACCTCAGCAAGTGAGAACAAACCCTATTCTGCCAGAGAGTCCAGCAGGACTGTGAAAACCCAAGGATACAGAACAGTTATCACAATTCTGCCATTGCTTTAGCAGAGTGAATTCCACAATCAGTTGTACAGTTATAATTCAGAAAAATACAAACTCGGTCTCCTAAAGTGATACATTGCTTGCAAAGAAATAGTTGTATGAGTCACAGAATGGAAATAGCTTGGCTGCTGGTGGATTTCTGTTTTAGTGAAGAGTATTCACTCTGATTTTCCAGAGTTTAACAGGAACAAGTTCATGATCCTCAGTGCTTTTCTTCTGATTTACCCAGTTAGCAGGAAACAAAATACTCTACGGAAGGCTGATTGTAAAGTTCATAACACCCAAGGCATACCTTATTGTCTTTCACCCTTCTATCAGGATAATGGAAAAAGATAGACAAGAGCACAAAATCCTTTATAAATCTTCTGATCAGTCACATTCAACTAGCTTGGTTATTTCCAACATCCCCTAAAGAGATAAGGAGTGTGCTTTCACATACAGCAGATGTGGATGTTCCTCGAAGAAAGGTGGGAATATATGCACTTTTTATTTGGTCTGTATACTAAGCAGGGTTTCTATGTTTCACTTTTTTACCCTGCCTGTAATTAAACTAAATTAGTGCTTAAATTTAGCTTATGGGCAACTAATTCTTGTGAGTGTACATGCATGCATATATGTACATGCATGTTTTAATGTGTATAGCACAACGTGCATTATATTATACATAAAAGCCATGGCACACAAAAGTCACATGTAGCCATGCACATTCCAAATCCACACCTTCTTATTTATATGTTTTTGTTCCCTTACACTTCTTACCTCACTATAAATATCTGACCAACATTGAATTTGCTACCGAGTACAAATTCTCACTGCTGTGAACAAACAAAGGTTTTTGTCACTCTAGATTGTCACTGTACACAGCTTTCCTGAACAGGATACACGTTTCCTTATGGGCATATTTATCACACTGAGGAGCATTACTGCCGTGATGAAATGCCTTCGAAATACCGAGTCTTTGAGAGACACTTTATCAACACTGTACCATACTAAAAAATAATCTTCATGTCTAATACAACCAACACATCGGCAATTATTTTGATCAAAAATTTTAAGGGGAGTAATTAAAGACAATGAATTCTTTTACTTTGAGATTAAAGTTTTCTTCTGACTGCAAGTACAGCTCCAGGGTAGATTGTTTAACCATCTGTTCAAACTGTAGGTTCCTCATCCTCGGAACATCCAGAGCTGGAAACAGGTCACTGATCAGGCCTGTGAAAATTGGGATATCATCTGTCACTATTTTATGCAAATTGAAGTCTCTTAAGACTCACAAAAGCACATGGAAAAGGAGGGTAAACAATATATCACAAGAGCATTAAATCTTTTTCTCTTAGGATCCTGTTTTTACTCAAAGGCAAAACACCAGAAACAGATTTTACCCAGTCCTCAGGTCTGCTCTTGTCTCCTTGTTTCAGGGACCCAGCAATTATGAAAACACTTGATAGCATGAAATGCCCAGTCACAAAAGCCATACAAAAACATTTTAACCAGTCATGTTAGCACACAAAATAAAACTAAGCGGTAATGTTTATGAAGAAAACAATCATTTTACACACACAGTAAAACAAGACATTTTTATTCACTTGCCTTTCGATGGCTTTCAGTCAGTGTTAGAGGTTGACTAAAAAAAAATGAAACCGTGAAATATATATATCTGTATACCTATTTCATTTTCAGTATTCCACCATTTGTTTCCCTATTCTTAACTGGCTACCAGCTGGGTAAAATTTGAAAACATATTCTGCAGCCACATCTAGCAATTTAATATAAATACAACCTATTAGTATTATCAATTCTCCCCCTCCCCCTCAAAAAAGGAACAAGAAAACAACCCCTCCCCAAAAAACCCCCAAAACAACAACAAAACTGGAATTCACAGCTTAAAAATATACCATTTTACGCTGACATATGCCTCTATCCTCTTCCATGGTAGTGGTAATTCTATAAGTGTGAATCAAATGCACTAAATACACCACAAATAATAAAAAAATAAAAAGCAAATTTCAAATTCAGGACAGTTCATAATCAGTAAAAAAAAAAATAAATTCTGAGGTACTAAAGATGCCAATTATCTGCCCTGAAAATGAGTCTCCACATTTTAGAAATGGTGCATCCAGGCAAAGAAGTTAAACAGAGTCAATAATGAAACAAGGAAATTTAGGGATATAGAGTTCTTAATGAGATTTTGGTTCGATTTAGGCAAGCCTCTTCTTTTCCCCCCAAATTTATTTTGTTGTTTTGCTGTCTGTAAGGGTGTTAAAGAGCAGGATATGCATCTTAAAAGCAGCCTGTTGTGTTGATTGTCCAGTGTACAAGGACTTTGTTTGCCATGGCATGACAGGACCAGGACATATGCACTGAAAGCCCTGATAACCCTGTTCTGCAGCAGTTTCCCCAGGCTAGGATCCTAGGGCCCCAAAGGTATATTTTGAAAGTCCCAACACTGGAGCAATACTCTCAGAACTCTCTGAACTGCTGTATATTTTATGCAGAAGCCCAGAATTTTTTCTCAGAGATATTTGACTTCTCCCATTTCCATTAAAAGTAAACCAAATGAGAGTTAAAAAGTAAGCAAACAAGAACATTCTAGATTTTGCTTCAAACATTAATTTAATATTATTATTGGTACTATGATTAATACTGAAGTGGCAAACAATGATATAAATTACTTTTCTCAATTCAGAACGTGCTTCCAGGACAAGGTAATCATTAGACTCAAGGAATCCTTGTTCTAGTGAAGCAAACGATATTAATTATCTTTAGATATGCATGGTTTAACATCATTATCTCTAGAAAATTGCAAGAATGTGTCACGAAATCTTCAGGATGTTTAAAGATAATTTTAAAATTATGCAGGCATGAAAATAAAGTTATTTTCTATTTCATAATGGCCTTGCCTGCTATTTGAGTTTACAGCTTAAGGTTCAAGGGTTCTCCAAGTTTTTATTCCACTGACAAAAATGAATATTAGGAATGTCTTGTGAAAATTATACAGCTGGAGATGATTAAAACAGCATACATACAGGGAAGAAGTCATACAGCTTCTAGGGTTTGCATTTTTAAGGTAATATTTCAGAATATGAATTCTTTCTAGTATAATAATTAGATTGTGTAGAAGTGCTTTTTCTCTCCCTTTTTTTCAAACAGTTGTCCACTGTATTTACTGGGGAAAGTTTAAAGAAATGTTAATTCAATTTCAGTATGCTATCTCTTTTTCCAAATTAATTTCTACTCTGTTACTCTCTTCTCCAAAAGATAGTTATTTACATAGGTGTTGCACAGCAGCACAATGTAGTCAGTCATCCCAGATATGAAGTGGTGATATGCAATTATTTCATGCAAAACTAACACATTACAAACATCCCAAGGTAAGAAGAAAGGACCCTTTTTTCCAAATTGAAGTCTGACAATTTATTAAGGATGGACATGTGATTTAAAGTGTCTTTAAAATACAAGATAAGACAATATACATAAATCCCTCCTATTATACAATACTCAGCTGCACTGGTATGGAGGTTGTGTTGATGGATATGGATTAAATCCAGAAGCCCAAATAACCCTCACCTGTTCAGGGAGCAGCTCCCTGCAGAGAGATTACGAGGTGATGAACTTCCTGGCTAACAGACATGCATCAGTAAACCCTTCAGCAGCCAACATCATTTCAGAGACCAGTTCAGTATCAGGGACGACCACAGCACAGGTTCTAGGGAAGAAAACAAACCCCATAATCCAAATACACAGATTAGTATTTAAGCATGGTAAGAATAAATCAGTTACATCAAATGTCTGATGTGTGCAAACATTTTTAAAAACAGAGCTCAGGAGAGTCACAATTAAGAGTGTCAATCAAAGCTGACAAGGACCCTAGTTCAAAGCAAAATGAGCTGATTAGGCACTGGTGATTGTTAGTATTCCATAACACTGCTGCACACAAGAGGCATCTGAGAAACACGGGCAGGTACTGCCCACATTCAGAGCAGGCACGGGCTGCAGTGGTGTCACTTGCCCCTGATCACTGGAGGCACAGGCAGCAGCTGTACAGGGTCTGGAAGTCAAGTGCAACGCAGCCATGGCTAAAAATGCCATCCTTTTTTAAAGCACTTAGATTATTTTTGGAGATCTTGAGTGCTTTTAGATGAAGGCTTGGTTGCCTTTAGAGATTTTACTCTTTCTTTTCTAAATATGAAAACTCAAACTTTTGGAACAAAATTTTAATGACACAAATTAGAAAAATCTCATTAAATCTCATTTTTAAAGTAATAATGCTGTTGCTAAACAATGGCCTTATTTAAAATAATTTCTTAAGTTACATACTAGCAAAGAGGAGATCTTGAATTTTGTGTTCAGGCTAGCTACAAAGCAGCAAATTTGTTCCTCAGGGCTCTTTCTTACTACTGAAAAACACAAATAATTCTTTTGTTCCCCATTCAGAAATATACTGCTGAACTAAGTGACCAGTTTTAATTTTGTCATATTTAAGTATGAATGGAGAACCTGAGGTTCTCATGTGTTTCTGTCTGACCTGCACATCCAGGGATCATAGTAATAAATATTCCAAATCTGGACTTCAGTGTAATATTTTCACCAGGAAATACAAATCTGTTAAAAGAAAAAAAACACAAGGAACAGTTAAAAGAAAGATACTACTTAGAAAAAAGGAAAAGTTACTAGACCTTAGAAAGCAGAGCTATTTCACTGGTAGGCATCAGCTTTTAGTAATCTGTCTGACATTGGATTCAGAAGGACAAGACTGGACTATTAGAGCCACAGAGAGTGCATGTGGCTGAAGCACGTCTATAGGAAGAATCATCTTCTGAAATATAGAATAAAGGAGACTAGTAGGGATGCAGAGGGTTTAAAAAGGCCAGGAGACAGCATTGAGTAAAAACCCCCAAAAAACAGAGGAAGGAAAACATAGGACAGTGAAAAAACAAGGCATGTCTCAAAAGCCCTGGGAAGTCCAAGAACCCCTGAGACTTACAGAGTTAAATCCCTCCACACTTCTCACCCACAGGATGCCATGATCTCACATGGTGGGACTTGAACAGGTTTCAATAGCAAAACTTTAATTGTAATCTGGTAGGACCAGGACTTTACTCACATTTATTGCTACAGTTTGAAAAGAAGGACATTTTTGGGTAGTATATGACACAGGTGATTTTGTGTTGCCATCTACTCCCTGATTTACAAACAGTTTCAGAGGAACTTTGGAGGAAGATATTACTGGTTCAGTATGTATAACCTTCAAAGACAAAGAAGCACTCCTAACACACTCACTTATTTTCTTGTTCCTAATTGCATCATGGATAGTCTTTAATTGTACTGCCACCACTGACTAGACTTCTACCAAGAGATGATTGAATTCATCAAAGCACCCCCAGGCTTCTGTCTGGACCAAACCTTTTATAGATATTCCCTACAGAATAAAATTAAAAGTGAAAGATTTAACATCATTTTCTTGGAAGCAACAGTTTCCAATGTAATTCACATGAAAAAGAAGCTAAACAGCAATCTCCATACTGCTTAACAGAACATCTCACCTTGTAATCCATGTGTTCTGAACAGCTGAAAATTTACTCCATCATACCAAGGACACTGCCTAAATCTTCCATGGTCTCTGTCTTATCTGTGCTGGCTGGTCCTGCAGGAGCACCACTCACTGCTAGGTGGAGAGCCTGGGTTATATATTTATATACATAACACCTTAACACAGGAAAAGGGACTGTTTGCATTGCAATGAACTTCTACAACATCAGGAGCTTTTTTATAACTCTTATGTTTCATGGATGATTTATTCTAAGTCCACTTTCTCACTATAATTTAATGTCCTAAACCACAAACGTACCTCTTCCATATTCATGGTGTGGTACTACTTGTAAAGTGCTTATTTTAGAAAAGAAAACTAACTATATCAACATTTTTTTAGCAAGAAGGAATATCCTATCAGTGATCACATAGGACAGGGAACAGGAGACTGTAGTTGTTGCTTTGCCTATTTCAAAGACCTGAGCCCCAGAATCTGGCCCCCCAGCTGAGGGTTGTAAGCATTAAGCCAGCCAGGATGCCTGAGTGTAGATTTTGGATCACTTATTTTAACAAGAAATTCCATATTGGAGCCAAAACATGTACAGAAAAAAAAGTTTCACTGTATGTGGTGTGAAAAGAAATATTGTTTTGGAATTTCACAAATGAACAAAAAAACTGCTGCAAACTCCTGACTAACCTTGGAGATCTGCTCATATTCCCCTTCAGACTAGACAATGAATATATAGATTAAGCTATGCAAAAAATATTTCAGTTATTTTAAATGTAATGGCAATTAAAATCATACAGTTTCTTAAGTATGCATATCTACATGCACGTACATTCTCAAATATATTGATAACCTTATAATATACATATGAGGTAGGAAAGAACTCTGAACTGCTAAGAAACATGTAACTTTTCGTTCACTGAAACAGATAAAGCAGGTACTGTTATTTGTAGCAGTCATTCCCTGTCAGCCAAAGGTGTAATAACTTGCCAAGGGGTATTTTCCAAGTACTCATAAAAGTACTGAAAAAGAACATCACAAATGTTGGCAGAACAGTGTTTCTGGACATAATCCCTGCTACGGCATAGCTGTGACAGCCAAGCAAAAGCTCTGGAACTGGAGACCTAAGAGCCATCAAAGAGTCATGATGCCAGGTAGGAGCTATTCAGGTGGTAGAAATGCCACCCATCACAAAGCTGCAGCTGTCATCAATGGGTCTCACTCCTTGTTCCTAGCCACTTGTGACTAATAACTAGTACAGCCTATTGTAAAGGATTAGATGTACCTCGAGGCATTAGTGCTTTTACACAGGTGCAAGTGTAATAGAAGATAATTTTAATAGAGCTATTATGGCAGAACATATTGTCACTTATCAAGCCAAAACCTCTCCATACAAACAATGCAGTCTTTGCACGGGAGCTGACATTATTTTGAACACAGTGAGTTTCATTTTATTCCTCAAGCCTTGTTTCTTCTTATCTTAATGCCACTTTAAAAGCCTATTTTATTTCTGAGGCTCAGGAGGTCAGAGGGAAAATAAGAATTCTTTCCTATTTCGATCCCAATCCAGTGAAACATTTTGTTCATTCAAACCAACAGCATGTGCCACGACCTTAGTTTTACCTGAACAAAAGTTACACATAAAATGAGCACTTGGTTTAAATAAACAGTCAAAATTTCAGTTGTATGCACTTATAAAAAGTCACCACAGGAAGAGGAGTGACTTGCTTTGGAGACGCACGTGCCTCTGACAGGACAACAAAACACACAGTGAATTATTGAAGGCAGAACAAACTGTGAATGCAAAATATAGCTGATTCAAACATGCACCTTCTGGGCTTGAAGGCTTGCTGATACATCTCTGGCATTAACATCTTTGGTGCAAATGGCCATGATTTTTTTCATGATCACCTGAGGAAAGTTCTCCAAGCAGCAAGTAATAAAGACCATTTAGCTCAGTGATCTGAAAAGATTTAGGTAACCTTCTAAAACCAGATGGCTTCCAGTACCATCTACCATTATTACAACTAGAAATTAGTTCTGCCTACATCACAAACTAAATCACCATAAAAACTGGCTTGTAGGTACAAATTTTCTGATACTAGACATGAGATGCCAGAAGAAACCCTGATTTAAACAGAAATTTGAACCATCTCCAAAACAACGACAATCCAGGTGAGCACAAATGCTGCAGATGGTCAGCTAGGCAGGATAGGAGGAATGGATGGATAAGAAGATGTACATGAAATGGAATTGTAAATTCTGTGGTTATAATCTCCATAGAGCTATGTACCAGACTTTGCAAGAATTGTACTAATTGTATGAGAACATTTATTGGCAAACTAAAAATAGTCCTTAGGAAAGATCAGACACATTTTAAAAATAGACAAAGCAATAAGGGGATGATTACAAAATAGGATATAAATGACTATACAGAGTTATGTAATACGAAGTGACTATGAAATTATTCAGATTTCATATTAATAAGGGGGAAAAACCCCAATCTCAGCTCCTGTATGTAAGGAAAGGAGGAAAATATAAAAATATATTGAAATATCAATAGAAAGATATAATGCCTTTTATATTGCAGGGAAAGTTTGAACACTTCTGTCAGATATTCATGACCCTTTTAAAGTCTCTTTCCTATATTGTATTTCCTTTCAGCAGATATTCTATGTTGGAAAACAAAAACAAAACTACTGAAAGTTTTCACAAAGAGAAAGAGTACTCACAGCAGGACAAAAACAATCAGGAGATGTTTGAGGTAAAAAAGGGCAAAGCAAAAATCAAATGGCACAAGGTATCCTTCTGAAATGGGATTAAAACTAAACAGAGATGTAAACTGCTTGGTTTGACATAAACAAACCTAATAGTTTTGGCTTCCTTGCACAACTATATGGGTGTAATATATGGGTCTAACATACATACTGAATTTGTACTCTGTTCTTAGCACACCATCGTGGCAGTATCTTTGCTTTTAGCTTTTGTCTCAGTTCAGAATAATCCCACAAAACCCCAGGAATTAAGATGGGATAAAAATGCCCGTGAGGTAGCAGAAATGGAAGAAAAAGCCATGTTTCTTTTTTCAGTAGGTGCTAATAGCAGTTTATTTACTACAGTATTAAAATAATTTAATATGCTACTCATATCTTTTTATGGGACCATTTTCACACTGTATTTATTTTCTCTGAATTAAACAGAAAGGAGGTATCCACACCTGCTTCTTGTGGCAACCCTTCAGGGCTGATGCCAAGCCCTCATTCAGCCTACCAGATGCCATTTCTACATCTAAAACCCACCAGGTTTGTGAAGCACTAAGTTCAGCCTGGACTACATAGTCAAAAACTCACTGTTCTCCCTGCCTCTCTTCATAGGCCAGTATGGCCTCCATAGAGCAGAGATGTCCTGGCTTGTGTACAGCTTCCTCAAGGTGTAGCAACCAAGACTCCACCTTTTGAAGCAAAAAAACCCAAGCATGCAGAAATTTATGCACATAACATAAATGGTACATTTTATACTAAAAATAAAGGAAGTTCATCTCATTAGTAGTCACAAAGGATATTCTTTACATCAACACTTTTTACAAACTTGAAATGAGAGTGGATTTTTCCCTCCATTTTCTCTGTCACTGTACCTTCAGTAGGATTTAGATGAGAGACCAGACATTGTTTTGTTTTACATATCCACTTGACTTGAACACAGACATACTCTCTTAGAGCTCCAGATATGAAGGTCTGGAGTTTTTGTGTTCACAGCCCCAGAGTAAGCAATACAGACAATACAGTCTCTTCTGTCTCTATGCACTCAAACGTAGCTGTATCTTGGAGAAACCATCTCCAAGAGGCAAGCTGCATATATTTGTCCATTCAGTCTAGGGCCTCCCTGCTGTGACAATCAATCATTAGAACCACAAGCAACGTTGATTTTACGCAATGTGAATGCTTATGCATTCAGCACTGTTCTGAGAACAATACGTTATTGTCTCAGAAGTTGCTGATCTGTTCTCTCTGGCCTACCACTACCCAGTTAGCACACATACTGGCTGGTCAGTTGGCAAACATGAGGCTCAGAACCAGCTGAAACCCTGTTCAGTTGATAGGGGATGTGTGAGAGCGCTGGAGGTTTGGAGAGGTGTGTGCTAAAGGATAAGACAGGAGGCGATCTAAAACTATAACAGAAGACAAAGCAAAAACAGCAGAAGAAGAGAGAAAGTATGAGAAATGCAACATTCAACCACAGTCTTGATCAGTTCTGTGACTTTTAGTACTTGTTTTTTCTTTTCCATTGCTCCCAAAGTTATCTCCACACTTCTTTTAAAAAACATTTTATGTACAAGAGGAAGATAAACAATTTATTAAATTATTAGTAAATTAGACTGTATTGGGTAACAAAGTGTTCTGGGTTTATTATTATTTATTATTTTTTCCAAATTTATATAATTAAAGTAGCATTTCATGCAATTGAAACTGTCTATTTAATCTACGTCCCAAATAGGGCAAAATCCATGAAGGAGATTTCACATAACTTGACATATCTGACCACTACATGTCATGGAACAGAACATACTCCTTTTCTCTGCCCTACATCCCAAGGGCAACATTTATATATTCCTCTGTATTCTCTTGACATTTAAGATCAGCAATGTTGTCAAAAAGTTTGGTAAGATGATGGGCTATTTGCATGCAAAAATACCAGATGTATAAGGAAACCATTTACTTTAGATTTGTGTCAATCACACAAATTGCATGCCTCTGTTAAAGGGGGTGACTCTCTGACTGTTGCATGATTACTACACACGAGATTTTTATGGGAAAAGTTGGGCCAAAATGATAAATCAGTGAATGGAGTTAATTACACTTCTGTCAGTTGTCAGAAGAACCTGAAGGACAAAGATCGCTCAATATAAAACTGAGAAGTCTTGAAATTTTTACTATTTATGGATAATGCCATAATTAATATTATTATTTATGGCTAATGCTTCTGTTACTATTTATGGCTAAAGCTTATTTTACAAATTGCCTATTAAAATCTAAATGTCTTTTATAGCTACACATCTCTCCAAAGACCACGGAATTTGAAGATCACTTTCTACACACCAGAATGCTCCATGCCCGAAACCTAGAACAGAAGACTTGTTTGCTTGTCTTATGTGTGGATGAAACAAATCACTGAGATTTGGTTATGTGAAGAATCTATGAGAGCTTACCACCATGTTTGAAAAGGATCCATGTTCAAGCCTTCATCATCTCAGAAAGCATCAGTTCTTCTGTTACAACTCACAACCCTTCAAAACAAAAGGTTTTGCCTGAGACGCACAAAAACTGTAGCACTCAGAGAATTGATGGCTGTGGCTGGACAGTAACCGAGGCCAGGAGTATCATCTGGCATGTAGATAACACAGTACGAAGCTTCTGAAATACGTCAAAGTGCCTGTGCTTTTTTACAGATTGGTGTCACAAAACCGAGCAGATTATTGCTCAGGGGAGGAACACAGAAGGATAACTACAAAAACATTCCTCGTGCACGGGTCAGCAGCTCAGTCAGCACCAGCCTACCAGACACCATAGATCTTTCAGTCTTACTTATCATCACTATGCATTGTTTGCATGAAATTTGATCAATCTGTGCTAGAAGAAGAATAGATTTGATGATCTCATTGACCTTTACCATTTCTAATTCCTGCAAATCTACAGCCCAAAAATCCAAATAAATGCAACTTCTACGTGGCTAAATTTCTAGCAGACAGACTGAGATTTATAACATGCCTCTCATCTCTTCTTGCTGAACACCTTGTACTCAGCTGGGGGAAAAAAATGTTTACTACTTTTCTTAGGCAAAATGTTCCTATTTTCAAAGTAAATAAATGCTCAGAAGCAAAGGTGTGGTTCAATGATATCAGCTCACAAGGCTAGCTGGACAACTTTTCTTTCTGTAGAGAAAATGAAGTACATTAATACACAAAGAGGCTCAGCTGTTTTGCTGTATTTCTCTTTAAAGGATGTCTAGCAAGTCTGCTGAAAAACCAAAATAGAAGAGAGGAAAAAGTATGTGCTTACTTTCTAAGTATTCAGCCAAAGCTTTTTCACAAAGAGAGTGTCTGAAAAAGAGGCAGAGATTTTAATGACACATGCCTTAATCACTTTAAAGACAAGAATTCCCTCCCAGATAAGGTAAAAATCAAACCAAACATTAAAACAGAACAATACAATCCACTTTTGATTTAAAATAATAATGATGAACACAGCTGTAAGGAACAGAGAGGGTGGCAAAACTTTCATGTTTCTTTTCCAGAAAATGACAGGGAACATAATCTTTCATCCATTCAGACCAAGGAAACCAGGGGAATAGAACTGTGCCAGAAAAGTCCCCCAAAAATTAAGGCTGGCCAGGGGAAACTCCTCTTCAACCTTTCAAAGAGTCCAGCCTTAGCAAGTAAGGGAGAAAAAAAAAAAATTTACAACTCAACAGGGCAGCTACGTGCAGATAAATTTAAAAAGAAAACTACCAAAACAACAAACAAAGAAGTAGATAAGAATCAGTTGAGTGTGGGAGAAAAGTAATCACTTTTTAAAAAGATGCACATATTAGTTTTGATGTACAAAGAGCTAAAAACATGAAAACACATGTCACTATTGACACAAAAAGTATTAAGGATCAAAATGCTCAACTATATGCCTATCTGGAAAGAAGAAGCCATATTTATTTACGTTTGACTGAGGCACTCCAGCTATTACCTTTGTATCTCTCAGAACAAAAGTGACATCTCAAGAAACAGGTTTGTGTTCGGGGTTTTTTTAACTTCCCATTGCAACATTTTCCTGCCAGGAGGAACAGACTGTGACTAAACAGTGCTGCCTCTACAGCCAGGACGAGCGAATGCCAGTGGGAAATTCAAGGCATTCCTTCAAGTGTGGAAGGATGACTTTGGCTGCAGGGAATCCACTACCTCCTGTTGCAGGTGTGAAAGAAGGACTCCCATCTCCCAGAGTGTGGATAGGGAGAATGTGAATTTGATCCAAACAGAACACATTTTTAAGACCTTTGACAGTTTTGACATCATGCCATCCCTAAAAAACGAACCAATGCCTCAAGTTTAACTGGTCATATAAAAAGCAGAACAAATCCAGCTTGTCAAATAGTAACGACAAAAGTATCACCAGATCATCTCACACCTCACAAAGAGCAAACAATCTGACAACCCTCATTTCCTGATTGTTGCAGAACTACACTTTGGAACAGTTTGTAATCATACTGGAAATTTTACCTGTGCTGCAGAGCTTCAAAGCTTCCATACACCTTTGGCTTTCTTGTAGCTTCCATCACATTTTCTTTATTTGTTATGTCAGTCACCAACTCCTGTATGGAAAGAAAGGGAGCTATTTCAACCCTCAAATTTATTTTTTTTTCTACTTCATATGTTTTACTAAACTGGGACAAGAAAACCATGGGAAAAAGAGCTGGAAGAATATGCCTAATAATCTTGAGTTCTATTTCTTAGATGGAAAAGAAAAATAATTAAAGACACAAACACCTATTTTGACAGTGTTTAGACTGAACAAGAATGAAAAGTAAAATGAACAGAGAGAACTGCAAATATCACTGATGGTACTAATAAAACTCTTCTATCAAGATAAAAATGACATATTTTAACAGAATTATTAATTCAGAGTATTTCTACTCATGCAAGCTCAATGCCTTTTTCAATATGCACCATGAAGAAACTTCTGCATTTTAAACACTACAAATTATTTCATTGCTCTTAACAGGGTTCTCAGCTTGTACAAAAAATATACCTTTTTTTGGCATATAATGAGACATGTTGCTGTCAATGTTTCTAAATCGCAGATTTAAACAATTAGAAATATATTTGAAATTTCAAGCACAGAAACTCCCCATAGAACATTATCCTATATTAGCTTTCCAGAATTGTACATGATAAGAACTTTCCCTGGCATCTTGTGTATTGAATTGCAGGTATATTGACAACACAAAATTATCATCTTTACTATGCAAGGGTTCAGTGACTTTTTTTGGTCAGAGTGAACAATTAAGGCACAATGTTTTGTGTCAGTTCCAGTGTTTATGTTGATTGCTGTAGTTACCTTTGGCCATCAACAAATAACAGACCATAAACTTGTATTTCAACCATCACTTTCCTAAATGGTATGGAGTTTGCAGAAAAGATTTCTGCATCTCATCATTGAGACATTGGTATTGTATCTCTATGTGCCTCCAGGAGGTCAAAAAGCTAAAAAAGAATAAATAAAAGAAGATATTAAAGACATGTGAAAGAATGACCTGCAGATCTTCATCTCAAATTGTGACATCAGCAACTGCTGGTCTGTGTGAAAGGAAAACAAGACAGATAATTACTTTGATGAAGATACCACATGTGTTGAAATTCCGTCCAAATGGCAATGACAGAATCTGCCATGTTTAATTTACTTTGCCAACGTTTCACTTGTTCAATAAAAATATACCACATATTTACTGTTCAGAATCATTTGCATCTGAAATTAGAAAAACAAATTTAAAAAAAGCCAGAAAAAACTGCACTAATCAAAACAATTTATCAAACAGAGGAACTAAAGCTAACAACAGTGTAACAAATTCTCCTGTAATTGTTATTACTGTATATCATAGAGAAGACATCTTTAAACACTGAAAATGGACAGCATATTATTAAAGGATTTTTTAAAAATGGAAGGAAATACAAACTTAGAAAGCTGGGGTTTTTTTAACTCCTGAACGGAGACAGGAATTTTTTTAGATTGGATAGAGTTACATGGCATACATGTAAATTCCCAGTACCAACACCTGGAGAAAATATAAATCTGCAATAAAGATTCGGGAAAAAAAGTTTTAACTAACCAAGTATATCAAGGGAGTGAATAATATTGATACAATAATAATATTGCTATTAATTAAATTCTTATTTGATTGTTACGTAAAGTTTCAAGCAGCTGTTCATTGGACTTTAATAAAGGAATTTCTATTCTCTAATGCTTTTGCTAAGAAAATTCCATGGCAGTCCATGTTTGGCTGATTTCTTCCAAAATCTGGGACTAATAAGAGTAATAATAGCATCAGCCTATATATATATATCACATTTCATATTTGGAATTGAGAACTTTAATTAAATTATATGTAATTCACAGTGATGGTAAACTGCACCACAGACAAGAAGTTCATTTTGCTAGGCTGTGAATTTTGATACCTAGGTGAATCACATGAAAATATTCAGTTCTATCATTAATTTCTTACAATAAAACCTAAACAAATGAATAGTTTGTTACATACTATTCTGCAAGAAAACAGAAGGAAAAAAATGTTCATCTCTCACCTTTTCAGTACTCAACTCTTGCACAGCATTGACAACTACACTTTGGACTTCATCTTCTACCTTTGTGGAATCCCAGAAGGTCTGACAAGGTAGTATCTTCTGCTCCTAAAAGACTGGCCTGTACAGGAAAGAAACAGCAGGGAACAAAATAAGCCAATGAACAAGAAAAGTCAGACATAAGAATATAACAAAATGTTCAAATGGAATCTAACTAAAAAATATGATTAAATATAGTTATATTATCTCTAGATATATCTAGATTATATCTCTAGATACCAGATATACTTTCAGACTTGCACCAAAAGTGTGGACTTGATCAGCCTAGCAGAAATATTTCTTGATGCTCTTACAGGGGATTTTTGTCTTGTACTGTGGTGTTTTGTATTTCATAACACTAAACATAGCTTTATTTGCATAGCTCCCATTGAAGTTGATGTGAGATACAGACTCAGTATTTGCATACTAGAAACCCTGGGGAATGATGGGGGTATTTGCAATATTTGGTAACTACTTGGTAGGATATCGATTAAAAAAACTTAAACATTTTTATCTACGGTTTGAAAAGACAACAGTCAATTCTTTAGTTATTTTCTTTTTGTTAAAAAAAGAAACCACATTTTTGTGCTAATCCTGTTTAGGAGCTTTCTGCATTAAAAATAAGTTTAAATATGCTTATATTAAAACTATATATGATAATTTATTGGTATATTTAAAAAAAATCCCATTTTGTTACACTCTCTTGTATGCTTTCATCTCTACAGTTTTTTTAATTTTAAAAATGACAAAAAAGATTTGGAAATTTGTCTTAATTTTTTTTTTTCCAAAATAGTTTAAAAGAATTTTATTCAAATTTTGAAAGCCAACAACTGATCCACATTATAGCTTATGGACCAAAACCACTGGGATTTTTTTTTGAGGGAAAAAAAAAGCATCAGAACTGGCTAGGTGGAGTCTACACTTTTGAAGCAATTTAGGAGAAGACATCTACAATGAAGTTTGATTTTTCTCTTAAAGAACTAATAATTGGGCATGCAATAAAGATAATTTATTTTTGAATTAAACAAATGTGTAAACAAGAAGAAACTTTATACCTCTTAGATTAAAGACTACATATTCAACCATTGTACTGGCTATGAGCCACAGCTCTAGTGTCCTGCAAATAGTCTGGGGAGTCTTTGTTGTTATTTTTACTTCATATTTCTCTTGTCCCTTTGGAATTTTCTTCTGCAGGGCTACTTTCAACACAACATTGAAGATACTTGGAGCAAAAGAAGTGCCCTCCCTTTAAAAATGAGTACCTTCCCTGCAGCTCCCAACATTCTGGAGCTATGTCTATGAGCAGAGCAGATGAACCTCTGCAAATTCCACCTGTAAAAATGATTGTTGTCTGGAGAGGTCTGTCACAAACCCCCACCCTCTTTTTTATTTCTCATACTGCCTCAACTCAGAGAAGTGACAGCATGGTTTTACATATAACTCCACAGGGGCTGGAAACTCATTCAGAAAAATGAAGTTTTAAAGGAAAGCCCCCAAAACAAAGCATGTTCCAGAACATTCATCTTGGACATGAGTAATAAACCCACCAAAACATCCAAGTGGGTGGGAAGAGTGAGGAAGGGGTGGCACTGAGACAGATAAATTGCAGAAATAGACGGCCGTGGAACCTGCTTTGGCAAACCTTCTGAGCTGCACATCCATCTGTTCCACATTAATCTCTCTCCACTGGGTTTTAGTCCAATCATCAATGCTGCTCTGAAACAGAAAGTACAGATAAAAGCGTCAACAACATTTGGTAAAGAACAAGCTTCTGCTGCAAAACAGATAAATGGGTGCAGGGGAAAGCCCATCCTACAGCAATAGCTCGTGGGCCTTAATTTTTTCCTACACCACCATTACTTAACAAGCACACAATCCATCTTCTCTAAATTCAACTCAAAAGCCAAGCATTTTAACAGTTTCATGCTTCAGTATCTGATAAAAACATCCACGCACAACTTTCTTGTGCTATTAAACACGTCTATATCCACAGGTAACACACAGGTGCACCTGGGAGATGTGGGGAAGCTGCCCTGCAACTCCTCCTGGGGGTGCTACAAACAAAATTACAGAAAGAAAATCTAGTACATGTATTTTTAACCTTGCTTATGAAAGGCAGCATCTTGAGGGAAACTGAACTTTGCAAGACTGATTTCCCATACAGGTCTGTACACTGACTTTTCTGGACTCTTGCTTCTAGATTTGTAGAGCTTTCTAATGTACAATCCTGAATTCTGAAGTGGAATTTTATGGATTTCTGAATTTTTACTTGGTTATTTTAATTAATCAAGCAAGTTATTGGTATTGAAAATCTCTAAAGGAAACTACAAAGTTTGTTTTGCTTTGGGATTATCTTGACTTGGTTGACTTCAATTGGTTGACTTGGGAACAGAGATATTTTTACTCTGGGTGTCCTAAAACATAGCAACTATAATTTCAAAAACAAAAGGAATAGAAAAATCTTCAGTATTTAATTTCTTTAAAATCAAAACTATAGCACTTCTAGGATCAAATTAAGAATACATCATTCAAATATATTTTAAATTTATAAGTAAATTTAAGAAAAATCTTACGTTAATATAAACATGAATATCCCACGCTTTCTTGAGCAACTGCACTTCTTTTCAACATTGTTTCACGTGCTTGTAACCTGGGATAGATACTTCAAATAGTTCTGTAGATAGATTCCTGCATTAGAAACATTTCTTTTTCCAGCATCTCAAGCTCTTGATTTGCCTGGAAGAGGGAAGGAACACTCAAAGTAGAGTTGTAGGGTATATTGAGCTTACTTAACCTGTCAGTAAAATCTATAGATCCTACATATATGATTCAATGTAAGAAAAGCTGAGAGAATTATGGCAAAGAGGTTACAAAGCTGTGTTTGCATTGCCTCTGATAGCATCCAAAAGCACACAAAGGACTCTATACTCAAACCATAAAAGAAAAGCTGCATAGAAAGAAGTTATTTTATATTCTTTTATTCTATAACTTATTAAACCACTTCTTCTTAAAGTGGTATAAATGTTAACAAACTCCCCTCATGATGTTTTAAAAAACATCCACTAAATAGTCTACTTTAGGCTACCCTATCCAAGAGCACATTATGCTGACTGTGTAAAAGAACATGAGCAAGTATTCTGAATTTTTAAAAATTTTTCAGTGAGGATACACAACACTGGAAGAGAAACAAGACACCTGAACTTCATGGCACTATAATTATACCAGCATCTTGAAAAAAAATCCCCAAACCAACAAACAAAAACTCCCAAAACACCAGTAGAACAAAAACCCCTCCAAAACAATCCCTCAAAACAAACACAATTAAAAAACCACAATAACCTAACAAAAACCCAAAAGACCCAACTCACAAATATTTTAATGCATACATTGAAATATCATTAACTTTTATACTGAAAGGTTACAAGCAAATATGTTTTTTTGAGATTCCTCATCACCTTACTGAGATGAACATATGGATTTTCTACATCAAATCGAAAGGGAGCTTCCATTTTAAACCTTTCTCTGGATTCCATCTGCTTACCCATGAAGAACAGGTAGCAACACTTGTCACTGATTATGTTCTCATTAAGAAAAACAGAGACAAAAAGGATTGATCCCAGAATTCAACATATGTCAAGTAAAGTGTATTTTCTTCTGATTAAGTGTGATGTCAGATGCCTGAAGAGGAGTTACTTTGTGCTATACCAACACAGCTCTCTTCTTAATGGCATTCCATTCTTTGGGCAATTCCTATTTAACAGGGTAATATTTTCTTTAAACAAAATATATCACACATGGTAGAAATATAGCACTAAAATCTGTATATTAACAGGGAGAATACTCCAGCATCTACTTATGAATAAGAAATTACAGTGGATGAATCATTTAACCAAAACTATACTCTACATCATAGCTTTTACTAGAATTTTTGTCAGCTGCTAAAGAATTCATTTTATGGATCATTGGTAATTATAAACTCTTTGAACCTAAGGAAGTCAGTTATTTTATGTATAATCAAACAAAACTTCATTTTAATTATGCTGGGAATCTTCCACGCAGTAAAACAGAGAGTTCTACTCCTGCTGCTTTAACTTACTTTCAAATATGTAAACAAGACCTGGAAATAGCTTTCTCATTCCACAAATCTCCCCAAGATCTCCCCAGGAAAAAACCATTCAGTAAGCCATGTGAAAAAAATTTCCAACAGGATGAAAAAGATACTGTGACAGGAAGTTTTTGTCTGCATCAAAAGTACAAGAAAGGGAAGCTTGAATCTGAGTCAATTCAGAGTAACTAGAAAACCAGCTAAAGGTATGTATCAAAAATCTTACCAAAAATTCTAGACCACATGGGCACAGAAAAAAGAATTTCACTGTGGACTGCGAAACTCACTGATACTGGAGAGAAGTTATAATTATTTGATGAACAACATTAGTTTAACTTTCACCTGACTCTATTTAAAAGAATTTACAGTGCAGTGCATATCCCAAAACAGACCAAATAAGGGTCGCTCATATGCAGATGCTGCTCTTAAAATGATAGCTTGATAAGTTCTTCTTTTAGCGCCAGTAGGAAACACTACAGCTGTTGTGCTTTCCCAGCTATTCTTGCCACCAAATTTTGCTTAATTCAGGTAATTCCCCCAAATTTCACTCAAAAAGATTGTAACTGGGCTGGGTGTGGGCCAGAATATATAGAGAAAAAGGTGTCTGAGGATGTCTGTAAGACAGCACCACCTGACAGACATCAGATTCTACCTTCTGAATCCATATTTGAACAGTGTCAAATTACTGCTGCCTGTGACATGGAAGGCAAAGTAACACAGACACTCACTGGAGTTTCTATATGGGTCTGGGAGGAGGCTTATCAATGTGAATGTGATTTGGTCATTATTAAGAAAAAAAATTAGCAATTTAATTAGCAATAAAAAATTATTAGGGAAAAAAATTATGGGCCCCATTAGAGCAAAATACAAAATCTATTTTTGAACTGATTTCCCATCATTCACATAAAACAAGTGTTTAAAGAACAAAAGAAAAGATACACACACTTTACATATCCCACAATCAGGAAGTTTTGTAAAATTGTTCCTTTTCTAAAATATAGCTAAAGAAGAATCTGGAGTGTTGGGTTGCTTCAACACCAAGAAATATTTCACCTCTCTCAATAAAGCCTCTATCTAAAGGGAAGGAAGGAAGAAACATTTCATCTTATATTTATCCTTTCAGAAGCCTCAACACAATGACTTTTTGTGTACTTTGCATTTAACCTCAGATACACAGGCACTAAAATACCATTTTAATGACTGGAGTATGAGAAAGTGTACAGGAGACATCATTTAACTAGTATTCAGCAATTTAGGAGTAGTGATTTAAGGGCTTTTTGACGTTTGAAAAATTAAAAGAACCACTGCATTTTATGGAGTAAGAGCTAGCTGTTACTCACATTCCTGCATGTGTCTCTGGGGAAACCATTTACTACAGCAACGACCTCCTTTAGTGTTTAAAGTAAGTCCTCTTCCCTGAGCAGGTGTAAGGCAACTAGATTTCCTGACTGGAAAACAAAGACAACAAGCCTGATAAGGAGTAGCTGAGGGAGCTGGGGTTGTTTAGGCTGGAGAAAAGGAGGCTTGGGACACGCCTTATCACTCTCTACACCTCCCTGAAAGGAGGGTGTAGCCAGGTGGAGTTCAGGCTTTTCTTCCAGGTGACAAGTGTCAGGACAAGAGAAAATGGCCCCAGGTTGTGCTAGGAAAGATTTGGATCGGATATTAGGAAAAGATTTCTTCACTGAAAGGGTTGGCAAGCATTGTAACAAGCTGTCCAGGGAAGTGGTGGAGTCACTATCCCTGGAAATATTTAAAAGGCGTGTAGTTGTGGCACCCAGGGACATGGTTTAGTGGTGGATTGGAAGTGCTGGGTTTAAGGTTGTACTTGATGACCTTGGGGGTCTTTTCCAACCTGACTGATCGCATGATTCTATAAAAATATGTAAGGCTTAAATTCTAAGACTCATTCATACCTTAGAAAATTACCGTCATTTTTAGACTATGAAGTCAAAGACAAACATCAGTGACATATTTAGTTACAGTTCTAAGTACACACCTTAGGATCAAAATTCACCATCAGGAGTGTGTTTTGAGCATTGCGCTTAATTAGTTTGGTTTAAATTAAACTGACAAATTTAATCCACCTGAACTTTCCATTTACTGTAGGTCTGATCTTCGTATTGGTCAAGAGATTTCAACTTTTCCACATATCTCTGAGAAATAAAGGTATTTTCTGGACTGTTTAAGAATCTGCAAGGAAAAACCCCACACCTACTATTTTTTTTTTTCTTTTACTGATAGCATTTCATAAACAAATTCTGGTGGAAAGCTTTAGTCCCCTCCTTGCATGCTGTTAGCTATTTCAGTTTTCAACACTGGACTTGTTATTACTCAATAATTTAATTCATCTGTGTCTAAAGCTCTCACAGGAGCTTCCATCCCCTGTACTCCCACCAGAAAGCATGTTTGCTTAGGATCAGGACAAGAGGAAGGGACAGGGCACAGTTTTCAAATAACTTGGATGTCCAGGTCCCCCATAAATATCTTTGAAAATCTTGCCCCCATAGAACAATAAAACTCTTGGTGGACTTCTATGAAAATAGGACCAAAATGTCTGTATTCATTCCTTCAGTTCTTTAGACCATTTAGGTTTTCCCAAAGTAACCAGCATGTTTTTGTTAATGATTTAATTATAACCTCCTCTTCATCCGCCCGCTTATTAGAATATAAATTAAGATATTATGAACCAGCAGGAAAATGCACTTTTATTTTTGCATTGTTCAATACCTTTTTAATGTGTTCATCATGTTCGTTTGCAGTTACCCAGTTCTCCACCACACATTTGCAATGAAATATTGCAATTTGGGCTAATTATCTCCACAGAGAGGGTTTTTTTTTAGAAAGCTTACAAGATGGTTAAAAGCCTGAAAAGAAAATAAAAAGAGAAAAAGCCCAAACAGCAAAGTAAGCATTAGATTTCTCTTTCTATAATACTCTTAACATGAAATCTCACCCAAAATGTTTCTGAGGTTCAGAGATTGGCACTTTACCAAGCTATACTGTTGGTATGTGTCATGTGCTTACCAACAAACCACATATTTCTAAATATGTAATTAAATTGCCCACAGCAGATGAATTCTAGGATGCTAAAGAATGACGGATCAGCTCAGATCCTAGAAAGTGTGGAACTCACCTTTCCAGATCCAGACATACACCCCACACTCTTGGTACTTTCTAAATCACAGAATATTCGGAGTCGGAAATGACCCACAAGGATCATCTAGTCCACTTCTTAAGCGAAATCGTACCCTGCACTTCCTAACTTGTTTGTTTCCTCCCCTTTTTTCCTCAAATATATCCTCTCTCATAGGACATTAGGCTCTTCCTCCTGAGTCTCATAAACATTCCAAGTGTTACTTGTAAACTAGTGTTTTCTAGAGGGGAAAAAAGCACCTAATCCTGTAAAAGCTTACCGGACAAGTGGCAGCAGAAGTGATTTTTCTAAGTCGCTTTCCATTCTCATTGATATGTGTAAAGTTAGGACAAGTTATCTGCCTTTTGAAAGAACAGAGGTAATAATGTATGTATTACCTGAATTTCAATGAGAAAACAAGTTTGGAAAGAAACGGGGTAAACATTAAATGCAAGACATTCATTTAATTACTAAAAATGCCAAAAATGTCAACCTCAGGAAAATTCATTTATTCAAAATTAGTAGTTAAATATTCATTATTTCTGCCTTATACTTATCCCAACTAATTTGCAATACTCTGCCACAGTTTGAGAGTAATACAATATCATATAATGTCTAAAAGGGGCTTCAAGAGTAATTAGTCCATGTTCTTGCCCCAAGAAGATGTTCGCCATACCTGTGCAGTTCGCAAAAGAAGTTTTTTCTAGCTCTTCCTGGAAGATTTTTCAGTAATGAAGAGCCTGTCACCTACCCTTGCAATCTGTTCTAGCAATTCATTATGCTTGGCATAAAGTGGTTTTCCCAGTCATCAGACTTGAACCTTATACACTTTAAATTAAGTTCAGTATGTTCTGGGTGTAGAGAATAGACTATTTCCTTCCTGTGTGCAGAAATCTTTAATGCATTTGAAGATTTATGCCTGTTCTCTCTCTTCTTTTTCATCCTCAATGACTATCAACAGATCCTTTTTCCCAAGGTGTAATGCCTGAGCACAATACTCCACTAGAGGTTTCATCAAGGTTGACAGAAATGTGAGATTTCACATCCTTGTGCCTTTCAGGACAACCACTCATCTGAACATTTACATATTTAACCTCTTTCTTAATAACATGACTTCACTTACTCATGTTCGACATATGACAACTCCTAAATTATATTTTGAAGAACTGTTTCTAATCAGTCTTTTCCTATCTTACATTTTCATTATTCCTGTGTAAGAATAATACATGCTACAGCAGAAACATGCTCCAGCTATCCAGGTAACCTATGTGCTACACTGGGTGGAGAGCCTGGACACACCTGCCATCCATGGATTCTCCGTGCCTCGAGCAGACAAATGCAAATTGCAGAATGTTAGTGAGCTGAAAATCTGCCTGTTTCTTCAAATTACATTTTAGATCTGGCTTTAGCTATGGGTTAACTTCTGGAAGGAACCTGTAGTCAGAACATCACTAAAGCAAGAATAGAATCATAGAATGTAGTTTGATTCCCAGCTGCAATACATATGTCAGTATTTCAAGACATTCAATTCACAAATAGCTTAACTAAAGCTGTAATTAAATGCACAAAACTGTTTTCCTAATAATAAAGAAACAGTTTCATATATGTGGGTACTGACTTTGAACACAGATTCTAAACTAGAACAGTCATGAAATTCTACACAAAGAACTGAGGCAACACATCTGTCAAGATCCAGGGTTTTGGCTTTAAAATCAGTATAATCATCTTCAAACTCCTATAATGTTAAAAAAAAAAAGAGACAAAAAAGTATAAAATGCATGTTTTTCCAATGGAAGAAAAATCTGATGGATGACATATGGTAATGCTAAACACATATCTCACCTCTGTCACTGAACACACTTCTGAGATTTTTCAGTGCTGCTTTAACCAATGAGCAGTGGTCGATACCATTAACAGAGAGAGCCGTTTTGGGTTTTTTTAACAGGAACTGAGTTTGGGTTTTTTTAACAGGAACTGAGTTAGCAACTGAAGGATTTGCTTAGAAATACAGATTGATTTTAAACAACAGTTTAAGATATAATACAAGTGTACCACAGCAAAATCAATACATGTGTGTACTGGTGACACCTTTGTTTAAGAAGCATAGTAAGAGGGATAGCCATGTCTACTGCCCCTTGCTTTTATGCTGCTTCATCCTATTAACCCTCCTGTTAAATAAAGATCTTCTCAACAACTTTTTACAAGGCCAAATTATGTCTATGCATTATCATTAAGAAGGTTATTATGTGCATCAGAATTCACACTACTCAAGTACTTGAAGTCAACTCACTAAGTAAACAGTATCTTTTGACTCTGAATCATTGTTACATTTAATTAGGTTATCTTTATCCATGGCTGCCACATGTATCAGGCAACAGAACAACAGACATTTTCTACAGCGCAGATGTACTCTATGAATACTCAAGGTAATTAACCATGTTCACAGATGCAGACTTTTGGAAAAATAATAACAGAGCAGAAAATAGAGGTGCATATTAATGCAAGGTCATGCTGGCTCTAAAGGGAGAGCTCCAGCACCTTCTGCTTTGTTCCATTAGCAGCACAAACAGCAACACGCAACACGTACATGTAAAGCTACACTTGTTACTTTGCTAAATATGTTAAACATTAACTATCTCTGAGAATTTTTTTCTTTGCAGCTTCTCTGCATCTCTTTTTTTGTTGCAAGCCACTTCAAAAATAAATAAACAAACAAATAGAAGTATCAGTAGCCAAGGTGGACATTTAAATAAAATCCAGCATCTCTGAATAGGCATATCAAATTAACTTGTTTATTTAAGAATCTTCTTCCTTTCTAACTCCCTCCATCCCAAAGCTAATGTGGATTTTGTTTGTTTGAGGTTTTTTTAAATACACAGTGCAAGCCCACTCATATATACACAAAACCCATGACAGGATGAACTACTGCACTTCTCCAAGGCAAATAAAGGAATTTAGATATAGTTCTATGGCTAAATTGGAATATATTCACTTTTAAGAATATATGTATTTAACTCATCAAGAATCCAAATCTGGGAAGCCCACATTTGTGCCCTGAAAGCTAAGCACCCATTGATACTCTTTGGGATCAGACCCCCCCAGTCACACCAGAAACCAGATCCTTGCTCTGTTCTGGTTTTCAGGCAATTCCATTCACATTTAAACCAAACAGATACCTGCCTATCCAGAAGCATGTAAGGCTTCTTCCTGGAAATATGTGGACACTATTCGTATATCATGCACTTAATAGCATGAACCTTGAAGTTTCTGACAAATAAATTAGCTGTAAGATGACACCTATTGTTTGATAAAGCTCCTGATTAGGATGGTAAAACCCAAAGGCAAATAGTTTCTGAAGAACCTGGAAAATAAATATTTTAGCGGTGACAGCAAAACCAGTCCGTAATTGGTGCTTGGTATTTTCCCTGTACTTCTGCTGTCAACATCAAGACTGCGTACATGAGAAAAAATGGCTCAAACTTGAAAACTAATACTCATTGACCGTGCTTTACCTGGCAATAACCTGGAAAGTCAGCGAATTTACAATGCAGAATGCTCATTCAGAACTGTGCTAGAAAGGCTGCTTTTGTCCTAAGTCAGTCAAGTCACTAAGGAAGCACTCATCACCTCAAAAATGGATCAGTTCAAACACTCCTACAGTCTACATCTGACCAAATATGATAATTGCTGTACACTATTGCAGCTTAAAACTGTTATTCAAGCATCTCACCAACATTTATGTTTATATACTGAGTATGCAGGGAATCCTCCAGAGGTAAAGGCAAGACCAGGTAAACTACACACAGACCTCAGAAAGGGTGTCATGAATCCACATCTCCCACAGACAAGGATGGTTCAGAGCTTCCTGGTGCTTCAGAAGGAAGAAAAAAGGCAGCAGGAGGTCACTGCTGCCATTCACGTCTCCTTTCTGAGGCAGCTTTGTGCAGGGATCAGCAGGATTTTACTGTGAATTGTAAGGGATTTTATCAGGAGCAATGAAATTCAGAGGTACAGTAGTGAGTCCTGACCCTGAGACATGGAAAGCTTTGCTATGGATTTGAAAGCAGTACCAGGATTTTAGTTCAAAGGCATTAGCAATTTTACAAGGCTTCTGCATGAACTAAGCATGTGCCATTCATTTAGTTCAGATCTGGTTTATGACCATTCCTCTGGGTTTTTAATTACCTAGATCAAGATAGATACCTTCAAGAAAAATCAGTGTATGTACACAGAGAATATACTTCCTACTCCATCTAATGGAGCAGTAAAATTCTATATTCTGCTAATAATTTCCTAGTAAGTATCATTAATATATACTTTATTATATTTTTGTTATTTATTATTTTAACAACTTTAATTTGGGTCTGTTTCCAAAAATTTGCCTGTTTAAATAATACCTTATCCAAAAAAAGCATTCCTCACACATGCAGCAATCTCTCTCCTTAACACACTGCCAAAATTGCCATACAGCAGATCGAAGCTCTCAGAGGCCAGCAAAGCCTATACCCCTGGGGAGGCTGAGCCCACCTTCTAATGGTGTGCATCTGGGCAAAACCACCATGCTTGTGGGTACACAGGTGCCAGGAGCACGGGGAAGTGGCAGGGACACAGCTAGGACAATCCCTTTCTGGATCAGGATAGTGAAGAAGGGAGTCATCCCAGGGCGCCCATTACATCTGCACCTGGAGCTGGGAACACACCTGTGGGGGCAAACCTGGCTTCACCAGCCCCCTCACTTCGAGTAGAATTTAATCAGTATCTCCCTGTTCCACAAAGCTGCAGGGTAAAAATGAAGAAGAAACAGAATTTGGCTGCCCTCTTGACAGCTAAGTGCTCTAGCCAGCAGGAAGCAAAGCCAACTACATAATATGATAGAGTACTTCTTTATTTGAATTTACATTAGAAGGGGATTAAATCCTTCCAAAACAGTAATTTTCCAAGTTCAAAGACATTTATAGCCATGAAATAACATGAAAAGTTTGAAAATTCCAAAAAAAAAGTGTCTAAAAAAGTACAGTAATAAACATCCTGTTTCATCATAAAGACATACCATGACTTCTAGTGAGCATAGTGTTAGGAATTATTTAACTTTTATTTCAAGACACTTCTGTAAACCAATATTTTTAAAACATTCTCTATCTTTTGAGTAGAATCAACTGATTTTGTACCTACACCAGAACTGCATGTAAATTACATCCTAACACTCACAAAAAACCCCATAAAGTACTGAAAGTTCTGTATATTATATGTGAAAATTTAACTTTTTTTTTTTTTTTTTTAATTTTGGGCAATGTTGGTGGTGTATTTTCTTTCACTTTATCCAAATTTATTTTATTCACTTAAATTTAGTTTATTCACTCAAAATCTTTGGTGAGAGCCATCTGAATGTTTCCCTACATGTGACACTTCTAAACAGTTCACCTGATCAGGAAAAAGCATCCAGAAATCTACCCTTAGGAAAACTAATTTCTGTTTTAAAGAAGGAATGGTAGACACTGTACCCAGCTGTGTTGGAAGCCTATCTCATGCCTAGTTCCTTTCAGCGCTATAAAATTCCCAGTATCACAACCTCCAAGTTTACAGATACTTTTGAATAAACAAGGAAAAAACGGTACAAATGCCTGTGTACAGGGTGCAATATTACTATGTTTCTGTAATCTGAAGGATCATATGTTCTCCTTCTGAAGAGCTTTCCAGAAACTATTCAGTCATTCTGCAGACCTTCTCAAATATCCCCCTTGAGTCCACCAAAATCCAGCTTTTTCAGCTTTTGAAATTCCAACAGAATAATGAAAATTTCCTCAATCAAATTAATAAAAATTAATTAACCTCTACAAAAAAGTCAGTAACAAACCTGTGTTTGAAATGGTTTTTGCCATTTGACCTTTTCCCTTCTAGTTTGGCAGAATGAACAGTTAAATCTGTGCGATCTTAAATAATTTTCTTTCATAGGAAAGAAAAGTGGAGGATCAAAAGGTATTTTCAGCAAGGCTTTATCCTGGGTCCCTTACAGGACTAAAACACAAGTGGAAATGAATTGTCCCATAGAGCATACACATTTAACTCCATTTCAATTTCAGCAGATTATGTTAAAAAAGACTTAGATGAAACAGAGCAAGCACTCCTAAACACATACTTTCATGTATAAACACATGATTTATTATAATAACAAAAATGTTGCTATGAAAATTAAACTTAAATCTTTCCCAGAGGAATAAAATTGAACTCACTTTAACCTCTTTTGTAACATGTGCCAAATTAATTTCTATGGTCTCTGATTTCACTCGAATGAAGTAATTGTTTTATGCCCCAAAGGGATGAAAATAACTATTTCCTTGTATGTTTAGAAATGAGCAACAGCTATTCTCTCTAGGAGCAAGCCAGTCATGAGTTCCCCAAGCAGACCCCACGTCACTGCAGACCCTTCGTCTCACCATCGTCATCTACAGACTTCCCTCGGCTGTGCCCTCACCCCTGGCACAGGGCAGGGCTCTCTGTGGGCCCACCTGATGATGAAGAACCAAGACTTCCAGCAAGAGCTACTTCATGTGCAGTGGCTGTGCACGATGTCTCTGAAGGGCACAAGCTGCCACTTTTGTAAAACTGCTGGCGCAGCATGCTCTTCCCAAGTCTCTACAGCTACCCCGCACCAAAAGCACCTCAACCTCTCTTTCTGATGACAGACAGCCAAGAGCCAACACACTCACCCCAAATCTTTCACAGATCGCTCTCTCTGGTGGGCACTGTCAGACTCAGTAAGATTGGATTTCTTACTCTCAGACAGTATTTTAAAGAGAATGGGTGGAGCAGCACACTGTCTAAATACTTGCAGAGCTAAAGTACGTAGTTTTCCAGCTCGGATCCCAAAAGTGAGCCTCACAGTTTCTGGAAGGGCATGGGTCCAGAGGAGGGCCACACAGATGATCAGAGGGATGGAGCACCTCTCCTCTGAGGTAAGGCTGTGAGAGTTAGGATCATTCAGGCTGGAGAAGAGAAGGCTCTGAGGACATGTTGCTGCAGCCTTTCAGTATTTAATGGGGGCTTATAAGAAAGATGGGGACAAACTTTTTAGCAGGGCTTGTTGCTATAGGACAAGGGATATTAGTTTTAAACTAAAAAAGGGTAGGCTTAGACTGAATATTAGGAGGAAGGTTTTTTTAGAATGAGGGTGATGAGACACTGAAACAGGTTGCCCAAAGAAGTTGGGGATGGTCCATCCCTAGAAACACTCAAGGCTGGGTTGGGTGGGGCTCTGAGCAACCTAGTTGAAGATGTCCCTGCTATCACTGGGGAATTGGACTAGGTGACCTTCAAAATTCCCCTTAAACTTGAACTATTCTCTGTAATTCTAATCAGTCACTAATCTTGAGTCCTACTACAAATGCTTCCAGTTTCAGCAAAGAATAATAAAAAGGCCCCAGGAGCAGGAACCAAAAGCTATGGCTGCTCCCATCCTACACAGCTGACTAACCAGAGGATCAGAAAAATATTCTGCGCTTCTTTCCTGACCACAGATTTTTCATTTTCCCTTGCTTATTGGCACAGATTTAAAAAGGGAGATGAAGGGTATTCCGTCTCATCCAAGGACTAGCCTAAAACACTATAGTTTTTCTAGCTATAAATAGATGAGTCCTTAGTTCTTAGAAGAAGGTGCTGCGCTCAGGAGAAAGTTCTAGCCATGGGCTGCATGTGGAGACTAGCACTTTACTAAAGCAACTTTCCAAACCCTAGCAAGGGTTGGATTTAGGAAACACCTTTGCAATTTCTCATAATGCTATTACTAGCCTGCTCCTTGCACAGCATGTGACATTCTCATCCTGTTCAACACTCTTAACTCTCCTCTACGCACTGTGATTTTGTGTTCTGGATAGTAGAAACCTGAGTCTTGCTGCCTGCATGACTGAGAATAGCCCATATTTCTCAGACACTGTATTCATCCAGCAGCATAGATAATAAGTAATACCTCAATCTTCAGTGAGGTTCAGGGAATATATCAAATCTGGAAAACAACATCTCAGATGTGAAATCCCATGGTTTAAATTCCTTGGCACGGGAGAAGTAACTCTCCAACGTGTCTGGGATTAAAGAATAAATCCTTAAAGATTTGAAGGTAGTTTCAGCTCCAATGCTCCAATGCTTCTTCAGTTTCTTCTTTGAAAAGATTTTTGGTGAAAGATACAATCTAGACTAGAATGGAAATAAATGAACCGTGGAAAAAAAAATTTAAAAGTTACTTCTCAAAATGTAGTCATGACATCAGTCATAAAGTTACTTTTCAACTTATATATAAACACAAACCTCAACATGTATTATATTTTAAAATTGTTATCTCTAACTATTCTAATTTTATAATTATCTCATAGTGCAATGCTCACATTTGAGGTGCTCCCAGAGCATGCTCAACCTGTCCAGCTAGACTGACTCTTACGTATCATCTGAACAGCGAACATTCAGACAATAACAAAGTAAAGAGAGTTTCTCCCTCTCAGTAAAAGTGATATTGGAAATTTATTCATGTGTTTGACGTAACACTGCCATAGCTTTTGGATACTAACCCTCCTGTAGCATATATTGTGCCAACAAACGCAGAAATGGCAACATGAGTCTTCCTAGTTTTTATCATTTAGTAAATTAGCAAAAGAGGGTTTCCCCAACCCCAGAATCAAACCTAGCACAAATGCATATGTAATGTATAATTCTCCTTTTTCCTGATGAACAAAAATGCTCCAGAACAGTGAACCCTACATAATGCTTTTTCTTGCCAATATTTTAAAGTGCTCTTGCTCCCAGCAGTACACATGGTTTCAGTGGAAGCATGGGGAAAGCTTACTGATGACAGAAAATGCCTCAAGGCAGGTCATTCACAGTTTGTTTGCAAAGCCCACATTTTCTTGGCTTGTGCAGCTCCTACCAACATTTTGAAATTCATGAAAGGAAATACCTACCAAGAAATGTGATAAGAAAAGAGGCAGCAAACTTATGCCAACAAGGGGGGGTAAGGAGCAGCAACCCAACCGGAGAAAGTTATATGGTTTCTGGAGAATTTTTTTTCAGTAGACAAGAAGCGTATTTCATTCTTAAACACAAAGTACGTGAATGGTGTGGCTGATGACTATCTGATGACTATTTATTCATCTCAGCTTCAAATTTAATAATCTAATACTGGTTGAAAATATCTGTAATCTCATTTTGGTGGTTATCAGGTATCTAGAAGACAGATTAAATCCATACCTTTTCTCATGATGTCCTGCATATCAACTAACATTTATTTATTAGGTACTTAGGTGGTTTACAATCCTTACTTGAAGCTACCTGATGCAACTATGACTCACGCAGGCATGCTATAGAACTCAGAATGGCTCCATATCAGGCAGATGGCATGAAATAAAGGTGGGATTAAATTACAGATCTTTGGGAATTTCATCTTCCAAAAGAGCTGAATGTATTTTTCCAGCGGTCTCAGATAAAGATCAATATCTTAGGCTTTTACAAGTGCTGTAAAAATATAAAAGGGAAAAACACTATGGCTTAAGAGAGGATCATTTCCAAGCTAACCAAGACTCAATGAGGAATGCAAGGTAATTATTTATTTAAAATAGAGAGATGTGCAGGTTTTAGTGACATGTTACAGCCAAAGATTGCTCATGGAACTGCACAAAGGCTCATCAAGTGGCTATGATGGTTTCCATTCCACTTCTGGTAGCCACGGATGCTTAACACCTTTCTAGAATGTCTGTAGTTCCTTCTAATGATGCCAACCAGACCAGTGAGAAGCAGGAATCACTGCAGATACCTAGGTCATGGAAATGTGAAATTTCTACCCTGAATGAAAGGAAAATAAGTCTGAAGTCTGCAACCATTTTAAACAGAGCGTATGTTGGACAAGCTAGGTCTGGTCACAAAAGGTCTAATTACATATCAGTTAATACTCCTGACCAGTCTGGCACCAAGTGCATCCTGACATTCTGAAAAAGAGCTGTGTTCCAGCCTCTGGGGTTATGTTCAATGGCTTGGCCTTTTTCATCAAAGGGGAAAAGAACTCCATGTTTTCTTCAAGCTGGAAGTTTAACAAACACTGACAACTCTGAGAATGAGTTTGTAGAAGTTTCTGCTGTTTTGCCCTTCAGCAGAAGGCATGACACACCTGTTCTGGGCTCCTGCTGGCATAGGATGACATGAAAAAATTCAGACTCACACAAACAGTTTGTTTTGGTCTCTGTTCAACATAGACCTGTTCTTTTCCTGCTCAAAAAGTTATTAAAATGAGAGATGTAGAGCAATGCCAGCCTGTACAGGTGGCAAGGTCCTGGTGAGTAATGCTTTCTTTCCATTGCCTGGTAGGTGTTCCACACAACTCTGGCCTCAAAATTTTAGAAGAGGCCTGAAAGTTTTGCATGCTGTCACTGAAGACTATTGGCTAATTAAAGACAGCTGATGAGATATTGAAGTTTCAATCCTTACTTCTAGTCATGTCAATGCAGAAACTGCTTCACTACATTTCAATTCACTAATACAAAATTATGACCTCCATCAACAAACCAAAATTTTAACACAGGGATTAAAAAAATAAATAAATTTGTAAACATGTGACTATTTCAGGTTTTATTAAAAACCTTTATCAGTCATCTTTAATCAGGAGTAAAATAGGTACAAAAATATTTGTAAGTGCAAGCTTTTTGCAGAACTAGTGTCTCCTAAACTGAATAACATTATAGAAGGAGCTGGTATTTTACTTTATTTCTTTAATTTTATATGCAAACTATTATATTAGCTAATTATTTATTTATTGCTAACTGCCTTAATTTTTTTTTAGCAATAGTATTTGTCTATCTACAGATTTACTGTATCTGAAGTATCAAAAACAATGCTGAAAAAAGTGTACATACTAATCAATTTTGCTACTTCTATCTCTCTCACCTATTTTTATGACAGGAAAAGTATCCACACAAAGTTTAAAACAAACAAACAAGTAACGAGCCATCTCAGCACATAAAAAGCTCCTGCAGCTCTTATGTAATTTAGTATCATGACTTACACTCTCATGTTAAGACAAGTTTTGAGTTACTTTGTTACACAAACACACATAAACACAAAGTATACATCTCATTCACTCTACACTTACCATCTTCTACTTCCTTGAAAACGTCCTGAAAAGCAGGATAACAGCTGCTTTCTCTGGCTTTTAAGATCTTAACATCTTTTTTTTTTTTTTTTGATCCAGACAACACTGAAGCTATAATTTTACAACAGAGAAAGAAAACAGTTGAAGATCATTGTTGCCTGTCAAAAAAACAGAACTTACAAAGACACTCAGAGAATTTATGAATAAATATGTCCCAAGCCTACTAGCAAATAAAGACTGATACATGCTGGCTGAAATCCCTGGAAAGGCCAAGAAGTGGGGAATGAACTAGATTCTTCACAACTGTCACGCACCTGGCATCATGGCATCACAACACTGTGAAAAACAAGTATAGAAAAAGAAGAGGATTAAACACAGCTCCCAAAAATATTTTGCCTTTGGAAAGTGAGTAACCTTGCCTATATTTTTCAATTAAAAAGAGCTATTTTGATTGTAACAAGCTATGATTATTATCATTAACCAACAGTGTCTGATTCATGGCCAAATTTGGCAATAATTTCCTAAACATAAACTTCGTTCTCAAACTCATTTTCTCCAGAGTGTGAGAAATGTCATGGGAAGAAATTTAGAAGAGATGGACAAGAACAACAGAATCCCTTACAACTACTTAACCCCTTGACATTAACTTCCTCCAATATTTAACTCAGTTTTTCTTTGGTAATTTATGCAGTCTGATTAATTTGGGAAACCATTATAAACTACTTGCAAAAAAACAAAACAGCAAAAAGTCGTTTTGGTTCCTCATTTTTCCAAGTGCATAGAGAAGGGCAATCCAAAAGAAAGTTCTCCTTGATGTTTGCAATAATACCTGAGATCTCTTACTTGTTTGTTTTTAAATAAAAGGTTGTCTTTTCTTGCTTTCCAGAAGTTCAGCTTGGTTTGGAGGCCCAGATGAAGACTATGCAGAAGAGGATCAGCAGAATCCCTACTCAGAGTGTCAGGAATCTGGTGTGACCATCATTGATTCAAACGCATGTAGCAATGTCCTGGAATTAGGATCTTGTCTGCAAAATACAAAAACAGCCCCTGAATTTCAAAATAAATACTGCCTTATGATAGTACAGAGCTCTTCACCCCCCATTCCTACTTGCACTTTAAGGATGAACAACACTGAAATTTGGAATTTAGCTCTGACTAGAATAAAATAAAGAAAAATCCTGAAGACAGAGCTAAAAAGACTGTTTATAAAGACACAGATCACATTTCGGATGTATTTGCTAGTCAACACCATGCCCAAGCATCCTCTCAAAAATTATTGGCTGCAGATCCTTGGAATGATTCCTTGCAGTTATTCCAGAAGTGAAAAATCTGCATTTTACTGTTTAATTTCCTAATGTTACATGGTAATTTGTTTTTTTGAATAAACATGAGAGTTAACATAAACATAAAATATTAAATAGATCTTATTTAATATATTTTATTACACTTTGCCAGTGTTTACAAAAAAGAGAAACTAATGATACACAGCAGATAATTTTAATAAAATATTAATGTAGCATTAAAGCTTACATCCTCTTCCACACTGTATTTTTTTTTCCTTTCACTTAAGCCAATTCATCAGTTCTGCCTCAGTTTTAGCTGAGTTTTTAGTACCTACGCTATTCTGCCTGGCACACCTGCTTCACTGCCATGACACAGAGTAAGGAGCTGACCCTGGCCAGAGCCTTTAGATCATTTGTTATTGACAGGATTGTTGTCCTGGGATGACTGCATGATACTGTATTCCCTATCATCTGCTCTATGCCCAGATATGAATCCTGTGCCTTTCTGTGTCTTAGGGATGGGTCAGAGAGAAAGGGAGGAAAATACCCCAGCAGTTTTGTGTTCAAGGACGCAGATATACACTCCCCTGTGTTTCTGCAGTGCCAGAGCAGAGGAAAGCACCTTCCTGCTTTTCCCAGCATTTTGCTTCTTTTCTCGGGAGAGAGACGGAGAGTTAAACTCCTTTGCTTCCCTGGGACTTTGGCTTCTTCTTCTCTTCTGGACTGTTCAGCAACCCCAGAACATCATAAGGAGACCCTACACCGGCCCGGAGGGGCCCACGCCGAACCCCAGCTCCAGATAGGAGAAAGCCACACCCACAAGGGACCCTGAGATCTACCCAGGTTCTCTCCACAGCAGGAGGTTTTGTTATTTAACATCATTCTTTTTTTTCCCCATGCCTGAGTGCACTTTGCTTGTTAAATACATAACTTTTTTCCTTTTTCACTTTCCTCTGAGGAATTTCTTTCCAAACCTGGTGGGGGAGGGGTGGCTGTAATGCCTTCTATCAGATGATGTTCATTTCGGAAATTCCTCCAAATTTGTTTCAAACTGGGACAATTATAAATCTTCATTTATCCAACAACTGATTGTCAATCATCTCACTGCACAGTCAGTCACAAACTGAAATCAAGACTTACGTTTGCTTAAGCTGTGAGCTCTCTGGAACACAGCTCATATTATTGCTGTCTCTACAGGTAAGAGATCCACACCTGAATGATTAGTGACACTCTCCTTTTTGATGCCATCCTTTGATATTAGTGTTAGTCTCATCAAAAACAATAAAATGCCTTTTATGATATGAGTTTAGTTCACATTAAATGCTTAAGGCAACAGAGAAGTGCAATCTATTGAAAACACATTTAAAAGGTAATTCAACGGAATAAATTTATTTTGTACCCTGGCAGCATCACTTCAACTGATTCCAGATTCTGATGACTCTACAGACAGCTTAAGTCTTACCTTTGAAATTAATAAACCCAAAATATAAATTCCAGAAAATTCATGTTTCAATATGACAAAACAATTACAGTTTCAAATACACTAATTTTACCAAAAATACTTTAAAATGTCTTTCAGTGTCAGACATCAAAATTGACAAATAACCTTTGAGTTACAGAATTCAGGGAGGTGAAACCTTGCTATGAACTCAGCTTTAGGGTCTTGTGCAGCTAAAGATGTGCTGCTACATCCATAATGTGTCCCACTGATTCTTTTCTGTGCCAGTGACTTACAAAGAAGAAACTGAAAAGTAACACAAAAGGAAGCAATAAGGAAAACAGTGATGCAAGTCTGCTTTTGCACAAGGAGTTACAAACTCATGGCACAGTTTAGCTTGTTTTGACAATGAAGACGTGAACAGCACAAGAGCAACCTCAGCATACACATAAGTGAGTAAAAATCGCAAAGCAACAGGTAAGCAAGTGTGCAAAAAAAAGCTGGAGAAGCTAGGATGAAAACCACAGCACTTCTGTTTATCTGTTTTCACCATCATCCTTCTCCCAAAATCCAATTTATTAGGGCCTGATAGAGTAACAAACAATTTCTCCAGCACCTTGAAGCTCAGGCTCCATCCTAACCTGCCCCTGAGCATCACCAGCTGCTCCAGGGCAGCAGAACTCTGCTCCCCCAGCAGCCCATCCTCCCCTCCTAAAAGCCTCCTGAGATCTGTCACGCTGGTCAGTTCCCATCTCATCCATGAGGAAGGCATGCCTTACACTGCTTGTGTGCTCCCTAGAGACTCATAAGGCAGACATTAATTTAACGAGTTCATTTGTGGCTTTATGAAGTAATTTATGCTCCCTTAACACAATAAACTCCTTAAACCTCACGGACTTCGTAAATCTTATAGGGTTTGGATTTGCTCCAGTATGGAAAAAAGGAGCAAAAATGTCATTGTGGGGGAGTTATTTTTTCTGGTTTTGAGTACTAAAGCCATGTTATGAGATGTCACTGGAGTTTAGAGACTAGATTCATATACCAAAGTTATAAATGGAACTGAGAAAGCAGTAAATTCAAGTAAAAACCTTTTCTTTCTCTTTCAGTATCACCTTTGCAAAGGGTTTTAAAATATTTTAAAATAAAATTTTAAACACTTTCTGAGGACAAATATTTTGTTGTTTTGGGTTTTTTTTTAACAACACAAACACACAGAAATAGAAGGTTATGAGATACATAAGATACAAACTTTAGCAGGTGTTGCTTCTGTGGAATTGTCTTCTCTTGCAGAATATGCTAGTAAAGTAAACGGCCACAATAGTGCTGCAGATACTTGTGACAACCAACTCATATATTTGTTTCCCTAACAACAAACCAAGGAAAAAAATAATCCCATTCTCATTTGAAGCAGAAACACCTAAGCCAGCTGAATGCCTGTATCAGTTTCCACAAAAATTAGCTTCCTTAATAAACACAGATTTAGCAATGAACTGTGAACTTAGCTGTCAACTTCCTCTTCTCTTTATGCTAGTCATGATTTGCTCTCAGTCTTTTTCTTTTCCCTACTAATCTTTGAAAAACCCTTGACCTTTCCAAGCTGCCCAACAGTGGATTTCAGATGCATTCAGGTTGCTGTGCTTGAAATCTTTCCGCTTTGATGTTGATGGGAGTTTTGTCATGGGCTTCAATCAGGAAGAGATTTCTGTCTCAGCAGGGGAGCTGTGGTTCTATCCCTGCCCCTATTCATAACAACTGCCTCTCAAGATCAAACCGAAAAGATAATGACCAGCCTGAAATCTGAACGCTGCTAACAAAGTACTAGCAGACAAAAAGAATACTTTTCATCTTCCTGTCATTGCCATTGGTATTTATACACAGTACCTGTAATACTGCAGCATAAATGGCACACATTTATTCCCTCCTTGAAACATAATTTTTTTCCATAAAAATGCAGGAGTAATAACTAAAAACTGTTCTGTGAAACCTGTTTGGCTTTTCTGGTCTTAATTCTGGGTTTCCCCAAGTTTGAGCTATGGACATGAACCACTACATTCTTCTCCCTCCAACCAAAATCTGGACCTGCATCTGTACATCAGAAAAATTTCCACAGAACTGGAGTATTTACACTTAAAATGATGTTATTTTGATGAGCCAAAATTTCTCAAAATTTTGGAAAAGACACCCAAATAGTCAAGATCAGGACCGCAGCTATGACTTGGGACCTGGAAAGAGCAGTACAAAACCTTGAAACCATGACGTTGCCTTTTTGTACCAAGTGTAAATCCACCGTTGCTATAAGGCAGAGTTTCCAAAGCAATTTTAAGGGAAATTCTATTGCAAAGGTAGGAGTCTGGTCTGGACTGCAGGCTCTCTCTCTCCTTTTTGTTCATATAGAGTCAATTGAAATGTTGAAAATTAAATACTTCATGTTAGTCCCAGAACATTTACAACACAAAAAATACCCCAAACATTTTGTACCTACCCCTAATTCTGTGTCTGCTACATATTGTTAATAAAGGAAGAGGTTTCTGAAGAGCTTTATGACATGTACACTAAAAGAAGGTGCTATTCTTTAAGAAAATCTTATGCAAGTAATTATTTTTATAGTTTAGTTCTAATTACATGACACATTTTGAAATCTTGTGTACTAATCCTTTATGATTTACATTTCAGAAGCGAAACAATTTTAGGAAGACTGGTGCAAAATTAAATATTCCTTCTCTTATTATCTTCTTATGAGCTTTCCTCGTTCATGAACTGCAAAAGTCTTTAATCATGCAACTTAATAAACTGCTTTTACATCGTGTAGTCATCAGAGAGCTGATTTGAGGTGATGATTCCATGTGTGCCCAGCTGCTGGTGTGGCAGCAACACACTTTGCTCCCGAAGGAGAGGCAGTTAGTCATCACTGCCCACGAGGGAAGTGACTCATCCCTCATCTTTCACAATGACATACGCTGGACAAGAAGTACATCACCTTGCACTGTACTGAGGATGGCTCTGGAGACTTGAGCACGGGAAGAGTACATCTTTCATGCAGTAAACAATTCAGATGACAGCAGTCACATCCATTATACAAAAGGCAACAAAAAGAAAGGAATAGTGACATGCTACATAGAACTAAGCTTCCAACAACGAGTCATTTCTGATGATTATATTAGGAGTGGGATAGCTACTTTTAAAAAAGGGGCACTTTTCATAAGTTATTTTGCATCAGTTGTCTCTGGTGCCAGTTAAAATACCATTCATTTTTTATTTTCTTCTTTTTTTCACCTGCTTTATTACAAGTATTTAGATATAAAAACCTCTTCTATGAAGGCCACTGTGTGCTGGAGCAGTGTTTGGGCCAGCTCCCCAAACTGAAGGTCCTTTCTGTTGTTCTCCATTCCAAGGCATTCTGTGGTGTTCCTCACAGCACAGACAGCTTTCCACACCACCTCATGTGGCACCCAAATCAAGCAAGATGCAGGTTACTGGTTTGATAATAGCACTGTTGCATTTCTCTTTAGACAGACTAAAGATGAGGAGAGCCTCAGCTGTCCATCAGAGCTCTCCAACAATTGATGCATAGTAGAAGTCAGAATCTCAGCATGTTTTGTTTGGATAGAGTGGAGAAAACATGATATGTAAATAGGCAAGTTGCAAATCCAAAGAATGTTTTCCAGAACACCTATACTACACAGCCATACATATATTCCTTGATCTTCCTCCTAAACTTGCTTTTCCAGCTTCCCTATGGATATTCACTGACCTTTTCCAAGCCTCTGGGCTTGGAAATATGATCATACACATCATCTTTTGAAAACCATTCCCGGATATGCCATACCACCTTTCATCAGTGCCACATTTTAATATACATAATTGCATTTAGTCATCTCTGCTCTGCCAAAAATCCATATAGCCTTATCATCCAGAGATTCTGATTGGTAGCTAAGCAATAAAGAATCAGGGTCCGCCTTCCAGATACCAGCAAGTTGCCTTTAGGAGATGAGAAAAGACTCTCTCAGACTTAACTCTGTTCAACTATATATACTTGACTCCTTAAGTTTGTGGGAACTAGAAGAATGTTTCTGACAGCATAATTTCGTCTTAAATTGTGTCTTCATGTCCAAAAATAAACTAACTCTTCAGAATCTTATTTGCCAGGGCTCTGTATTTCATGACTTGGCAGCTCTGCAAGTTACTGTGAATTTCTCTGTTTGCTCAGAAATACAGAACTGGAATTTTCATTGAAGCAGAATGCTTTTAGCTTACCTGAAAAAGTTAACAGCCATTACTGAGTACAGGCTAAACTGGGTGCAGTCTGGGACCATACCAACAAGAGATCGGTTCACTCTGTCACACCAACAAGCATATGCAGCATTAAGTGACTCTTAAAATGAGGGTGTAGGCCACTGAATAGTATAAGAGGGCTAAGAGGGACAGAGACAGCTCCCCAGCAGAGGAATAATCCCCTCAGAGAATGTCAGCATGCTCGTGGCATAGGGCAGCAACTGGAGGTAAGAAATAGCAGGAATCCCTGCCATAGCATAAGCATGACTCCATCGGTAGAAGGACGGGAGGGAGAAGGGGAGCTGTGCTTTGCACAGCTGAAATGTTCACAGATTTTCCTGTTGGACGCTACAGTCATGAAAACAAATAATTTGCCCCAAGATTTTAACCGGGGCCAAGTTTTACACAGTTCTCGTATTTCTAGTTCTCAACACAGATGCAACAGAGCCAGTACAGCAGAGAAATCAATGACCTTTTTCAAAGTAAATGGCACAGAAGATCTTCAAAACCCTACACAGTCAAGGGAGGAGAAGTCAGGAAGAAGACTGACACTGTAAAGCATCAGTATTTCTACCTCTTGGTTTCTATCAGAGTTAAAATATTCTTATGATGCATCCAGCTAACTGGATAGGAGACGCAAATGGAGTCTCACGGTGATGCAAAGAAAAGGTGCACAAACAGTTAATTTTTGAGCCTGCTCTGCTGGTCAAACCAAGGCTGTGGAATCGGTTTGAGGTTTTGTCCAATCCCTGTTCCCTCAAAAAACCAACCAAACAACTTTTTGTTTCAGGCGGACACTAAATTTCATTGAGAGACGACATTCTCACTGACTTGGTTGCTGGCCGCTCTTCAGGTTTTCAGAATAACAAATCCTTCGGAACTGAAAATAAGAAACACAAACCCGCTGCGTTTTCCCGCTACCCACCCCGGTAGAGGGGGAAAGAACACGCTCTGAAATTCCCTGCGAAAAGTCCCCCATGGGCCGGCAGGAGGCACCCGCGGCGACCGCCAGCGCTGCTCGGCCGCTGCCTCCCGCGGGATCGCGGCGCCGGGGAAACCCGAGGGCTCGGCCGGGGACAGGGGGCTCGGGGCCGGCCCCTCTCACCTGTCGCTGCCGGGGCCGCCTCGGGAGCCGCGCTGCGGGCACTGGACGCGGCCCCACTGCCGTCGGCGCAGACATTTATTCCTCCTACGCACACACCCCTCGCCGCCCCGTCCCGTCCCGTCCCGTCCCGTCCCGTCCCGTCCCGTCCCGTCCCGTCCCGTCCCTCCGCTCACCGCGTCCCGTCTCCCTGGGGATGGCCGTCCCTGGCCCCCTCCCGCTGCCGCAGCCGGGGGGACGGCGCTGCTCCGTCCGCCGGCGGAGCGGAGGCGGCCCGGTCCCTCCGCCCGGCCGGCCCCGGGGGCGGGCGGCGGAGCCCATGCGGGAGGGGCCGGGAGCGGAGGGGACGGCAGCGCGGCGGGATTTGAGGGAATTCGTGACCGCTTACAGCATCGAGTCCCTACGGAGCAACACTGATGCATCCTCGCCCGCGCCGCCGGGAACGTGTGAAATACGAATGCCTGTCTCGGCATCACCCTCCGCAAATATGTACAAAAGTGCCGTAAGTTAACTGTATGTTGCCTGCCCGTACCTGCTCCCCAGCGTGCCCTGGGGCTGCCAGGACAGCGCGTCCGGTGGGAGTTGTTAGACACAAACCAGACTACAAATGTCCGGCTCCCACTCGGGGCTCCAGAGCAACCACTGGGACAGGTCCCGCCGGATCCCGCTCCCGCTGCTGCGGGGACACGCCAGGACAAGGGGCTCAGGAGGAAGCAATGCGCCGACAGCGGTTTTATTTGGGCAGCTCTTAGTTAAACTTCAGGCCATGAGAGGAGTAACCGCCTCTTCCACGGCGGTGGGAGACAGCTGCTTTCTGAAGTTACGCTCACTGTACAACGCCCACTTCCTACCGGGATTTGAAACTGCTCCTCGGCTTGCTTTTTGCAGAAAAAAAAAAAGAACAGGTCACTAGTGTTTGCCTTCCCAACTTCACAGCTGCTAGAGCTGCCTAACTGTATCTGATTAAGCCCAAACGAAACACGGATTATATCTTTTCATATATATTTTCAGAATATATGTTTTCAAACCAGTGAAAGCAAAATATCTGTGAATGTCTGAGAAAAACACCCAAGGAAAGCCAGCTTCACTTGGTGTGTGATAGGTTTCTCTCTGAGGTTTCTTCAGCTTGGCACTTACAGGCTGCTCATGTCTGTACCAGCCCATGATGATCTGCCAAGCTGTAGAGCATCTCTGTGGACAGCCACTCATCCCAGAAAAAGTTGATTTCTGCCATGTGACTAATGCAGAAACATCCTTATAAAATATGTGCCTCCTCTTGGCATGGGCATCTGGAGACTTCTGTGACCATGGAGTTGTTTTCAAGAAAACACCTAGGATGGAACTACGAGTTGAGTTCTACTACCAATGTACCCAATAAACCAGTACCTCTGACTGCACAGAGCCCTGTGCTGCTGCATGTACAGCTGTCTCAGAAGCTGAGCACAAATAGTGAGGAATGCCCAGCAATCCACCATGTGTCACACTGTTGCCCCACAGACTTTTGGAGCTGGCTTACTCTCTTACTTTGTGCAAAAAACTGTTGTGCTCCTTGATGAATTTTACTCTCCTTATCTTGCAGCACAGGGAACATTACATTTCTTCCCCTGGTTTCTTTTCTGTGAGCACCTTTGTTCTTATATTCTAAGAGAAGGCGATTACTTTCCCATCTGCAGGGGTCAGCCAGAATTCAGCAGTGTTGCTAGGGCTTGGAGTCTGGCTCTTTTGCCAGTGCCCTTTGTTTGCTTTTTATGCTTTACTTGGTCAACATTTAGCATGTAACCAACTTTCAGAGCACTTTCCACCTTTCTCAACGAAACAGCAAGAGAAATCTTTTTTTTTTTTTTGACTTCTCTTGCTCTTTGGAGACATTGAGCTGTGCTATACAGCTCCTCACTGCCAAGCTTGAACTACACCTCTTTTCTGGAATCACAGAGTGGCAGAGAAAACACCTATCTTGGTGTAAGTGCAGGGGTTTTTCCAGGCTTCCCCAGAGATGAACCTGCCTCTTGGGGCACAGCCAGAGGAGTCTACAAACTTAAATGGACACTGATGAAAAAATATCATCTATGTATCTATCTATGTATCTATCTATGTATCTATGTATCTATGTATCTATCTATCTGTCTATCTATCTATCTTTCCATCTAGTGAAGGCAAGTAATTTCCCCATGTCTTTGTGGTGAAATCAAATACAACATGCTTTAAAGAAAACTTAAAAGATCTATAATTAAACAAGGATGAAAAATCCTAAAACTTGACCCAAAGTCTCTTCTGACTTCTGTAACCTCAGTGACTGACATAATTTGTCCTCAAGCTTTATTTCCCTTATTCTTTTCTGATAATCCTTTTGTTTCTTTAAATCTTATCTCAAATATTCAGCAGAAGGTCTTCTAGGAGTGCACTTCTGCAAGAGTATGGGTAAAAACTTCAATGCATTTTTGTAGTTAGCTGCTGTAGCTGTTGCATAATGAATAAACACATTCAACACAATATATAGAGTGGATATTTGAATCTCTTAGTTGGCCAGTCAGAAGGACAATTAACAGATGGTTAGCAGACATATTCAACAGTAATTTGAAATCATAATAATAAATTTTGAGGGATATAAAGTGACAGTTGACTAGATATAGGTGAAAAAGATATTGATCTCTAAGATCTGAGCAAAGTAGTATAATAGAAACTTTTGTTCTCTGAAATGAAAAAGGCTGGCACCCTCAAAAATTAATTTTCTGATCCTTATTAAAAACTGCTTGTAGAGTCTTTGTGGAAAGCTTTGTTTAGTTAGTTCAGCTGAGGGATCACATGGTATATTCTGTCAAGTCATTCAAATGAAGGGATTCATACAGATTATTGTGGCACATGTATTTTCATTTCTTCAATATAACAAAAAGGTAATCCTCAAATTCTTTCTCTGAACATGTGGCACATTTGAAATCTGTTACAACCTTCCACAATAGCTTTCATTTCTGATTTTCCTCCATGTATCATTGCTGTCCAACTGGTAGGGGTTTGTTACAGTAAATATTTGTCTCAGTCAGCTTCTTTTCACTGTATGTGTTCCTGTGTATTTGCTAGATATCTCCTCAAGACCACAGATGATGATTTCTCTTTTTTTCTGCAGGGCACAAGCAGAACTTGAAAGAATGGAAGAGATCAAATAGAGACAGGATTAAATTTAGCATTTTTGCAGGTAATGCCTCTTTATATACTCCATTATTCTCCAGCTCTCTACTCTTTACATGCATATTACCACGTGATCAGTCAGCTACCACCAATTAATTAGATAACAATCTAATACAGACTAGAGTTCTTAAAAGACTGAGAAATTTTATTCTAACAGTGTGTTATTCTAACACAGTGTTATTCTAACAGATTACTGTGCTAAAACAAGCAGAAGATAGAGGCTATTGAACAGTCACAACTAAAGGAAGAGCAAGAGTGTGATCACTGATTATTACTGGCTAAATAGCAATAACAGGTAGCAATCATAGCAGCTTCTAGGTGATCCTCAATGCCAAACTACTTTTGAAAGCTGCAAGTGTAAAAATAGAAGGCTATCCAAAGGTTTCAATCTTAGTTTCAGAAGAGGCTTCAGGCATTTATTTCAACAAAAGTGAGACTTATGGATGCCAATGTAGAAGTGTGGATTATGTTTAATGCAAAAGTCATATTGACCACAATACATCTGAATTACATCATTTGAATGTTTTCAGTAAATTGATATTGGATGCCAGTGAAATCAGTTCTGCTCATACTTAAGAGCAGGAGTTTAAATGTATGAGTATTTCATATCTTAAGCTCTTACCATTTAAACCAGAGTATTTTTATTCCTTCAAGTCTACCAACTTTATTTTTGTGCAGTTTCATGCTGCTGTAAAAGAGGAAGAGAAAAAAAGCTGAGGGAAATTGAATTTTTTCTGTGTAAGTAGAAAATTCTCTCTGGTTTATGACAATCTGTAAAAATTGATTGCTTGTCCTAATGTAAACAGATGGTAACACCCAGGGTGATTGACATTTACTACGTCCACGCACAGCTCCCAGGGGACTCTACTTTTAACCATATTCTACTCTGTCTGCAAGTCCAGCAGTTTAGAAAAATAAACACTAATAAGGATTTCCACTTTCAAAGACCTTTCAATAGTGAATCTACTGAGTACTCTGTGACTTCTGCTCAAGAGAGAAAGAAGCTGCCGGCACTGTGTGCAAGCCCAGTGTTGTGTCAAAAGCATAAGAAAGTGTGTATTTGCAAAGGGAAAATCCTACCTATTCTCCACCTCCTTCTAGCTCAACATGGTAACTTCTAATGGTAGCTACTACTTTTCCTGTTCCTGTAGTACCATTTTAGATTCCATTCCTGTTTCTTTCAGTTCTTCAGGCTCCTATTTTGTATTGAACTCTTTTTTTTTTTTTTTTTTTACTAATTAAGTATTTTATCACCCCTCTCATCCCACTCTCAGGTAATTCTTGCCTCCTTCAATTATCTTGACTTCTTGACTTTTTTTCCTTTTATGAACAGCAGTAGGCTTTAGTGACTGCTGTCAATAAAAACTGAAGACTTTAGGGGGAAAAGGCACACCAATCAGAATCCTCTTTATGCTCTAGCTACCTTTTTTTCTCCTTTAAAGAAACACTTCTTCCACACCTAGTTATGGAAGTTTCCTGTTAGGAACTGACATAAGATGATGAAAATCTGGCATGCCTAAGCAAAAATTACAAGAGTACAAAAGTAAAATGTATGACTAGAAAAAATTACTTCACTTGGTTTGGCTTTCACTTTCTTGGCTTTTTTCCACTCACTTGTGTAATTTTGCATATTAATCCCTTAGATTTTTAAAACTGTAAGCAGAGAATCTGTATTTGTAAGACTGAATTAGAACTAACTAAAAGGAGTTAGCAAGAGGATCTTTTATGTAATTGTTGATGTACAAACTCAAGAATCTTTAAGTCCTGGAAGATGTATATGCATCATTTAGCAGACACATATTACCTATCAGCATCAGTTTGTTAGTAAATTGAGCTATGAAAGTAAATCAATATTAATTCATATTAATTCAATTACAATTCAATTAATTAATATTAATTCAATTACAATTAATTAAATTCATTAATTCAATTACTTATTTTAAAAAGCTGAATGTGTCTAGGTCTGTACAGAGCATGCTTCTCTTACTGCTTGCTTTCAGCAGTTTTAAAAGTCTTTCAAAACTTCGACAAATGTGTCAACACCAAAAGGTCAGCTAGCTGTGAGATTGGGTTCTTACTGGAATTTGGCCCAAGACTTTCCTTTAAAATACATGCAAGTGACACAAAGCTATGCATTGAACTTAAAACAGCATAAAAAATAATACTTAACAGAATTGTAGACTAGCAGCACAATCTCTGCCCTGCAAACTTTTATTTTAAACTCTAGCTTGGACTAAGCTTCCATAATATGTGGGGATGCAATAGACATTTCATTCAACTGAAATACTTCCCAAAAGAGTTTTCCAATATAAATATTTAAGACAGAGTACTTCTTTTATCTGGTCTATGTACTTCTGCAATGTGTTTAGCAAGAAGCAAGAGATTACTCAAAGAAAAAGTTATAGCATTTGAAAATGCAGCGAGAGAGGTCTTAATGGCAACCTAGGCTAGGATACAGCACAGATGCAAGAGGGAACAGACGCAAGAGAGAAAGTGAAAAATCCCAAAAAGTGCTGTAAAATGTGTATCTGGTAAAGAAATCCCTGAATATTTACGGTCTCCAATACACTTCAGTTAAGAACAGTTTCTCCTTCCTAGGACAAACTATAAAGGTTGAAACAGTTTTTAAATTTTTTAAAAGGTTGTGCTAAAATACTGTTGTAAGAAATTATTAAATGCTCAAGGCTAGGCATTTTACATTCACAGAAGTAGAAATGATAGGGGTTTGAATTTGTATATTATGAATCTTACATTGCACACTGCTGCTCACGTAAGTCAAAGAAATGCCTATGTTCCTCGACCTGGCTATTTAGAAGTAGGTGATTTTTGGTACTTGCTATGAAAACCACCCAACAAACCATAATAAACTGAACAGCAAAAGTGCCCAACATCCACAGCAGTTGGGCACAGCACCAATCCACCCGCCCGTGATAACCTCTGGTCATTTTTAGTAAGGCTGTTCTAGAAAAGGTATCTCACTGTCCTCTTTCCATGGAAGGTATTCTAGCAAGCAAAGACAGCACATGCCATCTCCAGGTCCCCACAGCACTTCCATTTTCACTGACAGATCTCAGGATATCAGGAAATGATGCAAGTAGCTTTGGGGAAAGGAAAAAGGAATGGGAAGCAGGGGCATGGAAGGCATTAGGAAGTTCAATATAAATCAAATGTTAGTATTACATATAGATAAAACCCCATCCTGATATTTGCTACCGAGACAGACAAAAAACAAAGCTAATGGGATAAATATAAAATGTAATTTTAGATAATTTTAGCAATGGTAGTGAATCTACAGTCGCAGACAGAAATACTCAATTTGGAATGACACTTCTTGCTTCTCAGACTAGAACAATCACATTTGAAGGACTAAAAGGGTAAAATGCAACATGAACATTTCTCCTTATGTCAAGATTTGTTAGATTTTCTGATACTGTATATTTGAAATAGGGCAAGCAGAGGCCTAGTCTCTTATCAGTAATGTAGAATTTGCTTCAAAACACACCAGTGCCACAATACTAAAAAACTGGCCAATAAAGACATATTAGTTGGTCAGATGCATTTACTTTGAATTACAACATAGACTGACTTTGGTTAGTTTGCCTGACATTCAAATAGAGGTTACTGAGACTTTAACAGGCATTTAATCAAACATATAATAAAGATAATGTATATCTCAGGAAAGATGATTGTTTTGCAGTACAAGGTTAGAAGTCCCAAATTTTAAATTCATCTTTTGGAAAATGGAAGAAAGTGGCCTTCTTACGTGTATATGTGGGGGTTAGGGACATGTTCTAGTGGTGGGATTTGCAGTGTTAGCTTTTCAGTTGAGCTCCATGATGTTAAAGGTCTTTTCCAACCTAAATGATCCTCTGATTCTCTATGTATTTCTTCCTTTGTGAAACAGTATGACTTACTGCAAAAGCGTGGTACAGTCTAACACAAAAATCCTTTCAGCATTTAAAAAAAATAGTATAACATTATCACTAGCAATTTGGCATACCATGAAAGTTATTTTAGTGTAAGACAATGCAGGAGCCTGTTGACATTTCACTAAGAAAAGCTCAATATATTTTCTATGAGTTGAAGTCAGTACTTTCAGGTTTCCATTTATTGTTATATTCACTCCCTATGTGCAATACAATGACACTTCTATTACTCATCTCTGTCAAACTGAATTATCTTCAGATTTCTAAATTTGTGTTTTATCTGTGTGTGTGTGTGTGAATGTACACATTCCTTACCTTAGGAAATGTTTCCCTTTGGTTATTCCTTTGGTGTGTTCAGGAATAACCGTAGCTTCCACTCGCAAGAGCTGAACAAACCCCACAGAATTCATGCTGAGCTAGAATCTGCTGGTTTAATTCCCTGCTGGGAGTCTGCCAGTTGGGAAACGCTGACCAGCAAGTACAGGTCTTAATTACACAAATCCAGAAGCTGCTGCCAACCTTTCCCCATTGAGAAGCATTTGTTTTCTAGTGTTCTTGATGAACAGATTATCACACAAACATAATTTATTGCTGCTTTATATTGTAAGCAATTAAATGAAGAAACCTTTTAAACTCAAGGGAATTTTAATAGGTTACTTGCAAAATGTTATTGCAGGCAACAACTTGTACATGATTTTAGTTCCAAACCCACCAAAAAATTATACAAATCAGTATTGTAAAAGTGTCAGATTAATGCCTTACAGGCTTTGCTGGCAGAATTAATTTCTAAATTCTAGATGTGGGGAAACGTTACTCTCATTTTTTTCCTTTTCCATTTTTTTTTAGAAAAATTTACAAGTGAAATATTACTACAAAACTTTTTTTATAAGGAATTTTTGCAAAACATTTACATTTTTACCATCAACTATTTTTCTGTTTCAAAATCATTATGTAGATTTAATACCCTATGCTGCACATCAATTCTTGCGGGATGACAATTCAGTGACATGCATAAAAAAACACCACAAGGCATTAAAATGAAGACTTAAATACAAATATTGTTGCAATAAAACAGTTATAAAATTGAAAAATAGGACCTAAACATCATGCTTACTTAACTTTGACAAATTAACTTTTTCTCCTAGATTACACACTTTTATTACTGCTCTCGTGAAAGAATGTGATAAATAATGACTTAACACCAATTGCTAATGTAATCGGCAACACATACACAAACCTAACCAAAGAAAGTATATTGTAAGAAAAAAACTATTCTAACACTGGAGTTCTACCATGGTAAATACACTTTGCACTGATAATTACAATAAAGCAAAATTTTTAATGGTGGCAAAGGGAATGAACAGTGAAATGCCATTAAACAAGATACTACTGCACATCTGTGCCCTATTACTTACAACAGCTATATCCCACTGAGTCAAATAAAGGACATTGAAATTTACGATCCTTTTAAGACAGAAAAGTGGATTCCGAATGGTATGCAGAACAGACTGGCAGAATGTTTCTAATTCCAGCGGTAAAATGTGCACCTGCTAACACAAGTTAATGTACTTGAGATGCTATGAAGCCAACCAGATTTAGATTTGGATACATCTATAATAGGGACTCATTGCAGATTAAAAATTACTTCAGTTTCCTATCTGCATACATAAGTATGCATGAAAAAATTACATATGAAATGGTTGTGCAGAATGCTTGTAACTTCAGTTTACAAAACTGTTAACTTTTAGGAAATATGATATTAACATTAGGAAAGTTCTTCTTTGCATAAAGTAATGTAGAGCACTGATTGTGAAGCATAATGATAAAATATATCTTTGACGTTTCATTTCCTATATAATAAAATTAACAGTTAATACTACCTAATGTTCATCTGTATTAAATGTAACACCTAATTGATTCTGATGTTTTAAATCCAGATACATCAGTTAAGAGTACTTTAAATAAAATATACAAAATAATGTACAAAACCCAACTAAAATTTAAAGACTCTGTTACAAGTCTAAAAAAGCTTTAAGAAACTTGAAATTTATAACCACAGTGTAAAATTGTTTATCATTAATCTCAAAGCTTTTTATGTAAACTGAAAGTATAAAATACCCTCAGCTTAGTATTTTGCTACAAAGGGCTGGCCTAAAGTGTACACAGTGTAAACAATGGTATTTCTTTTGCTTCAAAAATACAGAAACCACCACAAGATTGATAAATTCTTCAGATGAGAAGTATATGCTCTTTAGGGAATGCATAGGGTACCTGTTACGTCTCACAAACCAACAGCTACCACACACATTCTTCCTTTCATAATTTGCAGGGGAAAGAAAAATGACTTTTTCTTCTTGCACTGTACTTTCTTTAGTTACATTAAAAATATTTTGGTGTATAAATCACCTTAAAAATTGGTCATGAGAATTTATTAACAAATGACTGTAGATGTAAAAGGTTACATTAATGCCTAGGGGAAGTAATTAAAAATCCTGAGTATGAAATATTTGGCCATCTTTCCTCCTTGTACCTACTGGAATTTTCACGTAGAAAATGCAATTTTTGTTGTTTTTTCCTTTTTCTTTTTTTTTTTTCCATTTTCTCTATATTCACTGTCACATCTGAAAATGTAACCAAACCTTTGAAATCAGAAGTCATTTCCCAAAAAGATAACAATATTTCTCTTTTCCCAGCTTGTTTTATGGTTGGAGGCTCAATATAAGACTTGATAGATAACAGATATTTAATACCAGCCCACATATTATCCTTGAAGAGAAAAAAGAGACAGTAATATTTAGGGGAAAAGAGAAAATGTTTACTTACTTCTTTTTTTATTAAAAAATTAATTGATTTTTTTCTTTGGCTATTAAGTCAAAGCACAAAGAACTCAGCACATTAACCACAACATAATAAACTAGTATTTACAGAGAGGAGATACTGGAGAATGAGCTACAACACTCAATTGTCTGATTATTTTCCATGAATTCTAACAAAATTAAAACATTCAAACACCTAAGGTCGAGTTTTTAAGATTCAAGTTATCTATGAGTTAGAAATGGGCCACAGATGTTTTAAAATACAGAAGCATGGAACCACAGAATGGTTTGGGTTGGAAGGAACCTTAAAGATCATCTAGTTCCAACCTCCTTGCCATGGGCAGGGAAATATAAAATGAAATGAATTACCAAAAATTGACACAATTTTTTTTTCATTCTACATAAAGATACCATCACTTTTGTAAATCTTATGTTAATATCTTTCTATGGTTTTATCTTCCCTACTGTTTACACTAATTCTACGTAACTCTAACTCTCCACACGAAGAGAGGAATTAGCACTCACTGATTGTCATTTATACACACTACTATAATGTAGCAGTCAGAATTAATCTGAGGCCCACCTCAGAACCATTTTGCAGCATGCATCACCCAGCTGCTATTTGAGTAATTCCAAAACTTGAGAAAAGATGGCCAAAATTAACTGATGTGTTGTATGGACTGAGCAAAAACCCAAAATATATCCACTGTTGTTCATCCTGTATTCTGTTTTGCTGTGCCTTATGGAAAATGGATGCTCTCATGAAATATTACAAATTTATGTTAAAAACAAAGTGCCTTCATCAAATGGTATTAATCCTAGTCAAGGTCCACCCAGTATTACATTGATACTCTCTGATTTTATAAACACATTAACATACAGTGCTAAAATAGGGGGGTAAAGTTCACTTAAAATCATTACAGAATATACAGACAGATAACTAAAAAAGTACAGTATGGAAATATTATTCCTCCATCTGTTTATCTAGTCATCAATTTGCGCTGTTTGTATTTTTGAAATTTTTGTCTTGTTGCACCGGTGTACACTTCCCATGCTGACCCTCCAACCTGGAACACTTACAGAAGTCATGACTGAAAAAAAGATTTCCTGCTCTGTAATCCACTTTACCAGCCCACTTCCATATCCTGAAAGGTATGTAAACTTAAGTGCAGCACTAGGTGTCCATATAAATGATCCTTTCAGAATTCTTCCATGTTTGTTGAAACATTAGGGGTTGCTGGGTTTGAATCTTGAGAAATGGCAGCAACAGTGACAATTCTTGGAGAACCAAGAACCTCAGTAACTGAAGAGTCCAGTTCTCCTGAGGTAACAATAGCAAGGGCTGTTCCACCACCCTTCTTGTTCTGATGAGTTTTGACATGTTTTGAGAGATGGTCACTTCGCATAAACCTTTTAGAACATTCTGGGCACTCAAATCTCTTTTCACCTTTTTAAAAAGAAGAACAAAACCAAAATGTTACTGAAAGAGAGCACTGAACACAGCTTGATCACTTGAATCTCACCCTATTCTCTTCAACATTCAAAGTGTCTTTAAAAGGACACAATGTTTTCTTTTCTATCTGACTCATTTCCAGGTGTGTTCTGTTCAGTCCCAAGCTTTTGGCAATCTACTCTTCATTACTAAAATGTTCTGAACAAATATTTGCTATGCTGTGATTATCTGGTGAGAAGTTGGAATTTCAGGACACCTAAGAATCTTCATAAACTTCCATAAACCTACCAGAGCGAGGGAGGTAAAAACCCTCACAGAACAACTTGGCAGCATTTTTCAAGAATACTTTTGTTATTTAGATTACAGTGATGAGAAGCAAATTTGGAAACAAGAATTCCAATGCTCCATGAAGATGTATGAAATCTACATCAAGGAGTTCAATTCAATATGTAAAAGGTCCTGTCACTGTTCAAATGTAATTAGTGCTTAGACATCAGGTGCTATAAGTTGGGGGAGAATGGACAGGGAGGGGGAGACACTCTCCTGAGGCTAAAAATAGGAAGGCTGATAAAATTCTCAGCTTTTAAAAGGCTGACTTTTCCATTCTGAACTGTAAAGGGAATTTGCTTTATCAGTTCCGACTTGAAACTCTAGGAAATTTCCCAAGAAGACCAAACCTAACATACAGACTAGGTTAAATAAATTTCTTAAGGACTGAGCTAATCAAGCGAGGAAACAATAACCCTCATCCATGGCCAATCCTACATGCCTGATCTAAATTTGTGACATTTAGATCAGGCACTAGTTAATGTACACCAGCTATCTGTGATGAAATGGTCATCTTTTTCTAGCCTACGTACAAAAGAACAGTTGGAACAGAACCCTTTCTATTTATATGATTTCACACTCAGCTTAAATTGATGAAAACTGGAATCTACCACTTCCTTGTTTTAAAGTTACTTTATTTACATTTACGGGTAATTTTCAGGTAACTTAGTAAGTGAGAACCTTGATACCATTGTTTAACTACGGCCATTATGATTCAGACTTGCTGTACTCTGGCTATAGAGAGGTATGACCAACCTGTGTGGGTTCTTCTATGCCTTTGTAACTCATCACTCCTTGTGAATCGCTTGCCACAAAAAATCCAGTTGCATACAAATGGTCTTTCACCGGTATGCCAGCGCAGATGTGCTCGAAGATGAGATGTCTTGCCATAAACTTTTCCACATCCTTCAATATGGCAGATATGCTGTTTCTTTTTTCCTGGCTCATTGCTGCCTCTAAAAAGATCGTATTTAAACAGCTAAGTAGTTATATTCTAAAACATTACCAGCTATTAGGAGAAACATTTCATGCTAATAGAGACAATTTTAATCCCCGTCTAAAAAAGCCCACACAATGTACTTTCTAATGGAAAGCATTAAAAATCTAGGCAATATAGGACAATCTCGTTCCCAAATGAGGCAAGCTGTGATAAGATGCTTAAATATATACTGATAAAAGTTACATTTACCTTCCTTCTCCCTCTCTGCAATTAGGACATGAGCAGGCAACTCTTCTCAGTCTCTTGCCAGGCTGCACTTCCTGGTCAGAAGCTTGTTGAGCTTGTTGCAGCTGCACTTGTGTTATCTGATCGGGACTAACAGCACCAATTGCTGCATTAGCAATGCCACCTACTGCTACGGTTACAGGAGCTATTGTGGCTTGCTGTACTTTTACTCCATCCTGTCCTTGCTGTTGACCTGTAATACAAAAATTGTACCTTTTATTAGTAATTTCAATAAGTGAAATGCACAAATAAACTTTATACATTTTGTAAGACAAAAATCCACTTAATGTTAAGGGAACCCACAAACAAAATAATAAATCCAGCCATTTTCCAGAGGCACTACCTACCTGCTAGCCCTGTTTAATGTAATTTGTTATTACAATGGCACAAGACTGCAAACCACTAACTGATACTAAGAAAAATTAACTAGTTTAACAAATGTATTCTTTTTCTTAAAAGCTGAGATAGACAAAATTTTACACAGAAATATTGTTCAGTTAATTGCCAATTAATGTCTCTCTAATAATCTTTGAGCTATATCTGCATTCAGAAAACTACAATTATCGAATTAAAAAGTTGCTTTATGGCACTTAGAGAATTGTCACTTCTCTTACAATCTGTCTTGAATCAACATCGAGCCAGAAAGGAACTTTTGCAATGAGAAAAGAAAATTAGCACAAGACTTGAACAAGATAACATATCAAAGTTTTCCTGGGATTGTTGTTTTTCAGGATTCTCTACCCAGGATGGGGTAATACTGGTTAGATGTACAAATGGGGGGGACAAGAAGCAAGAGCAGCCCTGGGGAAAGAGATGTGGTGTTTGGGTTGATGGCAAGCTGTATATGAGTCAATAGTGTGCCTTGGCAGCCGCAAGGGCCAGCTGTGTCCTGGGGTGCATCCAGCAGAGTGTAGTGAGCCAAGAGAGGGAAGTGACTGCCCTGCTCTGCTCTGCACTGGGGCAGCCCCACCTCGAGCACTCTGTGCTGCTTTGGGTGCCTTAATGTAGGAAGGACATCAAACCATCAGAGTGTGTCCAGAGGAGGGGACCAAGATGATGAAAGGTGTCGAGGGCAAGACTTACAAGGAGCGGCTGAGGTCACTTGGTTTGTTCAGCTGGGAGAAGAGAAGGCTGAGGGGTGACCTCCATGCAGTGTACACCTTCCTCAAGGGAGGCAGTGGAGGGAGAGGTGCTGATCTCCTCTCTCCTCTTTCTGGTGACCAGTGATAGGACATGAGGGAATGGCATGAATCTGCACGAGGGGAAGTTCAGGTTGAACCTTAAGAAAAGGCTCTTCACTGAGAGGGTGGTTGGCCACCGGAACAGGGTCCTGTTCCCAGGGAAGGGATCAAATGAAATTCTAAGACTGACTTGATGAATGAAGAATTCAGCTTCATTGCATAAGTCCATTGATCTCATTGGTTTTCTTGATCTAAGGAAATCTGGACTACTGTCTTGATATTAAAGCAAAAGAAACTATTCCAATATAGGTATGAAGTGTAGTTTATTGAACAGCAGAGTAATATTATGTTTGTTTTAAAAGTTGGTACTATACAGTCTTAGAAAATACACATAATAAACTAAATCTGAAAGAGATGACGTCCAGCCGCAATATGACAACACTGAATGCCAGCCCTGCCACCAACAGGAATGGGATAAAATATAATTAGCTGCTGCCATTTTCAAAAATGTAGTGCCTTCATACAACTGTGAAATTAAAGGAAATACACTCTCTCAACAAGGAAATAGCAACAGGCAACCAGAATTCTTCAGAGCAGAATACAATATTTTAAGACTTGAAAGTCCTCAGTATTGAAACATCCATTTCAAATGTAGAAATTCCTTGGGGATAACACGATTCAGAGAGATTTTAATGGGTTTTAATGATTTCTGCAGCATCCATAACAGACACCACCAATGGGGATAAGACTGGGAAGAACGCTCTCTCTGAAGCCTAAACTGCCCAGCTACTGAGTGAGTTGACACACAACGCAGCATGGGACGACGACTACTTTGTTCACACGATTGCTGAGGGGCAATAGATGCTTGGACAGCCTCTCTTGTGTAACACCATGCTACCAGCCGGAGAATAAACCTAACACACCACCTACCACCACCACATACCAGCAGATAGGTTAGGACTGAAGAACACAATATACAGAGAACCTCCCAAAGTGACTTGACTTGTCATCTAAAGGCCACTGCTGGCTACATGAAAGAGAATGAATCTGTTTTCTGCCTAGGTCAGTACCAGGTTATTTTCACCTGAAGCACTGAACGAATTTTCCCAGTTACCTCCCTTGGTTTATGACTGGAAGTTGCAGCTGATCTGCCTAGATATGAATAAACATGAAATCATTGTCTTCTTAAGAAGGCCACAAATACTGACAGATGCTGAGAGTTTTCAGTTCTCTGAAAAGAGCAAGGACAAGCCCATAAGAGATAGTGTTTGAACCCACTTCTGCTGGACAGATAGTAAAACAAACCAAAAATTCTAAAATAATTCTGGTATCTGCAGCAAAGGAAAAATAATTACAGGCTTAACCTTGAGTGCAGAGTCCCCATACGTTTAGGATAGAACCAAGTCTTTCCTTTCAGAATAGCAATGTACTGGAAATACATTTATTTCCCATGCTTCAATGGGAAAGAAAAGCACTCATGATAATCCTTGAGGGAGAATATGACAGGGTAAGAAGAACACAATGATATAAATGCAAAGAGTAATATCAAGTACTTTGGTCTATCAGTGGCTGAAGAGGATACTAGAGCTTCCAAAGAAAGTGCTAGTAATGGGGCAACTCCTTGTCAGGCTGTTAAGCTGTTGAAACACTAAGTGCTATAAATAGCCAGAGTCAAAAAAAAGCTAATAATTTTTTTAATATCTAATGCTTATCCTAATATGATAATACGATAATGTGATTGCTTGTGTTGAAAACCAGTTGCACTTTCTGGTGAGCCAAAGGTAAATGAAAAGGAAAAACTTGCTTAATGTGTAGTCTTTTGCAGAGCACAATCCACTCTCCTTCTGTTAAACATACCCAAGGTGCAAACTCCTTTAATTAACAGAGCAGCACCATAAGTGAAAAGTGTGAATGATCACTACAAAAGTTAAAGATGTAACAGATATTATGGCCTACTGGAGCCTCCTGTTCTATTTTCATTATCAGTCACATTTTTGAGCACATTATTAAGAATTATACTTTTTTATTACAGTCTGTTAGAAGGATGACTCCATCTATGTCACAAAGTCCTACTGGAGCAAAGAAGTCCTGAGACCGAATCAGTTTGTGGTCAGAACTCAGTTGAAGAGGATAATTATCTCTTCCTCTCTGATTTTCTTGAATCAATATTAAAGTTTTGATGCAGCCTTTCCCTGGGCTGCCAAATCAAGGCTTTTCAAGTAAGATGTGAATTGAGGAATTTGAACCCTGAGGAGGATGACTACTTTTCTCACACCATGACTACTGGTTAATATCCAGAATATAATTCTAGGATATGCCCAATCCACATTTATAGAGAAGCCTTTTCAGCATTTCTAAAAATACAGTATATTTTGCTGCTTTTGCAATATGAATCAACTTCCATTGTCCAAGTCATGGAGAGGACCAACCACACAAGGGTCTTCTGATACTTCCTCAGAATATCAAGTATCATTGCTGACACACACTTCACCTGTTCTGAACTTTCCTTCTCCCATGTGAAGACAGGGCATATCTTGGAATTCAGGATACACACTACTGAGCTACAACCTTAATCTATTTATTAAACATAATACAGTGATGCATTTGAGTAGAAATTCTTCACAATAACCGTTAAAATGACAATAAAAATACAAAGGGGGAAATGCCAAATAAGGTTGCTCAGGCAGACAATTACATTCCCCACATGGTTTCAGTTAAACAGTAATTAGATGACTGCTCTTTAGATAGCATTAACTAGTTAAAACATTTTCTAATATGAATGTTGATTTTTCTTCTTTAAATTAGTTTCATGGAGTTACTATTTTAAACTCCCTTCCCTTGAATTCCACTTACTAAATTCAGAACAGAAGATTCTGAAGCACTCAAAATCTCATAAATATTGCCTTATTTGAAGAACCAGGCCACACCATTCAATAAGCAAATCCAATTTTTTGAGGTAAAAGAGTAACTGAAGAAAGCACACATATATGATAAATATTCTTTGTCAGAGATTTACATAGCTATCAGAAAACATTGGGAAGTTCAATAATGTAATTATTGGACTTAATTTTTGTTTTGAACTCCTGAGAGAGCATCTCAACAAGCTTGCACACTAGTTGTACAGAGGGTAGAAATGTATTTATTCTCATTTTAAAGCTATTAAACATAAAAGTATTTGTTCTTTGAGAATAATAGGAGTGTATTTTAGACCAGTTGCTGTATCTTTTCTCCTGAAGAAAAATCAGAAAATTTTCACAAAACTGAAAGAACATGCCCAAAATCTCAAAGTGAGTCCGTTATAGTCTTGAATTGTATGGGATTTTTTAAAACTATATACTAGAATTCTACGGATCCCTAGGGGCTTTAACTTCTACATCACTTGTACTTATTAAAGAGGAAGAAAAATAAAGGGAATATAAAGAGAAGATAAGAGAATTTAATTATTTCTTAAATCACATCTACCAAAGAAAAGATAATGAGAAAACTAAAATGTTGATATGAGTTTGTCAGCAGCCTACTAAATTAAATGAGGGCAATTTCTAAAAGTTTAAAACAGTGAGGATTTTTCAGTTGAGAGGATCTAGGTCTAAATTAGCTTCTGATTTGAAAAAAAACCCCAAACCCAACAAACAAACCTCCTTACTCTAAAAACAGGTGGTTGAGATAATGTTATCCATACAGGAACACAATGATCTCTTGACACTTTCTAGATGGAGAAAAAAGGCTTATTAAAAATATTCCTTTCAATATCTTACTAGAGGTTTTAAATGCTATTTAAAGCCTTCCAGAAATGCTGCTATGATCATGAGATCACTTGACATTGCTTCTTCCTGACATACTCCAAACCACAAGACCTGATATCACTACACTTTGCCATTCATAATCAAACCTTTCAGTAACAAGAGCTCTCATGTTTCAGCAGAGGTTTCAGAAAGGGGTCTAAACAAATCACTACATGAGGGAACAAAGTCACACTTCAGTTCATCTATGTTATTCTGTATGAGTTGTGAAAGCAGTCACCGCACACTGACACCTGCTTTTGGAAGAGAAAAAGTTTTCTCAAGTTCCCATGCCCATGATTTCTTTAATAATGATTTCTGAAATTGTGAAATATTTTGATTAACAAAGTCATCACTTGCGTATGACTGAGCTTTATTGTACATACCGTCAGGATATAAAGTTAAGTTACAACCAAATGTTACAAAATAACATTGATACAAAATAACATCGATACTCAATTGCACTTCATTTCCTCTCAGGCCTAAGTTCTCTCTTGCTTTTGGATAGCAACCATTGATTTGACCACAGGACAAAATGCAAACAGAAAGGAAACCTGATAAACTATTTACTTTATAAATCAAGTGCAATAGGAGTCTCACTTACTGCAATATTACAAATATGATTATGCACTTATTGCAGTATTAAAAATATGATTATGACGGAATAGAAAATTTTTAAGCTTCTCAAATAGAAGAACCTGCATGATCTTAGTCACTAATCTTTCCCATTTAAGCCATTAAGTAAATGCATTACTTTTTAACACAAGATACAGGAATATCAAGATAAAAGATTGCACATCCTTTATTCTTCAGCATCACTTGCTCAGCTTTCCAATTTTGCAGTAAAATTGCATCTTAGCAATTAAAACTCACATATACTTTCCCCTACACGAGTTTGTGACACATTCATGCAAGAAAATTAAACAACTTTACATAATTACTATGAAGCCAAATAATACACATACACACATGTGCTCACGCGTCAATCACATTTTTGGTTAAAAATTATTTGCAAAACTGTAACAGCACTTGAGTGATTTAAGAAAGCTAATGCATGGTACCTAAAAAGTACTTTCCTAGAGAGTGACTGACCACTGGTTATTAGGCTTGGCCATCCATTACAAGTCAAACCAATTTCCTTTTACCACACACTACACCTGCTTTCCTATTCTTGTTCACCTGAAGTAGCAAGCATGAACGACTACTCTCTGAGGCAAATAGGGCAGAAGGGAAAGAAAATTACTTTAATGATCTACAGAAATAATGAGAGTAAAGCATTAGAAAATTGGATCTTGGAAAGAAGAGAAATTTAAGACTAAGAAAAGGACACGTCAAAGTTCTGGTACAAAGTTCCTCAGAAAAAATGGATATATTTCCGGTTGCTGTTGTGCAACCAACGTCTAGCAGTCCAAAAGATGAGAGCATCAATGACAGAGTTATCTCAGTAAGGTGCACCTTACTGCAAAATCTGAGAAACACTGCAAAATGTACCTAGAGCCACAGTGGCTAATGCTGCCAGAAAGAAAATTTGTTCAACTCTGTATTCTAAAAAGCAAAGAGAAGGTTGTAGTTAGCATCCGTAATTCAATGCATATTACTACAAGACAGCCTGCAGAGTTCCAAAGCTCTACAGGCATCAGAGCTGATGCAGCAACTCACCCATTAACAACTCACTGATGCAAAGCAATGGAGAAAAAGAAGCTTCTCATCTTCCCTTGCCCTGCATACACCAGGTACTGTAAGCTTGAAAACACCCTTTAATATTCTTTTTCCACAAAGACATACAGATAATTTATAAGATAATATCTACATACTTTATATATTTATTTATAATAAAACATATATATAATAACATGTCTATATAATATAATAAAATATAATGCTTTGATTAAGATATAGCCAAGATTTAAACATTTTTTAAAAGTCAGTGTCAATATAGTTAGAAATCCTCAATTTTTTTTTTTAAATCTACTATGAAGGAGGTTTCATGCTGAAGAAAGAAGCACAAATCTTATTTTAAAATTACATATATGTGAAGAAAACACTGAATTTAAATATTTACACAGAAGATGATGCAGTATGCTGACAATTCTGCTCTCTCTTCTAAGCAGTGGTTAATAAAGATTTATGAAGAAACAATATGCGACAAAAGAAGAATTCCCCAGAACAGAAACTGCAAGCATTGATACAAGGGACCCACACATTCTGTAGAGAAGATCACTTTGGAGTAAGGAGAGGAATTGGATTCACCCAGCTACTACAAGAAATTTGGGTCATCACAAATCACAGTATTGTGTCCAGATGCTACTACAAGCAGAAAGTTCCCAGTGCAAACTGCAGCATCAAATAGACATCTGTCTTTTCTACCTCCTACAGGGGCACTGCAGCAAGTTTCTATCTTTTGTCCATGGCTAACTTTGTCAAGATTTGTAGGAACTTGTTATACACTTCTTCAAAAGCTTCCTAAGGCTCAGTGTGTTAAAAAATTACTGAATAGCATAATAACCAAGTTTAACTTCTGTTGGAAATACCACTTCGAGAGTGAAATTTAAGGCAAGAAAGTTTGAGGGGTTTAAGCATCTTAAAAAAAATGAAGTCTGTTTCTTTTAGTGCAAGAATCATATTGGTAACACAAAACGAAACCAGTGCCCCAGAAGTTTCACCAGGTTACTTTAATGATTTTTCAAAAAAGGAAGGCTTTACCCGAGTGCTTTAGGACAACCTGAGGGCACTTCAGTACTTTGAGCCAGAAAACAAGTTTTCCCAGCTGGTAGTACCTTTCATTAAACTGAAAGCAAGTTTATTTTTTATTACTTTATTAAACATAGGAAAGAGCTACCACAAGTACAACACAGAAAGACCCACACAAAACCAACATAAAAGTCAAACACAGGCTACAGTTTCACAAAATTTAGTCTTGAACAACCAAATGGCAATGTCTCTGGTTGTTTTGGATACTGTGACTTTGAATGAAAAGAAAATATGGTTAATTTATTAAGTATTCTAAAGAAGGAAATGGAATCAGAAAAATAAATTGTTGCACTAAAGAAAAGAGACCCTTCCAAAAAACCCTTGATTTTCATCATCATTGAATAAATAGTCAAAAAGAAAACTATATTTAGGGTGAGTGTCCAAGAACACTTCTCTGCAGATGAACACAAGTAGTTTCCTGTATGCTGAAACTTAGAGCAACAACTGAAAACCCAAGCACCAGCTGTGCTGCAAAGTATCAGACACATTGCATGGAAACTAGTAGATGTAAGAAATTGAGATTCTTAGATTTACTTTTATGGAACATCTCCCTCTCCCCCATCCCCTTGCCCCAATTCTCATATTATTCCACATCTTATAGCCACAACAGAATGTGACCCAGTTCTTTCCTTCAACTCTTCCCCCTAACTCTTAAACAGGGATAGGAATAGAAAGAAACCTGTAGACAGTCAGTTTCCACAGACTGACTCGAGGAGCTCAATACCTGACAAACTGAAACAAAACAAAAATCCCAAAGCAAAATAAAAATCAAATGCCTATCTTACACACTTTTGCCATATGGAAACAAAAACACACACTCAGAAAGTGTCATTTTTTTCATCTCCATTCAATTTCTGAGTATTGCCACAAAGTAGTAATAACTGAATCTTGAAAGGACAGAAGTAGGCTAACATGAAAAAATATAAGCTAAGGTTCCAGTATGCTATTTGGATTTTGGGAGGTAGGGCTGGGAGCTTTTCTGGTTGGGTTTTATATATATATATATGCTTTAGCCAGCTTACATATTTTACACTTGACTAGAAGGTTCATGAATGCCCCTGAAGTAAATATTTTGGCTATATGAAATATATGTTGATCAAGATAAAAGTAAATATGCAAAAAAAAAGGCAAGGTGATTAAAAGGAATTTAAAGGATATTATCAGGAAAAAACCAACATTCATAAAACATTTTTAAAGATCTTACACAGTAAGACTAAACTTACTGTGAGCCACAAGCTTTGGTTTTATTAACAACCTATGGGTCAATAGGCTGACCAATGTTAAAACTAATTTGTTTGTTAAAGATGTAAAAACTGAAACTTTGTTATAGCCTTTATCAGGCAAGGACCAACAAAACTACATATTATAGAAACAAAAAAGAAGAGCCACATAAATCTGTAAGATCCAAACCCATAAAAGTTCTGAGATTTTCTGTAACACTGTTAACCCTATAAAACTGTTTACCTAGTCTTGTTTTTTTAGATCAGAACAAACTGAAAAGCTTCATGCTTTTGTCAGTTACTTCCTGATGACCAAAGAAACAAGAAAATCAAGGCCCGTATTTCTTAAACTTCAGTATTTTTCTCAAGGGAGAAGTGGTCACATCATCACTTGAAACTATAATTAAGGAAACTCAAGCTTGTACTTAACATGTATCCCAAGGGTTTTTTTGGCAGGAAGGTATTAACTGACAGTTCTCTCTTTCCAACAAAATAATACTAGTCTGCCAATCTATGAAGATTAAATGCATGTTGGGGTGATACAATTTTCCCAGTGACCAACTGATCAAGGTGTATGACTGTTATCAACTCTCAGCAGTATTAAACATCGGTGGAAACTCCACTGTTAGGAACGGATGCATACAGAAATCAATATAACTGTATAACCATACCCCAAATTAACCTAAGCATGTGCTCTGATGCTACATTTCTCAAGAGACTACAGAGGTCCAGAGCTACTGTTTTGTTGAAAATGTCATAACCAGAGCAAAATATTAATTATAAAAATTATACTTCATTATGCAGTCCTGACTACTTCCAAAGGTACTATGCTATAGAATATAAATCAAGCAACTTTTATTAACTAAATTATGCATTAAAAATCACTGGCCACTGAAAAACAGAGTTGTTTTTCAATAATCATAGAACATCCTGAGCTGGAAGGGACCCACTAGCATCATCAAGTCCAACTCCTGGCTCTCCACAGGGCAAGCCCCAATAATAACACTCTTTCACTTGAAATGAATATTCCTCTTAGAACACAACATCCCAATCCATATATAGTTAGCTTTTTCAATAATAAGTACTGCTATTAAAAAGGCTTTTAATATATTGAAACAGTAAGAATTGATTTATTTCATCTACCAGCTCCAAAATCTTATGAAGCTTAGTCCTCCAAAATTTAAGTTACAGTGAGGAAGCTGTTGAAAAGAGATTTTGAATATGCTTCTCGTCTTTCCCTCACACCAGGTGGTAATGGAAGAACAAGGAGGTTGGCTTAGTGCAGATCTAAGAACACTTTAAAAAAGAAAAAAGTACTACCAAGCTGTTGAAGATGTGCCATATCACTCAATTCACTTGCTTGGCATTTTATGAACAAGAAAGCTCAGCCAATTCATTTCCTGTTCTATATGCTCCAATTTCTGATGACAGGGAGTGAGAGAGGGGATGGCAAAACCCAATATTCTCATGAGAGTGCATCTGTATTGATGACACACATAATCTAATGTGGAAATACAGCTTTAGTAACATTCTTCTTTGACAACTTTAAAGCTTACACTTTCTTCTTAAAGTTTATAGCATAAAAATAGCTTATTTTAAACCTGTTTTACCCTGGCAATTATGAGCAAAGTTGGTACTTGAAATGCTTCCCCTTCCCACTTTATTTTAGAAGTAATGATGAAGTCACACCTTGCTACTCACAGATCAGGCAGAAAAGACTTGTTTTACTGAGGCATATTTACCAGGTTATTTTCCATTGGAAATTTATCTGAACATGTAGATTGCACATTCCTTAGGCCTCAAGTTCAGGAACAGTATATTGACACTTTTATTTTTATGTTACCCATCACTATGGCAGATGTTTGTTTTCACCAGTACAGTTTGTTGTTAAACTGTTTCTGCCACTGTATCAAATTTCAGTTTAAGAAAATCCCATAACCAAAGCAACTTTGTCATTAGAAGACTAAATGCTTCTCCTGTAATTACTTTGAAACATTTGAAAAGGATGCCAGTACTATAATATTAGAACACTGTGGTTCTGCAACAATTCTCAGCTCAAGGCAACCTGAGAACAGTTGTGATCTTTCATGACTTTGGAAAAAGTATGCTACATTTCTATACTCCTCCCATCTACACTCTCAGAATGCCAAGTCACATACTATGTATGTAAAAAACCAAGACAGACTCCTTTTTTTGCTTGTTTGTTTGGTTTTTTTAATACAGCTCAGTACTTTGTACTTATCTTTTTTACTACAGATTCCACAGCTTGCAGCTTGTTTCTTTCAAGATGTTTGCTGCATCTTGCTTGTCAATGAACATCCAGGAAAACACTGCATTTTATTAAAAAAAAAAATCATGTAACCCCTCTCCTTCAGCTTTGACTTCCACCCTTGGTGTTTATATTTGCCAGTTTGCTTGTATGTAATGTGGCTATTTTAAACCCTTTTCACCTTCTTACCACCTATAGGCATCCCTTCTGGCTTAGCTACACCACTCACTGAGTTCTGTTTCTAGACATACTCACTATTACATTTAACACAAGAGGAGCCCCACAGGATATATGTTGTCACAAAAAGGCATTTTCTTTTGTTCAACAATGTAAGTGTAATAGTCTAGGATTTTAGACTAAACACCTTCCCCTCCCTCAAAATCTGGCATATGTAATAGAGAATAATAGAAGACTGTGAGTAGTATGAAGATTAATCAGGTATTTTAAGTTTTCATAATAGAGGAGTTTAAGAACATTAAATAAAAATGTGTCTTATGCAACAGTTAAAACACAATATATTGCAGACAAATATTGAATGCAAAAAAAAATTAGGCGGACTCAGAAAGGACAAATTCAGAGAAAGTAAATCCATCAAGAACCATTAAACTTGTTTAAAAAAATTACACTTCTGGCTCAGGAAGATGCAGGTGACTGAATGGTGGGAAGAGAATCTCAGCACTGTTCTTGTATGCATCACCTGCAGTCAGCATAAGACAGGGTCAGAAACACTTTTGATTCTTATATTCATAGAATCATAGAGTAGTTTGGGTCACAAGGCACCTTTAAAGATCATGTAGTTCCAATCCCCCTGCCATGGGCAGGGACATCTTCAGCTAGATCACATTGCTCAAAGACCTACCCAACCTCACCTTGAACACTTCCAAGGATGGGGCATCTACAAGCTCTCTGGAAAACCCGTTCCAGTGTCTCACCACCCTCAGAGTAAAGAATTTCTTCCTTATGTCCAATCTAAACCTACCCTTTTTCAGCTTAAAACTGCTGCCCCTTGTGCTGTTACTGCAGGCAGGTCAGTAAAAAGCCTGTCTTTTTGACAAGATCCTGTTGTATCCTGAAGGGCTGCAATAAGGTCTACCAGAGCCTTCTCTTCACCAGTTTGAACAACCCCAACTCTCTCTGCCCATCTTCATACAAGATGTGTTCCAGGTCTCTGATCATTTTCATGGTCCTCTTCTGGAATGGCTCTAACAGATCCATATCTGTCTTCTAGTGGGGATCCCAGCACTGGACACACTACTATGGATTGGGTCTCACAATAGCAGAGAGGGAGAGAATCACATCCCATGAACTACTGGCCTTGTTTGTTTTTATGTAGCCCAGGATACAATAGACTTTCTAGGTTGCAAGTGTACATTGCCAGCACATATCCCACTTTTCATCTACTAATATCCCCAAGTCTTTCTCCACAGAGCTGCTCTCAATCCATTACTTCATCACACAATCTATACTGAGATTAGGAACTGCCCCATCACAGGTGCAGGACCTTTCATTCAGCCTTGCTGGAGTACAACGAGGTTCACAGTGGCCCACTTCTCAAGCCTGCCACGACCCCTCTGGATGTCATCCTTTCCCTCAAGCACATCAACTGCACCACTTATTTTGGTGCTATCTGCAAACTTGCCAAGGATATACACAATCCCACAACATCATTAATAAAGACACTGACAATCCTGGTCCCAGCACGGACCCCTGAAGGACATCACTGATTACTGATCTGTGTTTGGAGACTGAATCATTGATGGCAACTCTGAATGTGACCATCCAGCCATTTCCCCTTCATCCATAAAATCCGTATCTCTCCAAGGCTACTGTGAGGGACTATGTCACAAACCCTTATGTAAGTCATGGCAGATGAAGTAGTTTATTATCAGCAGCTCTTCCTTTACCTACAGATACAGTCACTCCATCACAGAAGGCCACTGGATTAGTCAGGCATGATTTGCCCTTTGTGAAGCCATGTGTGGTGTACATTTGGGACAACATGTTGCCCGTCTCTAATCACCTCTGTATCCATATGCCTGGACATAGCTTGCAGGAGCTGTGTTCTGTGATCGTACCAGACACAGAGATGAGGCTGACTGATTGGTAGATCTCAGGGGCCTACTTATTATCTTTTTAAAAATCAGTGTGATGTTTCCCTTTTTCCAGTCACTATTGCTGAGTGACATAAAGCTAATCTAATACATTTTTTTCCTGTTTAAAGGATTTGGTAGAATACTTCAAAATCCTCATCAAACTTTGACCCAGAATGATAGTCGTGTCTAAACAATATATTGAGTCTTTGAACTGCAAGTCCGGAAACTAGTGACTGTCACACAAGAGGAGTTAATAAAGAGGGAAAGGGAAGACAAAGCCTTGAAGACAGGCTGAAGCTGGATGCAGACAAGTGGGAAAAAGCAAGAAATCAGGAGACCTCAAGGTACTGACAAGTCACAGTGACGTGGAAGTATCTGGCCAAAGAGAGAAATGCCTTAGTAGCTCACATTACTACAGAGTATGAAACCGAAGGGCAAGGCTCACTATATGTTTTAAGTACCCCAATAAGAACACTTGGCTTTGGATTTCATTGTCATTAAGAACTATTTTGGAGCCCACAGCACACCCCTACAAAAGACTTAAAACTCTCCAGCTGGACTATTGCCAGGCAACAGACTGTTCCACTGAACAGAATTCATTGCTCCAGGTTATTTTGGGTGGATGAACTCCAAATTCCCCATAATTCGGGCCATGTCACCATTCATCTTCAAGAAAATGGCTTGAACTTGTGTTGTAAGGTGATGAAATCTGATGACTTTTGCTTAAAGCAAGTAAAAAAGCTTGGAACAAGTATACATAAAATACAAATAATATTTTTCACTATTTTAAAACAAAATAATCTCATTCACTTTTGTATGGGGCAAACACGTCCATCATCATGTAAGAAAATTACTCTAAGACGTATAATTAAGGCAGATATGAGTTTGATCTATTACTTTTATTCCTCATAAGAAAGAAGGAGTTATTCTCAGGGAAAAACAAAAAAACACCCAACAAACCAACCAACAAACCAACCAACCAACCAAGAAAAAGAAAAAAAAAGAAGAAAAACACCAAAACAACCAACCAGAAAAAACAACTTAGCCTACCAAAAGAAAACAATTTTATGAATTGTATATTTTTCTTAGAATCAACTAGTATTAAAATCAGCTCCTTTCACATAGTCCCTTATATAGTCAATTAACACATCTAGACAAATCGAAGGGCCTGAAAATAAGCTTTAAAAAGGCAAAAGATACCTTATTTTAGAAAGGGGCTGGGGACAGGAATCCTTTAAACTTGCATCTGCAACTCTCAGAGCAGATGCCTTGAAAAAAGGCAAGGGTACTCTGCAATATCTGCTTGTCCCCAAGACCCTAGGGGCTAAATTCAGAAGTTGCCACCCGAAACATTCCAGGCTATCCCCTTTCACAGGGAATCATGTGCAGAACAATAACTGACAGAGTACAGAAGAAATACTTTGTGCAGAACTAGCTTGGTAAAAGGCTATGACAGGTCCTGATCTCATAGCAAGGCAGGTATTAGTAGATCCCTGAATGTTCAAGCAATCACAGTGGTTTTTATGTAGCCTATTGTCTGACTACCTCTTAATTAAAAAATTGTTTAAAGAGCTGATTTTAACGCTCAGAAACTTAACTGGATGAGATTAAAACATCCTTCTGTACATTCAATTATGCCTTTGTCTGACACTTTGTACACCTTAATAAAATTTTACAGAATCACAGATTGGTGTGGACTTTAAGAGACCTCTGGAGGGCATCTGGTCCCATCACCCTGCTCAAGCAGGGTCACCTACAGAAAGTTGTCCAGGACCATGTCCAGACAGTTTCTGAATATCTCTAAAGATGGAGAGTTTGCAACTTCTCTGGGCAGCCTGTGTCAGTACTCAGTCACTCTCACAGTAAAATGATGATTTTCATCATTGACACTGAAGTTCTCCCTTAGGCCAGAAAGTAAAATAATGTGAGAACTTCTCTGCTTTGCCCTGCGTTTTGACCACATGCAACATATAACTCAAAGTATGGTACTTACCAGGATCTGTTTTTGAACTCTTAACGGAAAAACACAACAAAAAAACCCCAAATACACTTATACATCTTTCTAGGTTTACAGTAGACTTTCACTAACAAAGGTTATGAAAGGTAGACCAAAATATAGTTTACCAGAAGATTTTAATGTTTTTCTTCCTAATGTGAAATTTTTCTCTTTTGGAATTTAGAATCCATTTGACAAAACAACAAAATTTAGAATCCATTTGACAAAACCCCCAAAAAACCACAACAATTCCCCCCATTTCTCAAAATTTTCTATAAATTAACAACTCTGTTATAATTTTAAACTAAGTATTTTTTTGCTTTACTATTTCATTTACTACTGAAAAACTAAAGAAAAAAAGTGCTTAAATATCTCACTGTGGAAATAACTAGGAAAACCACTGTTCATGGAACAGAAATGAGACACAAATACAAAAACATTTATTTATTGTGATTTTTTTATTGTGATTTTTAAAGTTTTTTTCCTAGAAACTCAGCTGGCTTGATTGAAGGGGTTTGATTGAAGGACAAAGTAACTTCTTTTCCCTAATAAAGTCAGAGCACCTGAATCAATGCATGGGATGAGTTCTTCACTGAGCCTTCTCCTTAATATTTTCTGGACATCCTCCATACAGCTCATTTCTAATACCTACTTCTACTGCTCATTTGTGGTGAATGATCTACTTGTGGAGAGTTCGGCTTATTTTCAAGACACTTCACACTGGCAAGCTCAGGTTCTGCAGGAAAGAAATACCAGTCTGCAGATTCTGAGGTAGCTGAGCTGTTTATTATTTTTCAAAAAGTTTCCTGGAATGATGCCTGGGAATAACAAAAAAAAAACTTCAAATAAAAACCAGCAAACCTGAGGAAGTTAACGGCCCTGATCAAGTCAGCTTGTTCTTTTTAAGTGGCAAGCGAATTTTAGATCTTAGCATATTTGCAATTTTCTATTTCATAACCATTCTTTCCTTGGAATCTTAATACAGCATTAAGGACTGCACATCATGTTCTTCACTGTCCTTTACATTCTACCATGTCTCCCATTCCCAGAGTGTAGCATCAGGAAGTTTCATAGGACAGAAGCAGAGATAAGTAAGAGAAGGAAATTACAACTAGTCTCTTGCATTCACAAAGTTGTTCTTTCTCTGTAACATCACGTCTTGAGGAAGAAATAGTACCTTAATGACTAGGGAAAGGAAAAAAAATGTCAGAATACTTATAGGGGTGGAGCATCTCTCCTATGAGGAAAGGCTGACAGAAATGGGGTTGTTCAGTCTGAAGAAAAGAAGGCTCTGGGGAGACCTTATAGCCCCTTCCAATACCTAAAGGGGCTACAAGAGACTTGGAGAGGAACTTTCTACAAGAGCATGTAGTGATAGGACAATGGGGAATAGCCTTAAGATGAAAGAGGGTAGGTATAGATTAGACATAAGAAAGAGGGTTTTTTACAAAGAGGCAAACACTAGAACAGATTGCCCACAGAGGTGGTGGATGCCCCATCCCTGGAAACATTCAAGGCCAGGTTGGATGGGGCTCTGAGCAACCTGATCTAGTTGAAGATGTCCCTGATCATTGCAGAGGGGTTGAACTAGATGACCTTAAAAGGTCCTTTTCAATCCAAACTATTCTATGTTTCTGTGATTCACTGCTGCCAAAAAAGTATGGAAACAGCCGTAAGACCTCCCAGGGGCAGGGCGGGAGAGAGTGGGCACAGGCAAGAGGAATTCAATGGTCACAAAATGTAGTCTAGTTAACATACAAACACTGTATGACTAAGGCTTGGCTTGTCCAGGACCTTTCTTGTGACTCATTTCCCTTCTTTCATCCTCAAGTTACCAATCTCAATCCCTTTATTTTCCAAAAGACATCATACGCAAGCACAGGTAAGGTCAATATAACCAACAAAGATATTCAGAATCTCTTGCTCTAATACCTGCTAGTGTGTACTAAACAGTAGTACACCATATGTAAGCAGAGAAAAAACCTACATGCAGAAAGGTTCTTCCTGCAGCCCCAAATCCAGGCTGTTCCCAAAGCAGGCTTCCTACAAAGAGTCCCTTACCAAAGTAGAGACTTCTGTCCAAGAAAATGGTCAACCAGCACCTTCCCATCAAGAAAAAAAAGTGTTCCAAGGTAAATAGGACTGCAGCTGCTCAGCTACAGCTAACCAAAATTTCTCTTCGAACCATTACAGTTAAACACAAGGTCAAGATTTTACTTCTGATTACCCAGATTAAAGTTTGTGTGACACTCCTTAAACAAGCCAGGTTTAGTGCATCTAACTCAGCTCTTAGTATAGCAACATGCCATCCAGTGCCACAAAGTACCATAGCAGACTAAATTCTCCCAACAGCAGATTTCTTACTACTAAGCTATGTTTAGTTTCCTCAAAAACATTTCAATTAAAGAGAACAATCTTTTGCCCAGTTAAACATTTCTCATCTTAGCATATGATTGTAAAAAAGCCAAACCATTCAAGAGTCAATATGATACTGTTTGTTTATGCAGACTGGACAGTCTTTGTTTTTCTTACAGTTTTATACTAAAAAACTGTGTTGATAGGCTGTTGTTAAGAAGAGTTTATTGTAACTACTACAATAGAAGAAGACTTTATGGTAACTACTACAATAGAAAGCTTTTACTTCTTCATAAAAGCTTAGGTCAGTAGTTATCATAAACCCAAGCTCAGGTAAGTAGTTATCAAGCTGGCAAAGAGAACTCCTACCTAAATCAAGTTTTATCTGAAACATTAGAAGTCGGCAAATTTTACATAGAGTTGTCCTTGTGGGACACTGCAGAGACCTTGCACAGAGTTTACCATAAAACTAAGCTCAGTTATCCAGCCTGGAGCCTTTTAATAGCTCATTTCCCATCTCTTAGACCAGCATAACCAAACAGGCATTTCATAGTCCATTATCGAAAGTTCAGCAGCAAGTACTGAAGTACAGTCACCAGTTGGTTTTATTTTCCTGTTTTAGAGCAAGCCACAGAAACTACGCTATGTGCAAGCACACCTTATTTCACTCAATCTCTTTGCAGAACTCAAAACTTTATGAGCTAGTGCAGAATGCAACGAGCAGTTCCATACGAATTCGTGCCAGGAAACAAGGTATCCTAGTTCACATATTGTCACTTCTCACTCTACATCTCTTAAAAAGAGATTAGGAATACTGCCTGGTTGGAAAAAGCTTTTTCGTGTTGTTTTTCAAACATATCAAAGCTCTAATAGTAAAGTCTCATGTTCACTTCTGGAGCCTACAGGTCTTTAGTAAGATGGAGGACAGAATCATTTAGAGTATAGTTTATCAAATACAAACACTTCCATTTTAATTGACGCAACTGGTAATATTAACTCAATGTTTAGCAAAAATGTCAGCTATTTTAAAATCTGAATTTTAGTGATTAAGTGTAAGATATTTCCTCACAGTTAAGGGTTTAATGTTTATTACAGAAAACTCAGAAAAAAAAGTTTTAATCTAAAACCATCTAGGACTCTTGTAACAATAAAAAAAACCCAAACCAAAGCCACAAACAACCACCACAAACAAAACAAACAAGACAACCCCACAAACAAGCAAAAACCCAAAACTATGTCAGACCACTCACCCGCAACGCTGGTAATGGTAACAGGAACTCCTTGAACTTGAACACCTGCAGCACTCAGGTTGGCAACACTTACTGTTTGAAGATTAGGTACTGAAGCAAGCTGGGCAGCATTCAGAGTGATGGGGGTACCAGCAACAGCCACCGGAGCAATCTGGGCAATGGTTGTGCCACCACTTGAAGACACAGGGGTAATGGTTAGTTGCTGGGGTAACCCAGCATTTTGAACTTGAAGATTTGAAAGGCTTTGCAGATTCTGAACCTGCACAGTTTGCCAGCTGATCTGTCCTGATGGTGTTAAAGTTGGAGCCCTGATGAGCACCTGAGTTGGGCTCACTGCCTGCAGTTGAACATTCTGCAAAGGCTGCTGCTGGATGGTCTGTATAGTCTGCCCTGACTGGAGCTGAAATGACTGTGGAGGAATGGCCTGAATAATCTGCTGTTGAGGCTGCTGGATCTGTATCTGTTGCAGAATAGGCTGACCTACGATCTGGACCTGCTGAAGGGAACCTGACTGATCCTGGACATTCTGTAGTCCATTGGACTGAAGCTGACTGGAGCTCTGGGCTTCGGAGTCCGTAGCAGTTGTTTGAGGTTCTTCAGTTGCCTGCTCTGAACTGCTGCCTGCTGTGCTTGTGTATTGGCCTGTTTCTGCAGAGCTTACCAGTGTGTCACTGCTAGTCAGAGATGTTGAGGCAGTGGTTGTAGCGGTGGAAGATGAGGAAGGAGACTCTGGCATGGTACTAGCAGAGGCAGAAGTGACAGGTGTAGATGCCAGCTGATTTCCATTGGAAACTCCACTCTCAGTAGACTGGCCAACTTGCCCCGAACTTCCTCCAGTGGCAACATTGTTAATCACGGGCAATGCCAGGGTTACCCCACCAATGTTTATAGGTAGCGTTGTTACAACCTGCGCCTGAGTACCAGGAATAGTTTGCAGTTGCAGTGGTATGGAAACACCAGGCCTAATTTGGACTGGAACTGTCTGATTTGCTAGGTTTTGAGCAATAACATTTCCCGAAGCTGTCCTGTTTGCAGTTGTGAGGATAGCTTGATTATTCCCTGCAGGAATAAGCTGAATTTGACCCTGTATGTCTTGCAGACCAGTAGCATTAGATGGATTGATTTGACCTTCCGTTGTCTGAATCTGTGGAATCACTTGGTACTGGACACTACCGCTCGGATTTTGTACTTGAATGACTTGGAATTGTCCAGGGGTCGTTGTAGAAGAATTGCCCGATTTGGTTTTTGAAGGAGATGTACTTCCATTGTTACTGCTGGAAGGACTTGCTGCACTTGAGGCAACAGAAGATCCTTGTTGAGCAACATTATTTTCTTTTGAAGCAGAAGGAGCAGCAGCAACGAGCTGCCAAGCATTTCCAGCAAGCTGAGTTGTTACCAATTCCAACTGCTGTGGCTGATTCTGAAGCTGCACCAAACCTTGATTTGGGTCTATAATAATCTGCTGCTGTCCAGTTCCTTGATTCTCACCAGGAGTTCCTATTTTGCTGCAAGTAGCTGCTAGCAAAGCGAGAGGTGAAGGCTGAGAGTCCTATCCATAAAGAGAGAAAACAAAAAGGATTCAGGAGAAGAGTGTCAGTATGAACCAGTCAACATTAAGGTTTGCACAGGAAGCAAAAAAAAAAAAAAAAAAAAAGGTGCTTCTGCATATGATACAGTTCTGAATAAGGAAGTATGAATTGCTGTAAATAATATTTAAACATGTCCTTAAAAGTCACTAATTATCAATGATTATGTGACAGCCAAGACCTCAACTGCATCCTTATTTCAGTCTTTTTCCCCCCTAAAATAAAGAAAAAAATTTAAAAATGCTTCTATTACATGGAAAGCAGCTGATCACTGCAAAATGCAATCAAACAAACATGTCCAGGCAGTAAAAACATTGCACCCAACCAACTGTATTTCACCCAACCCAAAGAAAGATGCCCTGAGCAGGAAATGCTATTAGCTGAACATTTCATTTTAAATGCTAATGGTTTGGGCACTTCCCTATTCGAGTGTGTGTTCTTTACCTGTGAGCCTCCAGTTTTCCCTTTTTTATTATTATTGTTGTTATTCTCTGCCTCGGGAGATTTCTCTCCCTCTGTGGGCATAGTTTCCTCCTTCTTTTGATCTGCAAAAATATCAAGTGTAACAGGTTAATTATTCACCTTCATTTATACAATAACAAAATCTACGAGCATATCCTTTTTGGTTCCCAGCTTGTCGCTTTTGCCTCTTCATAAAAACAACAGTACAAATCATTATTACAAAAGAACGAGTCCTAAGAAACGTGGTTTGAAACCCAACCCATGGGGGCTGGAGAGTTAACACCCAGAAAGGGGAGGTTTGGTTTCCTCTCCCAGAGACAGCAGGAAAAAACCACCCACAACCCTCCTCCTCCTCCTGCCCCCTAAAGCATCGACGGCCACTGAGTGGCCGCCGATGCTTTAGGGGGCAGGAGGAGGGTTGTGCATGGGAGGGAAAGAGGGAGGAAAAGAGGAATGAAGGAGGGAGGGATGTGCACAGGAGGGAGGGTTAGCGAAGAAAGGGGGAATGGAGGAGGGAGGTACGGAGGAGGCAAGCCGGAGGGGCAGGCAGGAGAGGAAGAGAAGAAAGGGGGCATAAGAGGAAGCAGCACGGATGGGCGGAGGGGCAGCGAGAGAAGAGCGGGGTAAGAAGGGGGAGAACAGAGGGAAGAAAAGGGGGAACCCGGGAGGGCGGGATAGAGGGGCGATGAAGGGTGGAGGGAGGAGCGGAGGGAGGGAGGGGTGTGCACAGGAGGGAGAGAGGGAGGGGGTTACATACCGCTCATCCCGCATTAATGCCCC